>VZTR01017668.1:403936-454352 GCA_013400775.1 Chaetops frenatus
ACTAATATCCTTTCTGGGCGGGAGTTCACAGTGACATGAACTCCACGAGAGACTGGTGCTTCTTGTGGGAAAAATCTCCATGGTGAGACAAGAGAGACTCTTCTTCCAATTGGACTGATGAAAGCCTATTTCAAGAGTGGTAAATTGACCAGGGGTTTTCTAAGTTTGTTTCTCTGTGTTGTTGGTGAGAAGGATGGTGGTAAAGGAAGATAAATGAGGTGGGAGAAAGGAACCATCATGGGTGGGGGGCTGGGGGGGGAAGAAGAAACCACCTGGGGGTTGATTTTGATTCTGTTGTCTTTTGTTAATAAACTATTTTTATCTTTGAAGTTTAGGCCTGTTTTGCATTTCTCTTAATCCTTATTCTCATGAAACCACTACACGACACTCTCGCCTGGTGTGAGCAGGCGAGCAGGTGAATGTGAAACCACTACAGGTAAGTGCAGATAAAATGAGATACAAGCTACTAGCACCTGTTGTTAAACTGAATATCTACTAAGTTGTGCCATTTGTATTTCTGATTCAACTATATTTGGAATTTTTTCTTCATATTCAATAAAGAAGCATTTTGAATATAATCAACCAAACAAATGTAACTGTGGGTAATGTGTTAATTTTACTTTCTTGATTCCAGCTGTATAGCAGTTTAGGGCATCAGTCAAATAGAAACATGTTCTTGGAGATCCTAGAAGACTGGGAAACTTTGCCAGAAAGTCTTGATATATTTTAGCTGACCTTGAACACATTTGTAGTCAAGAATAAAATAGATGAGATAGAGACCCCTGGCACCTTTTCTATAATCCATAAGGCAAGAGATGCAAATAACAGAAAGTCAGAGTCTAACTCTTTGTTTTCTGTATAAAACCTAGGAATGAATCCAAGCTTCTTGTCACAGCTGAATTATCATGAAGCAGATTAAACAGTTTAGAGAGGTCACTGAAAAGCTGCAAGCTGTGCTTAGGTATGATAAATATGCACATACCATACCCTGAGAAGTTAAGTTCAGAGGCCTGATAACTCTAGATTGGGTTTGCATGCTTTTTTCCCAATCATCCCAGCACATCTTATTCCTATCTTTCACTGCTTATTTCAATCTGTGTATTTCCCTGGATCTTCTTGTGTTAATATTTCACTTTAGCCAACACATTGGTAGGGGTATTTTTGCCAAGTACCTCTCAAAAGTTTCTGCTGCCTGTTGCTATTCTTGCCGACTCTGATTTGACTTTCTGAATCATATTTTTCTGAATCAAATAGCATCTTAAAATTATGTTTGAGTGGGGTGATTTTTTTAGCTTTTAAAGGTGCTCAGACACTTCAATAACAATAAAAAATGAAGAATAATGAAGCTGAAGAGAATACATGTATCAATAGAATGAATTAACATTCTTCCACGGAACCCGATGTGGCTCTTCATACTCTTATGCACCTCTCCTAATGGAAAACTTTCCCACTGCTTAAGTGGTCAGTGAACCCTTTAGGAGTCCAGGCACTTTCTGTTAAAAACCTAAGCAATTTGTCAAGTGTCTAAGATATTTATGCATTCTAGAAAAAACTTATTCTAATTCTAGGTCTTGACATCTATTTTCTTGCTTTACACAACTGACCACACTTCTCAAGGAAGCCAGAATCCCTATCTGTGTCTCCTTTCAGGCTTAATCAGTGCTGCAGTGCTGAGCCCACTGGAGACTGCTGCTGTAGGAGAACCTTGTCACTCACCCTGCCAGCATGGTGTACAGCAGGATCCCCAAGCTCCAAATGTCACAGGCTGCATCATAACCTTGGCGTTTAAGGACCTGTGGGAAGGAAAGAGAGAGATGAAAATAGCTTAATCTGCATTCCTGAATTTTTAGCTTCTGATCAAAAAGCACTGATTCGTGGTTGTGTCTGCTGACATTTCCAAGGCTTAGCTGCATATCTGCTTTGAACAGGTGCCTGCCTTGGGATCGAAATGTCCAGTAGTGGTATGGGGCAAGGCAAAGCACAGGCTGAAATGAGCTGGTTAAAGTTCAAACTCAGCACATTTTTCCCCTACACAGTGAGAGAGATGGGTGCACTTTGTTGGAGCTGGGAAGTCTGGGAGCTCCTCTGACCATCCAACATGCAGCAAAGCAGAACAATGTTTCAGTGTTTTAAATGGTTTCATAAAAAAAAAAAAACAAACCCAAAAAACCAACTTATTAATACTTTGAAAAACATCCTCCTAACATAGAAGTTACCAACAAGACTGTGGATACATCATAGGGCTAAATGACAGTGATAAGTATTCCAGCAGAGCTCAGTTTGGTTTGGATACTGCAAATGGATGCACACTGAAGCATAGCTAATGTCAGACTAATGAAGATGCATGACAACTGCAAAGAAAGCTAAAAGGCTTCTCTTCTGTATAAAGAAAACTGGCCACATTTAGACTGGAGTTAACAGATAAGCAGGCTAAAACTTGACCCTCTTTTCCCATGGGGCAAGCAAGACCCCTGGTTGCCAGCAGAGCAGTAAGGGTAAAGTCCAGATTTCATTTGTGCTAGTGCACACTAGAAGAAATGCCTATTGGGTCAGTGCAGGGCCAAGTGAAAGTGAAGCCACCAACTAAGCTCAGGGACCACCTCCATATCTTCCCACAAAATCAAACTACCCTCTGCTTATTCAGTTCTGACACACAAGGAGTTTTGTCCTCTTCAGATGGACTGGTAAGATAGATATTTTTGCAAAGCACCTGAAAAAGGAATGTACCAATTCAGCAAGTCTTCCTCTGACCTGCAGCCTTCTTACCCAGGAGTGATTTAAGTATCTGATGTCTAACACAGAAAAGACCAGATTCTGCTAAGGAGAAACAGTTTGAGAAAATGTTGCCTTGACAGATTTTATAAATGATGAGTGGCAAAGCAACCATCTGCCAGGTATGCTGCTGAGCAAACATTTACTCCCTGGGAAAAAAAAAAACAAAAACAAAAAAACTCCTACAGGAAACAAACAAACAAACAACAAAAAAAACCAAACAAAAAAAAAAAAACCAACAAAAAAAAAAAACCAACAAAAAAAAAAAACCAACAAAAAAAAAAAACCAAAAAAAAAAAAATAAACAACAACCAACAAGCCCAAAAAACCCCCCCAAACCCAGAGATAAAACAGCAGTTTCTCCTGTTGACAAAGCTGGTAAAATTGTGCTTCTGTCTCTCTCTCCTGCACGTAATATATACATCAGCTTTCTGACAGATTTATTTGTTTCTATTTCTTTAGTCCCTGCATTCATTCCCTCTCTATTAATGTTAGTTTTTATGGGAAAAACTTCTTTGCTATTTGATAAACTCAGTTGCTTCTTACTTCACCTGTGAGACTGAATACCCAACACTTATAATTCGTTGTGGTCGTTCTCGTGGCATTTTGAAGAGTTACAATTTCCTCCAATAACCAGGGGCAATCAAGTCCAAGGTAAATGACATAAAAATGGGGCAGTGATGATACTAAGTGGAGTGGGTTAATAAGCAAGTGGTTACACAACCCCAGAACGATGGCGAGGTGTCGCTGTGTGTTACCACTCCGTTTGCAGGAACAGTGCTAGATAACAGGGACACTCATACTGTGCCAGTGCCTAGGGAAAGCTTTGCTGGCAAACACCTTTTTATCAACAGCAACTTCAGCCCACGGATAACAACAGTACCCAGTGAGTTATCAGTTAGTGTCACTGCTATTTGAAAATGTCTCTGGCAGGTCTGTGTTTAAAATGAGAACACTGAGCTGATAGGAGAAATTGTGGGAAACCTTGGCCAAAAAGATTGGTGTTTGATCTGGGCAGGAGATGTTATGGAACAGTGACAAACGTGTCTTAGATCAATCAGAGAAAGAGCATTGATGGATGCTGAAAAATTTACCAAAAATTAAGGCGTTAAGGGCACTTTGAGAACTTAGTGCTATCTGAAATAGAGGCAGAAACTGGTTCTTAGTGCCACACCATAGCAGGAGAATGTGGAGATAAGGGGTATCCTGGAGTTAACGGTACCCTGGGTTCATCCAATTCTGATAATGGCTCAGATATTTATCCAACCCCCTTTTATTTCTGTAGGCTTTGACTTACTGGGTTAACAGTGTTACAAATATAGGTTTTTCTCAGTTGTGACAAGCAGGGATGCGAATGGGTACAAAAACTAATAAAAAGAAATCATTTCAGAGCTCAAAGCAGTAGTTCTTCACGAATGTTTTAGGAAAACTGCAGAATAAAATATTTTTACTTTATCCAAAAGCACCCTGCTGCATCAGCAATACAACAGCCTGGCTCTTTCTTCCTCACACACAGCACGACTCGCACTAGGTGGCAGTGTGCTTCTTTCAGTTAGCCTTCGTCTTTGCTCTTGCTGTCACCTAAAGCCCAAATTAACTGTTTCCAAAATAAAGGGAGATCCAAATGGGCACACATGTCCTCCTTCTTCGGTCACCGCCCTCTTCGTCATCAGCTCAGCTGACTTTCTGCCTCCTTGATTAGTTTCATGAGCATGTGGCAGACGTTGCTGTTGAACTCGGGAAATGCAAAAGTCAAATCTAGGCTGGAGGGCAGCATTATATCACAGGTAAAACATAAAAGCACTTAAGGCTTTATGTAAGCTCTCTGCCAGTTCTGGTAACGTTTCAATTAATCTCCAACGTCTCCTGCATTAGCAGGACCTGTCTTACTCATCACGAATGTCTGGGAGTGTGATTTCTGCTTTCAGTTCAAATCAGAAGAGTCTGATATGAAACTGGCAATGTTTGTAATTACAGACACTAAAAAAAATAGCCCATCATGAAAAATAGCTATACCTATTTTAAGCATCTTTTACTTTGGAGGAAATCTGAGTGCTTCAATTCTTGCAAACATGATTATTTTTGTGGTTTTTTTTGTGGTAGAAATTGAATGGCTGTGGTGCCACACAACTTTTCCAAGGTACTTTGATATATTTTAAACAGCTCATTCCCATTTCCAAAATCGAAGCTTAACCAAACAGCAATAAAAAAACAAACCAATACATCTTGGCAATGGAAGGAGTTTTTTTGCTTAAGAAAAATCTGTTTTGAATTTATACTGTCCCAGCAGTGGTCTCAATATAAAAATTCTCCTTGTAATGCTGAAAGGCTGTGGTTCCTGTAACTTTTGGTATCATGAAAGGACTTCTTACAGAAAGATCATCCTATTTTTCTCTTCCTAGTTACATACCACACAGATGAAAATTGCATGGAGAAGACTGAGGGAGAAAAAAAAGATTACTAGATGATACCAACAGAGAGACACTGGAATTTGATACTAGAGAACAGATGAAGTATTTAAAGATAGTAGTTTTTTGTTTTTCTTATAAGGACCAAAACAAGCAAAGGAAGACACACATTTGAAGTAGTGTATTACAAGTACTAAAATTTTTGATTTTCATCACTCCAAGAAACGGGTAATTACCCAAGAAATTAATTTCTTTCTCCTTCCTTGTGAGGAAGCAGATATGGACATCTCTTTGGTCAAAGACAGCAAAGAGCCCAAGCCATTAAACAGCCGTATGACCCAAGCCCACTCCCGCAGGGCTGCATGAAAGGAGCAGCACTGCCAGTGATGCAGAGCCACCTCTCCCTGTGCTTGGGACAGGCTTGGTCTTCCTCCTGTCTGTAAAAATGAGAAAGCCTTTCCCACACCCCCCAGAACAGGGGGTATTGGTACTAGGAAAGCCCAAGAGGGGAGGTGTTTCTTTAGCTCGGTGAAGGCAACAATAAAGTTCTCACTGATATCAGCATAGCAAGGATTTTGTGCAAGGATTCTTCTTTTCAACCTTATCACAGAGTCATGGAATGGTTAAGGTTGGAAGGGTCATGTTGTTCAACCTCCCCGCTCAAGCAGGGTCCCCTAGAACACTCAGGATTGTGTCCAGATGTCTTTTGGATATCTCCAGAGAAGGAGACTCCACAACACCTCTGGGCAACCTGACATGAAGATTTCCCTCTTAAGCCTCAATCCCGTTCTGATTGCAGTGCACTAGAGAGAAAGCAGTCTGACCAGAAGCAGCTAGAGAAAAAAAAAAGATATTTATCCCAGTAATGAGCCAAAGCATTTTGTGCACCAGTCCAAGACAGACACAAGCTTCTGTCAGGAGAAAAACAACTGCTGTGACAGGACCAGGAATAGGAAAGTTATGGTAATAGAGGCTGTGCAAGTGCCAGTAGCCTGGTTTCTGCCTTGCTCCTCTCACAAAGGCAGCAAGGGAGGAAGGACTGCTTCCTAGGACACACTTACTACTGAAGGCTTTGAAATGTGATCCTACCTCAGGAGCGACAAAGTTGGCTGTGTAGCAGGGAGTCATGAGCAGCCCGTTCTCTGCTCTCAGTTGCTTGGCAAACCCAAAGTCACAGATCCTGATAGAGTCTGGGTTTCCTGACTCATCCATGTAGAGGATGTTACTTGGCTTGAGATCTCGGTGCACCACCTTAAGAAAGAACAGTGGGAAACCAGTGAGAAGAGGAGGTCAGGGAGCACTTGTCTTGGCTGCCGTTTCTGGTCTGCTGGTTGAGCTGGGTCAAGAGCTCATGCTGAAAATATTTAAGTTTTGGGAAAAAAAAAAGTTACTTAAAAGCCTTGGACAAACGAAGGAAAAGAAAAGTTAAAGTCTGTGGAAACAAGAAACAAAATGTTTGACAGCCTCTGCGGCTGCGTATTTAGACACTCTGCGGGTGTATTAAGGTGGAGGCTGCTGCTCTAAGAGGAGACAACTTCCTGAGCGTGGTCAAAGTGGGCTGCTGTACAAATATCTTGGTGGCAGAGTCTCCTGGAGCTAGATGGCCCTGAATACTCAGCTGAATGGTGAAGAATAAATCATATCGTAGGAGGAAAGTGTGTAAGGGTCTTCTTGTGACTGTCTGTGTGAGTGGCTCACACCTGAAAGGAGGGATTAATTTTTTTCCTAATTTCAAAATGTATTCACATAACTTCATGTGATGTGTGTTTTACCAGACATGCTGCAATTCAGTGGCATGAAAACAGCCTTTATTTTTTATAACAGGACAAAAATTACCATGAAAGTATATTAGCCAAAGCACAAAATGCACTTTGTTTTAACCATGAAGCAGGAAAAGCAGTAAATATTTGACTAGTTATCCAAACTGCTTGTCCCTGAAATGCAGAAAATGAGAGATTTTCAAACTGTTGTATATAAAGAGCTTAACTTTAAAAGTCAGGTTTTAACAGCATGTCAAAAGTCTTTTTCATCAGCTGCTCAAACTACCACTTCATTTGGAGAGCTGAGCATTTGGTTTTCTACCTATCTGCTGATTCAGCTACCCTGTTTGAAATGTTGCTAAAAGTTCAAGTCCTGCAATAATGATTGTGATAAAAGGTAAACAACCAATATTTCAAGAAGGTACGTGAACTTGAAAATTGCTGTAGTGTTGGAAACAAAATACTCATTTGACATGCTTCAGTTCAGCGGAAAATGGATAAAAAGCCTGTGACCCTATTTCACAAACCAAGTGTAATTATAAATTTGGAGGTAGGTTTGGGGGGGGGGAAGCATATTTACATTTCAGAGAAGCAAAATCACAACTATTTGCTATTTCAAGAAGCTGTATTTTAAGAAGGTTGATGCAGCTAAGCCAAAAAAGCAACGCTTACTCCCTGAGAGTGCAGGTAGTCCACAGTCCTGGTGATGGTGCACAGCACGGCGCTGGCCTCCCGCTCTGAGAAACACTTCTGCCGAAGGATGCGGTCCAGCAGCTCGCCTCCCCGCATCAGCTCCATCACCAGGTACACGAATTTCCCATCATCATAGACCTGGAACAGTAGTACAGTAAATATTTTGGACCCATTCCCTTGGTAAAGGTTGGTCCTTTAATCGCATCACTGGCTTGCTTGCGTGTGAAGTTGCAAGAAGAAAATGTCAGCAAATGTGTGGGAAATGTGCTTTTTTTATGCTTAACAACAAAAAGAAAACTTCATAAAATGACCTAAATCATCACTTTTTTGTTATGTCTGTAGTAGCTTGCTGATTTGTCCACACAGAAATGTATCTTTCCTGGTCTGCTATCACGCCAGCAGAGCAGGCTCAGCTGTTAAAAACAGCACCACTCCACACAGCTTCAAATGTCTGCTGGCTCTCACCCATGCATTCTTCCCAGTAGTGTTCTCTCTTTCCACTTCCACAGGGCAACATTTGCCATTTCAAATATCAATATTTCCCTTTGAGTCATGATCAGTGAAAGACCTGTATTATACTGTTGGCCAACAACTGCATCTAATGATATTATATAGTTTATATTTTCAATTCTGGTGCATATATTGTTAATATCAGTTGCAAGACACATTTAAATTCAATGTCAATGGCAATTGGTAAAAGACATTTTGTCATTTAAACTGAAAGACAACCATTTAAATGTCATAATCCTTTATCTGGAATGCAATAATAGGCAGTGTAATAGTCATCAATACTAAATGTTTTTGGAAAGGAATATAAAAACTTATTTTGCACAGATTTTGAGATACTCTTTAACACTTAAGAATTAGGTGAGACCTTTCTGAGGGCATCTGATTAGGAGATTCTTATATACTTCTCTAAGGTCTAAACCATCGTGTACTTGCCACTGACACAAGCAGGATTTTGTTCTGTAAACTGAATCTGACATGGTGTGGACAATCTTAGGTGAGACTTCAGGCAGTAAAAGCAAAACATCTCTGACTAAACACCTTTACTTCATTTAAGCAAAGTGAGGCTATTTTTCATACGGAATGCTGAAGAAAAGTACCTTAACGACTTCTCAGGCTGCAGGAGTGGAAGGTAAATAGTCCCTGGCACTGAAACACTATGGAGCAAATCCTAGTGATTCTGTGAGCTCTCCTCCTCCCAACAAACCAGATATCACAGGCTGTATGGGCATGGCTGCTGCTTGTGGAAGTTCATCACCCTGTCCAGCAGCATCACTCTGTGTATTCAGCAGTGCCCCAAAACACCCAGCTAGGGACATCTCCTTTTAAACAGTGCTGCAAACTCAAACCATTGCCATTCTCCAGCACTGTGCCTCTTTAGCTTTATTTATGGTTTGTTAGACAGTAATTGGAGAATGGATAACCTGACCAGTCTTTCCAAATGCATCCAGTAATTTTTTAAGTCATGTTTTCTCCTTGATTTCAATGGGTCTTCTTTTAGCTCTGACCTTCAACTGAAGAATTTTCCAGACATGGACTATTAAGTGAGCCTGACTATAAGGTGAAACTCATTTAATGCTGAAGTGCTCAAAGACTACTCACATCTTTGAGAGTAATGATGTTTGGATGCTGTCCATATCGCAAGAGTATCTCAATTTCTTCAGAGGGGTCTCTCTTGCTCTTATCAATTATCTGGAATAAATGAAGCACAGTGTAGTCAAATACCAGTTAGTAGCACTAAGCACAAACCAACCAATTCCTACAGTTTAAACAAATTAATATTCAAAATTCTTCTATTAATCATTATTCTAGGAGAGAACAGCTCAAACTGTGTGCAAATGAGAGCCATGCTGACTGTCTGCCAAAGCCAGATGGAACAATAATTAGTCTAGATTCTGGAGGCGTAGGCCCTCTTTTTGATGCCTACAGTTCTGTTTACCCATAAATAATGGCAGTTACAAGAAGTGTCATTTAGAAATCAAACAACCTTGAGAGTTTTAAAATAATCATAGTTTTAAAATGACCTGTTTGACATAAATATTGATAGAATCATAATATTGGCACATGCTTGTATATATGCTGATAAATTAATAAAAACTAATTGTTATATGTGTTTTTCAGAAATAAAAATGTACAGACATTTACTGTCAGGGGAGATTTGAATTGAAACTATTGGTAATCTCTTGGCTCTTTGGGCCATGCTGTTGTAGTGAACAACAGAGTGACCGGAGATCGCATTTGGCCATGTAACCAAACTCTCTACCCATACCTAAACTGGAAAGAAATCTGATTCTTACATCACTTTTACCTAGTCAGAATCTTTTGCCTTATCAGAAAGGATAGTAAGACATGCAAACGTTTTAGTTTTGTAGCAGCAGGTCTTAGAAAACATGGCACCTGGTGCTGAGAGAGCATCACTGCATGGAAAGCCAGCTATCAGGAGAGCACTGACTTCTCAGTGATTCTGTGACCTGTGTTTGGCATGTCAGTCAAAGCGCTTTAGTCATTTGTCCAGCTGAGAGCATTGATTAATGTTTCTCACTTTGCAGATTTCAGTGATAAATATGAAACAAAAAATAGTCTTAAGGGAAATCTCTGCATTTCGGAATCTCAAAAGCAACTTCATAGGAAATGGCAAAAGATTCATTCTACTAGAAACTCATTGGGAGTACAGTATTTCGGCTCTATTTCTCATTGCTAGAAAACAACAGCAGTACTTTTGAATAACAGGTTTAAAGTGGAATGGGTGGCATTTTCAGAAAATCATCATTCCATTATCGCCTTGGAATTCAAGGTTTCCAAACTCAAATGTGGTTAGTTCTCTCCAAGAACTAGGCACAGAGCACAGATTTAAAATGATGGTGTTAGCAGGCAAAAAACAGCTTTTTAAAAATCTCTTTTGCTAATGAGGATAAATGCCTGTCTGCTTTTTTTTTTTTATAAAATGCATGCATTTTTCACAGTTTAATTACGGTGATACAAATTCAAGTACATGAGTAGAATCTTATGCATTAGCCATAATAATGCATAACTGAATATAAATCAGAGGTTTCATTGTCATCATGACTGGAAAGTATGTACAGTGATAATGATGGTCAGTCCATGGCTCAGGTATGCATTTGAAGCCATATCAGTGACTTGATTCTGAATTAATAGAAGTGTGACAAATGAAAGTGCAACAGGCAGCTGATGCAGGTAGATGGTTGTTGTCCACATTTGAGTAAATAAAGGAAAACCTCAAGAACAGGTGAATGAAAAAACGTTCTGCTGTTCTCCCTGTTTAGTTGAGATATCATCAAGAAGCCAATGAAGCCCTCATCAACTGACTCCATGTGAGTGCAACCACAGTAACTGAATGTGTCCCCCTCAACCAGTAACTCTAACACAGAAAATCCTCAGGGCCACTGCCTTGGCTAAACTAAAATACCTCTGTCAAGTTACTGGAGTAATTCACATGTGCCTCTGTTAGCATCTGCCTGCCTTGTACAAACCAGCAGAGCCCACTGTGGCAAGTGTTACCGCCAGTGTGAAGTGCCACTATCACCCTGCTACTGTAGCAAGCTATATATTCCAGATTCCTGTTCTGTTGCAGTTCCCTGTGAAAGGAAATATCCAGAGCTGTGGAAAATTTTAAGAAACTATTAATAATGCAGAACTAGAAATGCATATATATGACCTAAAAAAAAATCCAAACCAAAAATAGTCTCAGCTATTGACAAAACTAAAACCAACATAACCTGAAACACTCTGCTGCTGATGTAGTAGTAGCAACAGTAGATAGCATTTAATGCTTCTAATTCACAATATGCTACGTAAATACAAATTGCAAGACAATCCCACTAAATATGCATGCTTTTTGTTTTAACATGTGCACAACCTACAATACACTGATTAAATGGACAAGCTGCCTCAAACAGCACCACAGATCACTGTCAGAGCTATGAAGGGGCTTACCAAATTCCTCTCAGTCCCTGGGCAGTCTGACTGGACAGGCCAGAACCATTTTTCTTCCTCTGCATCAGGAGACTGTCACCCTGACAGTGGCTCTCTTCAGTGTGCCTGTGGCTTACACTTGGCCCATGACTGCTAAAGCAGCAGAGGAGGTGTCTGCTGCAACTTCAGCACAAATCTCTCTGCAGTTCAGACGGGCTGCAGTGTGCACAGTTTCTTTATCCCTATGTTGCAATGGCCACAGCAGTTTACTAAATATGCCCCATAGCTCCACTTCAATACTCAGTTCTCCTGATCCTCCTTTTCACAAGGTCATAGTATCACATAGGTTGGAAAAGATCTCTTGAGATCAGCAAGTCCAACAATTAACCCAGCATTACCAAGTGGACCACTAAACCATGTCCCAGGTGCCACATCTACATGTCTCTTAAATGCCTCCAGGGGTGGTGACTTCACCATTTCCCTGGGCAGCCTGTGCAGTGCTATACAACCCTTCCAGAGAGTTTTTTAGTGTGTTGTTAAATCCACACAGAGTTTCCTGTGGTAAAAAGGAGCATTTGCCACCCTGGTTCCTGTTGCCTCTGAGACACTGTGCTCTGTGTGAATAGACCCTTCTCTGTTCCTCTCTGGGACAGCCCATTAACTTCCTGCAGCTTTTCCTGTGCAAGGAATGATGTCTTTTCTTTAGGAAACTCATTCTGATTTGAATTAAAATTAAATGTATATATATAAAAAATCTCTGTTACAGAATTAAGGGAAGACCTCAGCTATTAGTTCTGAGAATTTGAGTAATATGTAATGATGCTACTTTTCTATTTCTCTTTTTAGATATGTGATGAAGACCACCTCAAAAAGCCATGATAACGTGTATGTAACCTAAGTAAAAATGTAATGTGAGCTCTACTGTACCTTGCCAGAGAAGAGCTACAAGGCACAAGGGTCTTCTATTGCCCTTCAGAAGAGAAAGAAACTGAGCCATAAAGCAAATAGACTTCTTCTGTAGACGGGATTGTTGAGAAACTCATCAGTCAAACAGTGTATGAAACAATTCCAGACTAAAATGGGCTCAGCACAGTCAATAGTGTCCTTTTTTCTGATGGGGACTTGTTTGTCCTTTGACTATCACATCCTTTGTTGTGACTAACTGAAAGAAAACGGTGCATTTTCTTTCCTCAGTGGGATTTAGGGTAATAACCTCACGATATTTTAAAATGAGTCAAGCTCCTTTAAAGTACAATACTGAACACTTTCTTTATTAAGGAAGAAAGGAACAGGATAGAATATTTTCAAAATCCCAATTACTGCATCTGTCCAGTTTTTACAAGTCCTTCTACAAGTCTTCTGCATGGAAAAAATCATCCAATTCTCCTTTGCTTTTCAATGGCTTTAGCCTTGCCAGAGCAGACTAATGAGTCTAAAAGAGAGTAACAATAAAATTCTGCGTGGATAAAGCCTTGCTGAAATTGGCACAGCAACTAAATAGACAGTATATATATATATGCTTGTTGCCTGTTTGTGAAAGTATTTGTATGCTTCAAACTGTGTAGATGAATCTCTTCTTCTGGACCTAGTTATGCCATTAGCAGATGTTGGAGCCTTCAGCTGTTTGATACCACCCACCAGTTGGGACTTACAGCCTTTACAGCCCTGCCAAAGAAATGGTACATGTGAGCACTCCCTAATCTGCTTTCACTGAACCAGCCCTGCTAATACAAATTGCCTTTTCCAACATTGAAATTAACCTGAATGACTGTGAACGAGAAGAATGGAGAATAGCTGTGTTTCTCACAAGGAGTTCTCCATCACTACTGTTGTGAAATTGGAAAAAGGCAAGAGGTGGGAGAAGACAGTTTAACTGCCTTTGCTGTCTGGAAAATGAACAGCCTAAAAGAAAAGGTGAGAGAGAAGCAAGAGTGAGAAAGAAGACAGAAAAGAAACATGAGATGCACTGATAGGAAGAGCAGTGACATGAGCCTGAGGAGAAAGGATGGGGCTGTGGCCAGGCTAAGCTGGAGCTAGCAGCAAGGAAACTGCTCTGTTGGGTCTTTCTGTGCTGGGGAGAAAGGACTTTGTGCATCTTTAATGACCAAACAAGATTGTATTAAAACATTTGCTTGGCTCTGACCTCATTTTTGTCTTTAACTGAAACAGGGCTCAGAAGCTGTGTGATCATGTCAGCTGAAATGGGTGCTGGCAGCCACCTCCCTTCCTGGGGAAGCTGAATGCACCCAATACTGTCACAGTGGATTAACCCTTAACACTATGGTCTGTGCCCTGACCATGGACTGCAGCAAAAACTCTCAATTTTATAGATTTATTCCACAACAAAACCCACAAATACGAGGAAGCACTGAAGGTACATCCTGCAGCACAGGAATAGATAAAAACTTGGTTGAGGAGCTTTGAATTAGGAGTTTTGGTGGGTAATATTGCAGAGGTATAAGGCATAGCTCTTTTTGCCCCAACTCCCAAATGGGATCAGCCTCTGCCTAGTCTTCAACTGCCCCAAGTGACCTTTCTTGGCAGCTGAAACTGAGATACCAGAGTGCAAACAGGGGCAGCTGAGCTACTGGCACAGTCCCAATCTGCTGCTCCAGCTGCAGCAACACAAAGCCCAGCAGAAGGTAGGGCAGACACCTGGGCATTGCCATACCTTGTACAGCCACACCTGAGGCTGCCAGTATGTTTAGGCAGTGGGATGATGTAAAGCTCATTTTGACCAGCACTAGGGAACTTTGAATGGCTTTATGAAAAAAGCATGGAGGAGGAAGAGAGTTTTAAATGCTTTTTAAAGCTGCTTTTTTCCCTGTTATATACAGTTTTTTCTGTAGTCTGTTTGGAGAATAAGCATGGGTTAATCTTTGAGAACAGATTAATTACATAGTCTGATGTGATAGTTTCTGTAAAAATCCTTTCCTGTTCTGGGAAGGGAGGGATGAGCAAAGGAAGAATTAATTTTGTGTCCCTGTGCACATTATATCTACACTGTGATGTATTTGAAAATTCAAGGCACCACTAGTGGAACTGACTATAGGTGAGATTTGTTTCTCTTCTGAAAAAATGAAGTGTGACATCACACATGGATTTTAACCTGACAGTTTCATTTACAGTATTAATTCCAGTAAAGGTGTCACAGAGAGAGAGTTCTGAAGTTCTGTGCTGTTGGAAAATGTACAGGTTTCCATTTCAGTAATATTTCCTTCTAAAAATAAGCTCTATTCATGCCAAGCATCTGTTTTAATTTGGTTCCTTTTTTGATGTCAAATAACTCAAGCTGGATGAAAATCACTGCAGAAAGGCTAATATTTAAAAGAACATGGTATAATTTTACATTTAAGAGGTCTACAAGGAGAACTTTTCCAATCCTAATAGTTTCTGAGGGACTATTTGCTGTGCTATTAGTTTTGATTAGCTCCAGAAATTCATTCCCTCCATTCATGCTTAAATCTTTCAGGAAAATAGCGAAATGACTATTGGAAGAAACAGGCCTAATTAGCAATACTTTTCTGAAATAAGGAATGCCCATCTGATCAAGCTGTGCAGGTGAGACATTAAACATTTCTGCACACAGAGCATGCCTACTTGCTGACACTGTTTGCTGACTTAGCATTCCTAAGCTGCCAGCTGGAACTGTTAATTAACTGTTCTTGTTAATTAGCACTTATACGGTAGCACACATTTTCTAAGCAGAGCAGAAACATTAACAAATTTATTTCAACAGCACCCATGACACAGAAAAGCTCATTTTAGAGAGAAATCTTCAGTTTTGGAAGCAGGATAGTTTGGTGAGAAAGGCTCTGCACCATTTCAGGCTGCTTTGCTCAGCACACGTCCTCAGATCAGACTGATGAGTTTTCAGTCCATAAAATAACTGCAATGCTGCTCTCACCTTCTTCTACAAAAAGCTTCAGGGATGGAAATCAGTGTGTCATATTCAAAATTTACAAAAGGGGAAAATTATTACATCAATATGGAAGACAAATACAATAAAAAAAGTTTGAATGGCCCCAAAAGAGAATCAGAGGCACAAAGGACCAAATTCTGTCCAAAATACTTTAGGTATTTGGCAGGCAAGCTAGCAAAGAGAAACATGATATTATTAAGCTGTAGAAAAACTGCTGCCTGATCCTAGGCCTCAGAAAAGATCTAGTTAGCAGAGAGAAATACCATATTCTTACATTCTTCTGAGGTACAGCCATGCCAAGGAAAGATACACTGTGAGCTTTGTGATGAAACGGGGAGGGGACTGCAGGAATCCTTAAACCAGAGATGTACAACCACTAAACATTTAAAATTTTCTTAAAAGCTGAGATTAAGAAGTGGCCTGCACACATTTCTGTATTTCTACCTCTCTCTGATTATTTTGTTAAGAATTTAAGTTATGCCTCAACCCCATTTACCCCAAAATTCAGCAATGGCTCTTGATGCAAGAAACAACCTGTCTGCTTGTAGAAATGCTCAAGCCACTTCTGCCTCTCTGCCCTGCCTTCTCCCATGCCCTTCCAGCAAAGTCTCCTTGGAGAACTGACTTAATTCTATGGGGAGACAATCCAGCAGAAAGCGTAGAATCACAGAATATGCTGAGTTGGAAGGGATCCATCAGGATCATCAAGTTCAACTCCAATCTGAACATACTCAAATCAAAACAATAGAAAAGTGAGACCCATCAAAGTTTTGCAGGTATTTCAGAAAACCCAAATCTTAAAAATGAGGACACCATATAAAATATGCTATATTGCCTCCTGTTAAAGTGAGTGTAGAGAACAACCCTAGTCCAGTGTGGAAGTAAGGCTCTTTGATTAAGTTTTGGAAACAGGAAAGCCAAGAAAGCTTTCAAAAACACTCTCACAGATCAGATGTAAGATCCTCATAGACAACAATAATGCATCACCCTTTGCTGCTTCATCCATTTTACTGTAAGTCATTTTCTTTTTCCATCACATCTAGAGGACACCCTCCATGCTGTTTGCAATCACTCTTAGTATGGTAACTAGCCCTTATTAGGGCTATTAATGCTGGTTTCTTTGCAGAGCACTCTAGAAGACAACCCTCCCTATGCCAATTCAAAGAAGGACAAAGATTTGTGTTTAAATCTGCTCTGAAGCCTGTATCTCTCTCCTACATGGCACCCTATAGGCTACAGAATCTGGTGTCCCACTGCCAAGAAGCTTGAGCTTCAGACACTTAAAACCATATTTTACCTAAGTGTCTGGGCCACATTATTTCCTCATGCCCAACTCTGCAAACCAAATTTCATGGGAGAACCTGGTAAGTGTCCTCTGTAGTTTATCAAGGTAAGAAGGGGTCTGGCATCTCTGATCCTGCATTTTGTAAGGTTACATTTCCACTAATATGACAAATCCTTGGCATGTGACGGGGAAGACATCTTGGTCACCTCCTTGAAGAGTCTGCTTTACCAACTGCTCTCACAATCAGACTTTTTTTTCCCCCTGAAACTCCCTTTTTTAGCTTCACGATGTTCTGTCTTCCCTTGCTGTCTTTAGCAGCCAAATGGTTGTCATCCATCATTTATATCACCTTGGAGATATTTATAGATTTTGATTGCATCCCACTGAGCTCTTGTCTGTCTTACATCAGACATATTTGTAGCTCTCTTGGTAGAGCTTGCCTTGTAATTCTTGCATATTTTCTGCTATAGATTTTCTCTAATTTGCTTATATTCTATCTTAAACCACAGATGCAAAAACAGCACATGATCTCACAGGGTTTAGCATTCCTACTCAGGTACTACAAGAAAAACTCAATTATATGCAAGCATGTTGGTAAGATAGAAATCTATAAGTCTGCATATGAATTTTATTAATAAAACTGTACTACACTAGCAAGCGTCTGATGCTGGTATTCAAATATTTGTATTTCTATCCAAAGAATTACTAGAATTATACATGAGCTCTAGGATTCACTCAGACTCTAGCATAAACTAACTTGTATCCCAGTGGCAGACACAGAATGCAAACTTTGGCTTTGCCCACAAGTGTAAAACATGTACAGCCAAACAGTTGGTAAGTACATTACAGAGATAGGAAAAAGTCACGGGATTCACATGTTTCAAGATCCAAATTCCACTGTAATATTGGCATCTGCAAAACTGGACTTGTCAATTGGGACTATCGCTACTTTATTTTTCTTCTCCAAAGGAGGGGAAAATATATATCCTGTGTTTAGGATATACAACCTACTTGTTTGCCTTGCCTCTAACAGCCTGGAGAGACTAAAATCTCACAAGACTTAACCAGCTGGATATTTTTTTGACCTGAAGAAGAAGACAGTTGACATCAAGGTGTTGAATCTGGCATCTAAACCACCTACTTTTGCAATATTGGGGGCAGTATTGGGGGTTGAACTGGCCCAGCAGCAGAAATTTCTACTTGGCTACTATCCACCAGTAAACTCTCCTGGGAGTCAGGCATCAATCTAAATAGAGAAACCTTCAGGAACACTGAGATGAAATAAAGTCCTTTTCTAATTTACTTAATCTGTTATCAGTAAGAAGCACATCCAAAAATCCAGCTTGAAAGCTTCACTAGCGCTCTAAGCTTGAAAGCCATGCATTAGTTTTAAGAAAAGAAAAACATTTGGAATATGCTAATTGCATCACATCTCTGGAAGGTTTTGAAAAATATGATTCACCAAGAACTCTGAACTCCAAACGAGAGCTCTTAATCTGTTTAGGCTTCCATTGCAAACTTTCTTCCACCCACAGAAACCTCTTCTATCTCCTCTAGCATCGTTCTTTTACTTAATTAACTTCTTTTCTATAGATACTGGTGTGACTCAATACTTTGATCTGATTCTCCTTTGCCTCTTACCTCACCATTACATTTATACTCATGTGAAGTTTGTAACTATGACTGACAATGCCAGTTCTCTTTCCTATTAAAAATCATCGGACCTGCTGTAGTCAAGATGATCAATATTATAGCAGAAGAATCTGAAACGCAGTAGAGGTCTATCAGAGGAGAAACACTCTTTTTTACCCATCTCTCTCTTCTTTCTACCAGGGTCTTATGAAACATCCAACTCAGAATATTCTGGGATTCAGAAGAAAAAACAAATACTTACTTGTATTTCAGAACTTTTTACTTTTTTTCACTTGGGAATGAGAAGGAAAAGAAAGTTAAGAGTAAAATTTTAAAAGCTCCTCAGAGTATGTACGTGCAGTAGAATATGCACTTGCTAAATCAACATCCACCTGCACTGACCTAGATAGGTAGTTACTAGTTTCAAGGTAGACTCAATTTGCAAGAAATCTGACTGTCTACAGGGTTTTCTCTTGCATGGTAGTGAAATGCTCTCAGAAGTGGAAATATGTCTGAATTCTGAAATATTGCACTTAGGAGCCTGAGGGCATGTCTAAAATAGCTTTAAAGTTTATTATTAGCATTTCATTTTTACAGATGACATGGGAGAAGAGGGAATAGGTTGCAAGAAAATTCTTTTCTTCAGCAGGCTCCAAGACTGGATTTACAGAGACAGTACAGCTGCCTACAGGTGCAGAGAGGTGTCTGGGGGAAATTCCAAAAGCTCCTCAGTGAGCAACGTGCCTAATCTCAGTGAGCTCCGAAAAGAGTCAAATGCCAGATCTGTTCAAATGCTTTTACAACACTAGCCAAGAACTTCTTTGTATTGCTGGACATCTAATTACCTCTACAAGATGCCCCCAGTTAGTAGCATATGGCCAGCAAAAGGAAAAGGGATGAAGTGTTTTGAATTTTAATAAATATATTCTGCTTCTGGGCCAGAAAAGATTTTGCTTTTCTGGCTGTACCTCTGGCTCAAGTTACTCTGCCCAGGTAAAATCCTGTCTTAGTAACACACCATACAACAATAGTAAACAAGATGAGTGACAGTCTCCATGGAAGGATTATTTATTTACACAGTGACATGGTGTGTGTCTTCCTGCAGTGATGCCATCACGTAATTTCCTTACCTCCTTCCCTATCCCCATCCTCCCCTGGGAGAGACAGGATGATGTTCTCTGACGTGTTGGTAGTTCATCTGAAAGAGGGAGCTTTTAATGAGGTGGTGCAAATCAAATGGGGCTGCTGCCTGTCACACAAACTATCACTGCAGATACTTTTTCCTGTGAATGTTATCTATGAAAGAACACTAAGAAAATTATACTTACTAACAGAAATGAAAAGAGCCTAATTACAGTGATTTTTATAGAGGGAGCTAAAGGATGCATGTCAAAAGGGACTGATATATAATTATGATAATATCAGTTGCAACTCCTGTGCTATCTAATTACTTGAGATGGGTGGCATTGTGCAATTTTTTTGAAAGCGAGCTACTCTGACAACAAAATGATATAATCTTATTATGAAATTACAATAAAACTGAAAGAAAAGTAAAATTAATATATTGGTAGGAGTTATAATCAAGGAGGCAGCACTAAATGTGCTGGAAAAGCAGAACAAACAGAAACCCACCGTCTCCAGCCTCAAATCTGTGCTACACATTTGACTCACACTGTGTCAGAAACTGAGATGCTACACATGATGCCTACATTGGCAGTCAAAATCAAGACATATTTTCATGACAAGAAAAGAGCTGTAAGAAGTGGAGGAAGAAAGGTGCAAAAAGAGGAAATATTAAAGAAATGGGAAAGCATAAACCTAGCAATCACAGTGCTGAACTCTTCTGGAGCTTTGAGTGTCTCCATGCCTTGACTTTGTTCTGGATCCTCTGAGCTGCCACAAACACCCAGCTGCTGAGCATGCTGGACCCTGTCAGACTCGGCCACTCAGCTTTGAGGGGTGAGGTTTTTCTATTTTGGTTTCACACTGGCTGTATTGCACTGATAAATCTGTCCACAATACTTGATACAAATGAAATATTAAAGCTATTACTTAAATTTAGTATACATTTTGTTCATCATGGATGTATTTAAATTATGCAGAACCCACACCCACTCTAACATAATGCCATCTGTTGAAAAATGACCTGGGCACTGAAAAGCTCTGATTTTTTCATTCATTAGAGATGAAAATAGTGGCACATTCAAATGCAAGCCCACAGATCTACTGGTAAGTCCATGCTCCCAATCATGGTGTAGCCCAGAAAAATCAACCATTGTTTGAACAGTGACATCAACAGATTGCAGGTTAACAGTGGTTTCCAGATTTTTGTGGCCATCATGAGGAAACACGAAAAGTTGCATGGATTTTCACAGATACTGCATTGCCATCAGTCTAGTAGTGAAAAATAAGACTGAATAAAATGTTTAATATTATTATATTGACTATCTGGAGGTCATTTATCTCATGAACTGCATTTTGGATCACTTCCTTAAGCTCTCATCATCTCACTTAATAACAAAGACACAGTCTCATTTATTAGTAAAATTTAAATCTCTCTTCTAAAATTTTAAAATAACTAAAGTAGAGTGGCAGTTGGTTAGACCCCTTCATTTACTGCAAGTTTGGTAAATACACTTTTCTATGTACTGCAATCTGATCCCATGAGATGCTACAGAGTGCAAGATCTCTTCCCCTGAGCTGTAATCTCACAACCACTTGCCACATACCCTGGTCTGTACTGTCCCCTGAAATGGCTGCATGCTGCTTATTCAACAGCACTGAAGAGAGATTGTGACCCTTCTCTGAGCATGGCCTTCCAAAGTACTGCTATGGAAGCTCTTCCCTCATTTTAGCAGCTCCCTGGCCTCTGTGGCTGAGGTGATTCTGTTTTATGAAGTGTTGCTCAACCAAGTCCAAAGTTCACTGATTTGTCTTTAATGCCCAACTAAATCAATATTTTAAATCTCTGCTGCAGATTGACTTTTGCTCATTTTGATAGCATTGGTTTTGAATGTGAAGACGACAGAGAAAATCTGAGTTTTTCTATGTGATCATGGTTTTCACAGAAAAATCTGTATAATTACAACAAGAAAGTCAGATCTAAACAACTTGAGAAAGAAGAGTAAATTATGTTTGACTTTGCAATAACTTTATATGTAATTTTTAAAAATTATGATGATTCAGTGTATGATATGTTAAAAATCTTCAGTTTCCAAGGAGCACGGCTGAAGTGATTAACAGGATTTCCATGGAAGACAGCAAAGTTTTTTCCTCTGAGGAATTCTATATGGCGAGATTTAAGTGTGGAAAAAAAAAATACTTACCATGAAACCTGCCATCTTACAAAACAGAAAAAAATCCCAAGAAACACCCAGATACAAGGAATAAGCCAACAAAAACTCCCCACAGTTGCTCAGGCTGGGAACAGTCTCAGCTGCATTTCTGGCATTTACCAGAGGTTTTCTTACCTTCACTGCAAACTCCGTTTCTGTAGCTTTATGAACACATCTCTTGCACACTGAATAGGAGCCAATTCCTATGTCCTCCTTGATCTCGTATCCATCAGTAAAATGAATGTTGTTCCCATGTAACTGCTATAAGGAAAGACAAAAAACACAAGGTAATCAGGACATGGATATATAAAAGCAAGGACTAGCCTCCTCCTGAAGGAGAGGCTTGATCTCTGCTTCACAGAGCTCTCTTGTCCTTAGCAGATTTTCTAAGTCCAGTTAAAAAATTCTGAAGCTTTTTACTTGAACAAGTACGTTTGTCTCTTCTCTTTTTACCTTTTTCCAATCTGTAAGATGGAAATGTCCATGTCAAAGTAGTAATAAAACTGCTTTGATTTTCCAAACTATTTATTTGATGCAGAAAATCACCATCTATTAGAAATTCATAGGAAACTGTGGGCTTGTATCTCCTGACAAACCCACATATCTTGACATTATTAACTGATTTCTAATTACTGAGGGGCAGAAAATCTATAAAATCCTAGTAGCTTCACAGTGTTCAAGAGAGATACCCCATATATGGGGAGCGCCTCCAAATCACTTGTGGTCTTGTCTAGAATATGTTTATCTGTGGTTTCTGTTTGAGAGAGAAGTTACTATTTTAAGCCATTAGTTCATGTGCTCTTTGGAAAATGTCTGGGCAGGTAGACTAGTTCAATGGCAAGCCCCAAATCTGAGGCTTTGCTGCAAATTCTACCCCAGGACTCAAGAGATGACCAGCACCTCTAAAAATCCTCCAGAATCCTCGGTCTAAAAATGTGTCCTTGCTAGCAAAGTCCACACAGAACCCGCTAAATTTTAAGATGTGAATATGTCAACATTCAATACATTTTTACAAAGTAAATCACAGGAATATATATAACGTTTCTGGGATATAATTTCTTGGGTAACATTTCACTTACTGTGGCATAAGAGCATCTTTAAGAGTATGACATATTCCACTGTGAATAATTAAAATAGAGCTGAAATACAAAAACCACAGGCAGGGCCTTCCCACCTTGAGGCATGTATACCTGTGGCTGTGGGTAGGAAAGGGAGATTTTTCCTGGTGAGAAAACTGGCTGCATCTCTAGACAGCCCAGTCCCTTTTCCCTGTTCACTTCTCCTCTGATGTATTGAACCTTTTGTAGCAAAACAAAAGGTTTTCTGGTTAAAAATACAACTGGATGGATTTTTTTAAGGGAATGGCAGCAATGAACCAAGTGTCTGGCGTGTTCCCCCATCAAGCACTCTGGTTTAGGTGAGTACACCCAGGTTTTCGTGCAATAGCAACAGGATTATGGTGGCCTGTTACACCCAGGAGCTTGGGCTCTGTGTCTGTGGGAGCCTGTAGCAGTAGTTCACCAAAGCCCTTTGCCAGCACAGACTGGATCATATAACCCAAGACAAAACTGTTGAGAGTGAAATGCATTCAGTGAAAAAACAATACTTCATTACCCACCCTGCATGCACAACTGGAATCCTGTTTTCAGGTACTGAGAAGTACTTTTCATTTTAGTTGTGACAAAGTGCAGTTCCTATTTCCTTTGCAAAGGTGATGAGGAACATTTTATACATACAAGCTTTCGCAAAAAAATTCTCATTTTCCAACACCTACATGCTGCATGTAAAACACTTCCATCCTACACTAGGTAGCTGTGAAACACCATGGAGAACATTAGGCAGTTTAACTACACTGTGCACATACATATCTGTACATCAGATGTGAAATGTAACCAGCATCAGTACCTGCACAATTGGGTGAACAGTGACTTTGTGCACATCTTGCTGTGCAGGCTCCTGCACCAAGTTAGAGGCAACAAAGCTGAACCCTCTGAAAAGATGATGAGCATTGGCACTTGGAGGAACACCTGGGGAATCTGTAGGAGAAGGGAGAAAATGGCGTCATGAGCTGCACAAAAGAACCGAAAGGAATAGCAGGGCACTGCAACAGGCAAAGTCACCCCTGCCAGTCAATAGCAGATCTGATAACACAGGGGAATATAATTCATCTCCATCTCGAGGCTTTGGTGCTCCTTCTCCATTCCTTTCCTCTGGATTTGAACAATGCAGGGGTATTTTTGCGAGGATGTCTCCTCTTGGATAACAGGTTTTTTTCACAGGACATGTTCATTCTTAGGCCAAGTACTGCCTGTGCCAAGAGTGCACAGAGAGAGAGGAGGCACAGGGCAGAGAGGCTCTCTGAGAGACAGGAGACTCAGGGCAGGGCACCCTGCAGGGCTTAGCAGAGGTTCTCCAAGGAGTGGGAGAAAGCTACAGGCTGTCTGTCTGTCCTTTGTAGCACAACTTGACCACAGAAATTACAAAGACTGAGGTGGGTCAGGCGAATACAGAGAGTACATGAAACCAATGTTAAAGCACAATACTCCAATAGTGGTGGTTTGTGGCCTTATAGGAATCTTCTGGAGCAGCTTTAGGAGCTGGGATCTGCTTCAGGGAAGACAGTGGTTGACTTGTCCTCAGGTGAAAAAAAAACAACTAAGATTGTTTTATCTAACCTTCATGGAGATTTTCTTCCCATTCCTTCCCCGACATGGCAAAAGGAGGGAAGGAATGGCTAAAGTTCAAAAAATCCTGAATTATTCTACATTTGGAATTAAATAAGCAGAGAGCAGTTCTTTGTACCTGCACCACTGCTCAGTGAGAGAAGCAGCATGACAAAGCAAGCAGAGCTGTGCTTCACTTAAAATTCTGAAAAGCTTTAAAGAGATCTTTCTCCCCAGTGTAAGTTTTATCCCTGCCATTTCCCTAAGCAAGAAGAATCAGTTTGTAACTTCCCTGGCAATGGGCTGGGTATTATAAAACCTATAGTACTAAAATTTGCTAACATTTTATTTGGTTTTGGGGGGGCTGGTGGGTTTTTTTTCTCCTTTTCCCTTCACATTTCCTCCAATGCACCATGTGACTTACCATGACGAAGTTACAGAGCTAAACTTCCTTTAGAAAGCTGTTTCCTTTTAATAAAGTGTGTAAATACCCAGTTATCAAAGGAAAATACATCCCCACTGAGCTTTATATCTGACTCACCTGCTTGAGGCCCTGAAAATACCTGAGAATGTGTATTTCTTAGCATGTACACTCCCTGTATAAATCTACTGGCCAAATGAATAGAGGAACTGAAGTCAGAATTTGATAAAACCAATATATATCTGCTTGGGAATAAACAAAACTGAGACTGCAGCTAATTCTATTTCTCATCACAAAGCTGCCTCAGCTTTGACAGGAGTCAGGAGTCAGTGTGTTCTTACTGCACAGCAAGCAGAGTTCAGATGGAGAAGATTGTCTTTTGGTGACATGGGATTTTTGTTTATCTCAGTGTTTTTGATGGGCACTCTCCTCGCAAATATGTGGATGAATCACACCAGACCTCTATCTTGTGTCACCAGATACTTCCTACCATGGCATATGTGATTTTTACATGAGGGATTAATTAGGAGGAAAGAACATTTGTTTAAAAAAAAAGGAATGGCAGTAATTCACATCTGAACACTTTGGAACTTCAGAAAAGCTGTGATCCAGCTCTAAAACTAAAGTGGAAGGTCAGCTCTGCTTAAAAATAACTGTTTCTCCATCATTCACTGCCAATCACTTCAGCAATACTGCAGAAGAACTATTGACGATTTGGTGTTCACTATTAAATATTCATCACCAAGAACTGATTTGCCCATTAAAACATTTCTGCTAAGTGCAAAATTATGCATAAATCATGTTAATTAACTGATAGCTTAGAAACCTAAATCATTTTTCTAGGCCTTATAAATCAGTATAATTTCATATATCTGAATTAGGTCCATTTACAAGCACCAATCTTTATGATGGTTATCTTTATTCCTGTGAAAAAGTAATAGTTCTTTGTTTCACTAGAGCATCTAAATTCAAGGGTTTTCAAAGGCTTCGTAACTCTTAAGTTATTTCCTTCATCATGTTTCACTGGGGTTAGCCAACATCTTATTTTCAAAGGAGGATATTTAGATACTTCAGGTGAAATTTTGCATACTTTCTTCTCAGCAGTAGAGCCAGTCTAAAACATCCCTGCTGACTACAGCCTGCTGTCCCATGAATTACAACAGTACAAACACTTGCAGACTGAAAACCAGGTTGGGTCACAAGAATGATCTTGGTTTGATCCTTGTTCAAATCACCATTTCTAACCTAGACTGCTTGAGCCTCCAGCTCCCTGTAGGGAGCTGAGTCACCACAAATGAGATGTGGGTCCACAGTGGTGAATTTATGAAGCAAATCACCAGAAAAAGCAACTCCAACTTGGACAAACCTCTGAGAAAAATTGATGTGAAACTATACCCACATAAATGTTCTGTCAGTGTCAGAAACCACATCTTTGGCACAGATAGATCTGAAGCTAAGAATCCACAGAATGCTGCTTCAGCCTCCAGGGTAAAGGAAGTTTCTGAGGTACAGCAAACCACTGGACTGACAAGATTTACTGGATCCAAAACTTTGACATACACCTGTTTTCAGATAGGAGAACTCATTCATAAAGACAGTGTAAAATGACTATATGTTTCTGTATCCCCTCCTTGGCTGTGTCTTTCTGACAGCTTCATTTAAACACAACTGCATGATCCTGATGAAGCAGGAATTATTACAGTGCTTTCTGAGGATGTGCTCAGTAACAGGGTTAGTTTGTTTGGGATCTGTGTCATGATAGATAACCCACAAAATAAAAAAGGTCTTTGTTCTATTCCATTGGCAATGTAAGCCAGTATTAAAGAGATTTGTGATTTTTTCCCCCATTCTGGTTGACCCAACCAGTCAAAAGTCAGGGCCTGCAAAATATTCTGCCAGTCTGCAAGGGCTTTTCCATCATTCCAAAAGTGAATGGATTCACACTTCCAATTACACCTCTTTTGAAAGGACATGGTTTGTGTTTCAGGCCAATATCCACGGTAGCCCAAAGCAGAATTGAGGCAGGCCAGGTCCCCACCCCAGCCACCACACCAAAACAAACCAGCCAAGTCAGTGTCCTGTACAAAATAACAAATTTAATTAGGCAACAGTAGTAACATGTAAAGTGTAAAATATAGCCCCAGGCATCAGTACAAGCAATGAAGCAAAAGCAATCCAAAGCAATCCAAACTCTTAATGCTTCCTTGCACATCAGCAGAACTTCCCATGGCAGCACCCAACGGCACATCCCTGAAGACCAGACTAACTTGTGGTCTCCAATATTTCAGAGAAATTATTCTCTTGAAATCTAAATTAAAGCTAAAATCAGATGTGTGAAATGTCTGGTAACCAAAGATCATGCTTCTATGTAGGGAATAAGAATATCAGAAGACGACCAACATATATACTGGAGACAGGGGGATGTTCCAGTTGAAAAAACAAGAATGTAATATTTTCATAGTTCCTAAAAAAAAAAAAAANTAGGTCATGATAAGCCTGAACAAAAACTGCAGAAAATCTCAGCTCTGATTCACATGTTATAATGTAGCTGTTTTCATAATGAGAGGTCAGATCTTTCCCTCTCACTGCAACAGCTCTGGGGCAATTTGAGGATTGAAGCTTGAGACCTTATACTTGATTATTACCACAATACTATGTGACATTTACAGTGCTTACCACCTTCAAAGTGTTTTACAAACAACAACTAATTCAATTTTTTACACTTTAGAAAGTATAAACAGGTACTTCTGTACACAGGTACATCACAGGGAGAAATGTAATGTAACTTACCCATGTCTAGAAGGAGGCAATATTATAAGTTGAATTACTGCTCTGACTTTATTGATATTCTTGCTTTCCACTTATAAGAGTGGAAAGATTGGGTTTTTTGCAACAGTCACCTTCACAAATATACAGTGATATTTCTGTTAGGAAACAGAAGTTACAGGAACAATGTTCTCTCTGTGAGCATTCACTAAATATTGTGGGCCAAATTTCTTGTTGTCATAACTCTGCTGACCTGAGAACTTGATGATTCCTCATTGCTTTTAACCACACTGTGAGATGTCACAATTAAATAAAACATTTATGCAATATATAATTACATACTAACTTGCAGAGATACAAAGTTCTTTGAAACCACAATAATTTAAAAAAGTTAAATTCAGCTAATGTAAGAAATGACGAGTAATAAAATAGCAAAACAATACTTATTTTTACTTCTAAAAATGTGAAATCTGCTCTTCCTGAAGACAAGTTAATGTGAAGCTGGTAAAATACTTCTCAGCTTCTTATGTTGGAAAAGTAAAAACAATCTTTGCTTCCTGCTGGATATGGCAAAACCCTGTAATGCCACAGATGATCAGACTTTTAGACTGTGTTGGAATAGGGAGGGGAAAGGAAGAATGAATTTACTAACTGAGAAGATATATTACCCATGTGCCATCTTACTAACCTGTGGGGGTCCGAGACGTGAATTCTGGATCAAAATGAAAGGTGTCTTCTGGCCGCCCCACCGCGGGCTTGAACGGCGGCTTGATTTCTTTCCTGTACAGTTTCTACGAGGAGAAGAACAGGTCACAATCAAAATCAACATGTACACTCTCAGCATCTGGAGACTGACTCCCCTGCTTTCTTTAGGGTGTCCTCTCCCAGCTCCATGCTGTCTTTGCAGGACTGACAGAAAAGGATGATGTAGCCATGGTTCTGGCTCTTGCTTGACAGGTCAGCTTAAAATCTGTGCCCTGGATGGACCCTGCACGTTTTAGCTACTGGAATCCTGGGTATAAACACTAATGCTCCTGGCAAAAATTTACCCCACAGACTGGAACAATATTCAAGCTGGGCCATCTGGAAATTCGCTGGTCTAAGGGCAGGTCTGGAATGTACAATGGTAAGACCAGGAAGCAGGGTGACTTCAGCAGTGCAGCAATGGCAATCAGCACAAAGAAGTGCTAGGAAGCCATGACTGCTTTAGCATTTATTGTTTGTCAGGAACCAGCAATATGTTTGACATGCTGCCAGACTGAGCTGGGCAACAGGCTTGGCTGCCTGGTCCTTACAGCCTAAACAAGAGACTTGATCTTTTCGCATATCTGGTAAAAGGGAAAGGGGCTTTACAGCTGATGATTACATGAAATTCCCATCAAAAGATGCTAGGGAGAGAGTACTGTGGATGGGTGGGCAATCATATTGAAGCTGTAGATGTGGCTTGATCTGAGGAGCAAAACAAAGGAAAAACATAAGGGAGAGAGGAAGATCCATAACGAATAGGTACTGCTAGTTGTGCGAGTTTCTGCCGGTGACTGAGGGTCACGTAAGGGATCACCTAAGTAACAGGCATCATAAATTCATCCTCATACATCCTGCCTTCATTATCAGAGACTTCATGGTCTTTTTACTCATTCTCATAAATCTTCAAGAAATTGCTACACCATGCTCTATTGCAAGCATTCATACACACACAGACACACACTGAGGTGCCGGATGTCTGGATCTGATCCAAAGCCTGTAGAGGTTAATGGAAAGAGCCCTATTGATTTCAGCCATCTTTGCATCATCTCTGCCTGAAATAGCCAAAACCCAACATCATGCTGACGGCAGCATGGGGAACAGAGCTCCAGTTTGACTCCCTGCCTCATGTTGCAGTTTCAAGACTGCACTTCCTTTCTAGCAATGCTTTTGTTCTCAGGTTTCAAAGGGCTGAATTAGTTGCCACAGACAATTCCCCATAATTAACATATCTGAGCATAAATATAACATTTAATCCAAACTTCCAAGTCACGATAAGAACTGGAGAGTTCAACTTTATACTGTTTGCAATACATATTTTTAGGTTAGCTCTTAAAACAACTTTCTAATGAGCTGATTTTTCAAAATGTTTAATGGATATTACTAAATGTTCGTCCAGCTCCTTGCGTGCAGAAAGGTTCTTTTTAACTGTGTGTTTTGTGGTGAATTAACTTCTGTATTACAAAGCATTTGGTCAAACCTAAGATATACACACATCACCCTAATTTGAATTTGATTTTGCATTGATAAATAAAGGTTCTTGAAGCAGAATATTCTGTAGCATAGTATTAGCTGTAACATGAAGGATATATTTGTGGTTGAATTATGATTTTTTGGGAAAGTGAAACAGTGAGGTTGGAAATGACTCTGCAATAATTAATGGCCATTTCACCATAAAAAGTTCCTGCTTGCGTAAAACTGCTCCATATCTTTGGAGAGGAAAGGAGATGAATGACTGCTGTGAGCCACAATGGAAAGCCAGTCTTCCAAATAATTAAAAGCCAATTGCAACCTTAAGCAGGAAGTGTCACTCATCGGCCGAATGGTATCAACCTAGTAATTAACAGACATCTTTTTCTGTCTGCACAGAACTTTAAAAGAGAACTCAGCACCTACTGAAGGTTTTTCTGTTGCTAGGATTTCACCTTGAGAAAGCTATTTGCTCCCAGCTTCCCTTTATTTGTCTTAATTCACAACTGCAGGGCTTCTACTGCAGAAAGCAATATGGTCACACGCACATCCTTCCTCAAGGAATTAACCGCACATCTCATCCTGTGAGGTCCAAAAATTGGAAAATGTTTCAGAGCTGTACATCATTCAGGAATTGCACTCTCTTTTCATTATCGTAACCATATTCTCTCTGGCCTCTTAATTCCTTCCCCCATCTGTAGTTTCTTAAGTGCTGCTGGAGCTACATTTGTATTTTGAATCCCTAACCCACATCCTCCACTACTAGGGAGGGATTTAAGACTCATCATGAGTCACATGCCACCTAAGGATTTATAATCACAAATATGTTTTTTGGGAGGGGGTGGAAACAAAGAAGTTGCTTCTGCGAGTGAAAGGCACTCCTTGGAGCATAACCCCCATGACTCCCTTTTCCATTTCTGTACCCACTTGTGATAGAAATTAGACAACAGAACAGAAAAGGTAAACTGCCTAAAACTTTTTTTTCCCCAAAGCTCTTGAATAGGGTAACTAAATGAAATCCTTGAAGACCAGGAAAAGCAGAGTAGTTTCATCTATGGACTTCTCTGTCCCACACTGGCTCCAGTTCTGTGAGTGAACCACTACAACCAAAGCCAAATCACTAAACCACAGGGCAACCCAACACAGTCAAACATGAAAGCCTGCTGCAGGCAGAACATCTCTTCCTTCAAAAACCTGCATCCTGTAGACTGCAAAACTCAATGTGCCACAAGCTGATCTAAGAAAACAGTAAGAATCCCAGCCATTGCTTTGTGTACAGAGAGTGAATCTCAGAGGGTTTGACATCCTTCTGGATTTTTCAAGAATATTTCTGATTTTAGGGAATGTATAAATATATGATCTCTTACCATGGTCTCCAAACTATTCAGGGATGACATATCTTGACTGTGACCTCTTCTGACAGAAACCAACCAGGGTGGGAAATGACAGCAAGTTAAACTTCAAGTCCTGCCTTTGACTCTTTCTATCAAACTGTGCATAACTTCTGGTAAAGTTTAAGCAGTTATGTACTTCCTAATTCATGGTAGTCTTAGTACCATATGCAAAAGTTACAGTGAATTCCATCATCTGTTTAAATGGGAGCAGGGTCCCAGCTGGGTACTTAGGATCATTACATATTTATTATTTTGAACAGCTATAAGAAGCTGAAGATTTTTTTTTCCATCCACACTGTTTCAACATCCATAAAGGAGAATTGTACTCCTTAGCCCTTTATTGAGAATACTATTTATTTCTCTTTCCCAGTAAAGAATAAGCTCCCACATTCCATCACCATTTTTTTCAACTGGCCACAGCATTGACTTAGCACAGAAAAATGTGACTGACAGGTATGGGGAATCACTGCATAACACACAGTGTTGTTGGTTCCAGAGGATGTGCTGAGGGAGTGCATAATCCACAGAATGAGGGAGATGTGTGGATGCTGAATAGGCTTAGAAGAGAGAGAATCTCAGACTAAAGCCATGAAGCAGAGTTAGAATATTCACAGACTACAAAATTAGAATATTCCCATACACAGAATCGAAACAATCCAGTTCTCAGACCAGCTTTTGTGTCAACATAAAGCAAGACTGTAAATAACATTTGCACCTGCATAAGCAATACCTATGCAGGTGTGCTTTCTTATAACTGGTTTAGAGTAATTGTTTTAGAATTTTATCCAATGGAATTTTGTTTTCCACAATGTACCTTATATATTGGTGGATTTCTCAATAAAGAGGGCCTTTTCCTTTCTGGATTTAACTGGAGTCTATGTGTCATGTTGTGACTCAACAGCAACAGAGATGGACTCCAAGGAGTGAAAATACTGATGTAGATATTCACACCTAGATACGTATTGATGCTTTTGACTACTTATGAACCCCTCACATCCTCCTGGGACTTTGTTAGTAAGTACCTATCAATTAACTAGAAACCATTTTCTATGTTAGTTTGATAAACTATGAGCTTATATTGACTTACTTTCTGATTTCAGACAGAAACATTCTTATTTGAAATAACTAATTCTCATCCAGGTGCCACTGACCTTTTCTTAGAATATGTTGCCACATCCCTAGTATGATCTTCATCTTAACACCCTCTCTGCTGGAATTTAAGTAATTCACAAGAGAGAAACTAGTAACAAAATGCTGCAACCTTCTGCTCTCTTCTTATTTATAAGTTGCTAATTTTTAATCATCTTTAAAAAAAACACACTCCTAAAAACCCCGGAGATGTAAATGCTCGGTACGTGTGCCTGGCAAATATCAAGAAAGAGAAAATGGTTTAATTTCATTAAAAACTATTTAGTCATTTCCTCAACTGAGTTTCTTTGATGAAGAATTGGATTATTCCTTAGACACCTTCTAGAACTGGAAGGATGCTGCCCTCCACAGTAGTGCACTTGTAGTGTGAGAATAAACTCCCTTGATACATACACCCGTCATGCAAAATCCAATAAGCAGACAAAAGGATGAACTACATTCTGAAATGCTTGTCCTCTCCTAGATTAATGACTCAATGTTATTGCCTGCAAATGATAGAAAAGCTAGCAGAATTCAGACCCCAGGATTAATATTTTGCTGTTGGTAAAATTTGCAATTAAATAATTCAAATTTTCAGTTTAGTTTGAGCTCTGATTAATATTAAAATAAAAAGAACTGGAATCCACTTTCTTCCCAGTCCTTCCCTCAGCTGTATTTGACAGTTCACTTTGAAGCATGTCATTTGCTCTTGTTCCAATTTAGCCTGTCATCCAAACAAAAACTACTGTTTGTAGCCCACTCCTCTGATAACAGTCTGCAAAAAGGGATTTAATTTCTCATTTTCAATGAAAAGCCAGAAACTCAACATGCATGACCTGGAAAGAAGAAACAATAGTAAAAAAAGCAAGAACCAGACTGTGCTTTCTCAGAGCCAATGACTTAAATTATTTAATTGAGGTCAACTCATTCTGGGTCTACTTGTCCTAAGAAGAGAAGGAGGTGCAAGGTTAATAAGCAGGTAAAACTGTCAAGGAGCTGGACATCTAATCTCTCTCCTGAGTGTCCCAGCCTTGATCATGAAAGACAGTCCATCCATTTACAACAGATCAATTGAATTTGCATCATGGTGCCTACTAAATGCCTCAGAGCAGCAAGACTGATATTTGCAGAAACCTCCAGCTGCTTTTCACTCTGGAAAGTAGGAATTTAGGACTTTGTTACAAAAAAGCTGTAAAGATGAGAGTCTTATGCCACAATTTAAGTCTGGGCATAAAAACTTAGTGCCAGGTTGTCCACAGCTAACTTAGTGCAGAAGCTAGCCTGAAGTTAAACCCAAGGTGGCTGGAGATTTTGCTGAAGGATGGCACCCTGGAACATGGGAATGGCTTCTGGGAGAGGCCAGGAGGAGGAGGAGGGTTCCCTGGGCACACTCCTGTTTTCCAGGATGGCCCTTGCTGTCTCTGCATGCAGCGCTCCCATGCTGTCCGCACGCCGCAGCACCGCGACGGGGGCCCTTCCTGCACTGTCAATGCTACTGCCACTCTCTTTGCTCTGCTCATCCAAACCAGACACTACAGCTGGCTGGGCCTGTTTGAAGACAGTAAAACATGGGAAATGACTGCCCCAGCAGGTAAACACTTCAGGGACAGAGAATATAACCAGATCCAATCCCAAACCCAAGGGAACAGCTCTGAAAATACTGTGGAATGAAAGCCCGAGTCACGGGGTTCCATCTGCAGTAGTATCACTGCAACACCAAGATTTCACACATGACTTAGAAGGAAGAAGCTAACTCATTTCTGTTTTGAATCTCTTTTTAAAATTAGATGATGCAACTTGGTGCTTTGGTTATCATGCCACTCTTGTAGGAAAAATCATGCTTAAAACAAACCCGTTTCACGCTGCATTTCTGGCAGACACTAACCCATTCTTACCCTTAATAAGAGGGTTTTGATGGAAGATTGTTTTACTAGAGTTGCTGAAATTTTCTGTGCTCAGTCACAGAATTCCTGTCTATCATAGCTGCCAAGGTAGCACAGAAGTTCTCCAACAGAACTTGCCTCTTGCTCTCTGAGGTCTTTATATTACCAAGGCATGAAGAAAATCAACATTTCTATGCCATCTCAACAGTGCTGTTTGCTGACTGTCTGCAAACTGATGTGAGAGATTCTGTATACATTAAGGGAGAACAAAATGAGGGCAGCAGGGACTCTCTTCCTGAAGCTGTCCAGAGATCAGTGCTAAACCTCTATGTCTGATCCATTTCTGTTTTCTGACCCTGTTCTGTTTCTGTCCGTGGAGAACACATTAACAACTAGTTGGATGATCACTGAGAGTCAAAGTCCTGGCTTCAGCTCAGGGCCAGACTCGCTCACACTGCTCTGAAATACATAAAATACTGTAGCTGCTGGAACGAGATAAGCCTCCCAAGATCTCCTGAGTGATTGCAAAATTAGGATAAAATGAGGAAATATATTACAAAGATGATAGCTGATTGGTGTAATAATGATCTGTCTCCAAGAGAGTGCAATAAGCACTAATTATGTAGGATTTAAATGGATTTTTACAGCTATATTTCACAGCAGAGTTGGAGGGCTGGATAACACATCAAAGGGCAATTAAATCCACCTTCCTCTCTAGCTCCAAGGCATGTTCAAACATACCTATCTTCTTTGTGGTAGATATTTCCCTGTCCGTAAGAGCTTTTTCAAATGATGGAGGACTGTAGAGTTTCCTTAGGATAGAAACGAAAATTTTCCCTAAGGAACAAAGCTCGAAACAATCACCAATCATCATGACAGAAGGTGGTCTTGAGTATTCTCATGGGACAGAACTGACTTTTCTGAAAACCCTTCCAAGATGCAGAGCCTCATTTATTTATGATGAGTTAGTGAGCTGCTCCCCTAGCAAGCACAGAAGAAGGAAAAACCCTCTCACTGTTCTAGTGCTTCTTATTACATCAAGGTGTATTCATCTGACCTGTATTTTGATTGCAAAGCTGAGGACTGTGGAGATATTGGGGTAATATAGAAAATAATATTACTCTTATTGATATTAATATTATTATTTCATAATTATCATCATCAACAACCCAAGTCTTTGGATTCTCTATTTTTTATTTTCACTTACTGTTCTCATAAATGTAAAATCTTCATACAGAATCTCATGATTAGTAAGAAGCAGAAAAGGAAAGAACCTCTAGACTCCAGAACATATTTCATGAGACTAAAAGTCAACTGGACTTTAAAGGAAAATCTCAGAATCCACCTTCATTGATTATATTTTAATATGTTTGTGAGGCATGACAACTCTTCAACATGCAAACCAAATTAGATTTTTCCAATGAGTTTTTCCAAAATAAATGGGTTTGTGGGCCTTTAAAAGGCTACCTGAGCACCAAAAATATTCTCTCACACAGGAATTAGCTTTACTGCAAAGTCCTGGGCAGCAGTTTGAGAATGGCTCTGTCACATAGATTCATGCAGTTTTACCAGAATTTATGGTAAGAACTGCATCAATGCAGTACCTGTTGTACTCTCGTGAGTGAATGCATTAAATACTGAAGAGACACAACAATACCGTAACATGGGTTGGATAAAATTAAACTAAAAAACCCTGAAGGATGTTGCAAACAGGAGCTCTGATGCACTGGCAGATGTCCAGATCAAAATTGAAAAATGTTTGCCTCCAGGTTTGTCTAAGAATAAGTTAATTTGAACAAATACGATAGTGAAAATGTGAGATTTAACCTCTTATGAGTCTAAATCAAATACTCAATCTGCACCACCACCTTTATGAGCTGTAGCTAACAGCAATAAAATAAATCCTTGTTTACCATTCTGTTAATCACATCTGACATGTCATACTTGAATCATGTTTAATTTGATCAGCTCTTCCAATTTTGAATACTGATGCCAACATGCATGCAAGAAGGACAGAGGCACTTACTGAGAAGGCTTTAACTCCTATGTTTTAGAGAAGTTAGGCTCTCTATGTTAGAGAAAGTAATCTTTTTCCTAAGCATGGCAGTTTGTCTTCAAAAAATGTAGCTAAGAAAAAATAATGCTGCTCCACTTACATTCCAGTCTATAGTAACAAAGAAAGGGTGACGTTTAATTTCTTCCACTCCATCAAATCCAGCACCTGAGAAGAGAATGAAAGAAACAAAGTGAAGTTATGCTTACAAGAGAGCAGCATGACATCTCTTCTCCCCTCTCCCTCCCCACTTTTCTTCTGACAAAGTGAGAGTCCCCATCTAAACAGTTCTTCCAGTCGAGAAATCCCGAACGGTGCAACTGCCACCACAGTACAAACTGCCATAAGTATAGTCAAGGGCACTTCACTAATGAGACACTGATTCCAAGGGCCTTTTATTTTTCTCTAATTGAGGCTGCTGCCAAGGCTTTGGATGAGACATGGGATTTTAGCCACAGCAGAGTGCATGCACCAGCAAGGTCAGGAAAGGCCCCAGGATACCCCAATACTTGGCAAGGCTCCACCAGTGGCAGTTTTCCCATCCACTCTGACTTTCAGATCTTGACTAGCTACTGTTCTCCATAGGCACAAAAAGCTGCACTACAGGCAAGTGTAGACTCAAAATGCCAAAAGGCTCCAAGAGGGAAGCCAGGGTTTTGGATTCCCCCTCTTGACATACTGTCTTCAAATCCCTGTGAGTACCAAAATCATCACTCTCAGTGTTATGTTCCTTTCACTATTAAATTTCTGTTACATTACTGTAGGAAATTTAGGGAAAGTCTTCGGATATCTGGTAATGAATCTCATTCCTTCATTACTTTAGCCTTATGTTTTCACTGAAGATTGACTGTTTTATTCCTTTAGCTCAATTTATTTGCTTCAGTGCTATCACAGAACCAAATAGGTAATCAGTAATAATTAAAAGAACTGTCAGAGAGGATTTAGAATGTCATTTCTGAGGTTGATTTGACCTTATTAATAGCACCTTTCATTTTCATTTCAAGGAGAATTAAATTCTGGAAGCAAAAGCTTTGCACTGCAATTCTGGAATCAGTTCCTGAAGGGTACCCAGCCTACTTTTTCACAAGCATGCTGAGCAACCTTGATTCCCAAGAGGATTTGTGATTCCTAAGCACCTTGCAAGGGGTACTCAGCACCTCAGAGGACTCAGCTTTTTATACACGTGAAATTTGTACTCTGGGAAGATCAACATTACAAGCAGCCTTACAAAGGCCTTCTCAGCTGAAGCTTTTGCAAAATGTGATGTCTGCTATCCTTGTGTACAAGACCTTTATCAATGTTTGTCAAAATGCAATGATCAGGAGCTGCTTCCTCCAGCCTGCTTAACATTCACTGATGAATGGGTACGGAAAGCAAACGCTTTGTAAACATAACATGCAGGATTGTCTGCCAGGCCTGCTGGAAAACAGCGAAGAGGGATCATCTCCTGATTAGTTCTCCATCCCAGTTATCTTTCAGTATAGACAAATGCAAGTGATGCACAGGAGGGTAAACAATCCTAGCCTGCCATACAAAATTATGTGCTCAGAGGTGATCAGCCCCACTGAGGAGTCTGTGTGTTATGACAGACAGACATTTCTAGGCAAACACAACATGAAATCAAGCCTTAGAAAAAGAAAAGAGGACAAAAGGGATGACATAATTGCACTGTCACTGTGTAAGTCTGTTGCATTTCTGCAACTGGAGTATGGATTGTAGCTAATGCACTCCCCCTGTAAAAGGGTATACTTATTAAAGTTAGTAAAAATCAAAGAAGGTCAACATGGAATGTTATGGAGTGACTGAATAGGTCAGGACATTTCATCCTGGAAACAGATGACCAAGGAAGTATAAAATAGATCACTAAACGATGCTAGCAGGAATCAGTTTCAGAAGAACTTGGAGATATTTCCTCAGGAAACCAACAGTTGTGTGATGTGGAATTACTTGGAAAAGATGATGTAGTGCAAAATACTTATATGGGTTCATGGGGAGGCCAGGAAAGTCTGTTGAAAAGAAATCTGTTGAAGATTACTTCATCAACAAACCACAAGAGGCTCAGGAAACCCCTTGCTTGAACTTAGAGAAGGAATAGGGTATGAGAAAATTTGGATGAAGCACCACATATTTATCCTGTTCTTACATGCCCCTTGGCAGTTGTTTATGGCCCATGGGTACTGAAGAAGAAAATAAGTCTTAGAGAAAGACTTAATCTCTGACTTCCCAAGCATATTTTTGTTCAATGCACAGTCTGAAGTCTGCAAGATTCCCTTGGCAGATTCATTCTGATTTTAGCAATGCCAACAGAAACAAAAAACCAACAGGGTTACTCAGAAGAGAATTACATTAAGCAAATCTTCAGAAAAGAAATACCTGTGAAAAATGCTTTGAGTTCAGTGTTGGTAGTTGGAAACTGCAATGTGCAGTAAATGTTCTTTACCACAACAGGATGAAAATCAAGTGCCAGCCTGATTTTGCAGGACTTGGATAAATGCTCAGACAGTCTAAGACCCTAGTAGCATATCCTAGACTGAGGATAATTGCTAATGCATTCAATTTTTTTCTGCTCTGCCCCTTCCCCACTGCTTCTGTTTTCCCTCTTGCTTAAGCTAATGGATATGTCACTGTGTGTTGGGAATGACATGCTTTTTTTCAGACCATCTCTTTGAAAGCCACACTTTTTGCTACTGTTTTTGTTCCTTTTCCCACAAACCTACAGAAATAAGGACCAATAAAAAAGTCCACCCACAGCTACTTTTAGTGGATGACTGCAGGGTTCAGTAAGAAATGCCAGCATGCAGTTGAAGCAGGCATTTGTCTGAAAAATTTTCATTTCCCAGTTGGGGCCACCTCAGTTCTGACACAGAAGGAACTTGTTAAGTGCAAAGGCTTAATATATTAAAGAGATTTGGGATGGTAATAGCCTCATTTTGCAAAGAGTGGATTACTTCCAACTCTTAGCAACTGATTTTATGCTACGGAGAAGATTCAGTGCTTCCTGCAGTTTTTATTCCCTGACCTTCCCTGCCATGAGACCTGCTGGTGAAGCCCACACCTCCTTCCTGGATAGAGTGCTGTGGCCTGGTCCTCTCCTCAGCTGGAAGAGGGAAGCAGCCCAAGGGTGCCTTCAGGAACAGCTGTGGGAGCTGAAGGACAGCCCCGACCCTGCTGCAAAAGCCCTTGAAAGACACTGGGCATCAGTGCTTGTGATGGAATCTCTCTGGGCTTGCTCAGCATGTTTCAGCCACTCATCTACCACCTGAAAATCTACAGGGGTACTGCCAAGAGATGTGCTCTCATGGAGAAAAGCAGTGCAGAGGTCATGCCTGGAAAGGCCTGCTTCATGGAGATGGATATTTCTTGGCACAGACGTTTCTTGGCATAGAGATGGGTGTTCAGCAAACACCTGAAGCACAGCACACAACAGCACACTGCACGACCACAAACCTTTCACCTTCCTCAACGTTTCTAGTGAGTGTGGGTTTTTTAACTTCACCTCGACTTCAATTTAGCAATAAGACCTATCAGTCGAGAATAATCAAACCCATTGTCTGCAAATATTCTTATGTGCCACCCAGTCCCATGAGGGTCTGAGAAGATAAACAATACTTTCAGATCAAATTGCCAGTTTATACACATTATAGACTGCAAACACTTATATAAAAAGCAGCCTCACATTAGTAAGTGAGAACTTAATTATCTAAGCTTATGCCTGTAATAAAAGTGCATGCAAACAGTAAGAGTAGAATGCTTTATTTTTAATTTTGATTATTGAATTATTATGGACAATGCAAGCCTTGAAACATTAAGGGGAAAAAAGAAGATTTCATCAGAAAGAGTTTCCAGATTTTTAGTTTCAGATAATAAAATTTTAGTGTCTCCACAGCTTCTGAATCCTTTTAGTGAGCTAGATTCTTTGAGATATTTTTCTAAGGTTTACAAGAAAGATTTACAGTCACTCTGACAAAGGTGAAAGCTGCTTTTTTTAAAGTCATCATCTTATAAAGTTAAAGCCCAAAGTTTTCTATTTGCCAAAACAGAATGTATCTTCCCTGAGAACATGGGATTAAGAAAATAGTAATGATTTCCTTGGCTTTTACTCTTGCCAATTGGCATATGCTTTTATTTTAGACTTTCTTGGCCGAGTTTCTCAATTATTATCTGGACACATTATACTGCTCAGCAGCATAGGGAGTTTGTTAGATAATATGTTTTTTATCTAAAATAAATAAAATGTTATTATGTGTTTGTTGAATAATCACGTTAAATAATATTTAATTTTTTTACCTACCTGAGGAGATCCAGGCCTTAGGGCTAGTCTCTTGCCTGAGTTCCTGGCAATGTAATGAGCTAACACTTCCACCACAAAGCTTTACTTCTGTATGCTCTACTCCTTATTTGCCTGGGTATTCAGCTAGTTTACCAATTTAAAATTATGCTTATCCGTAATCTGAAATTTATTGTACTTAGAGCAAAACTACCAAAGCAATGCTATACAGACTATTTTTACAGCAAATAGGCTCAGAAAAGAACAGACAGTACCCAAAACTAGAGACACTAAAGGAAGACTTTCCATTCCTTAAAAATTTGTCACAAATATTAATATGGGCATCAGACTTAAAAATAGAAGCAGGTAAATCAAATTACTAAATTTCTTCTCAGTCTTGTCTAACTTGCTTCAACCCTAATATTTCTTCCATTAATAATCCAAAGCTTCAAAACAAAATTTCAAAGCAAGATTTCAGAATACATCATCAATCTTTACTTCTGTTTGTTGAGATACCAAAATCAAATGGCAAAAGGCATCTTTTATCTCATCAATGTTTAAAATTGGATTTTGGAACTAAATGCACTTTCCATATTTGCAAACTTATGAAACAGTGGCTGAAACCAAGTGTTTGATCCATAATATTTTTTTTTTTGTTTTAGCATGCTTCATTAATTTTCCAAAGATTTTTCAAAACTCAACGTCTAAGCCTACTTTTGTTTTAATATTACTATTCTTTTCCCAGAAAAAGCTAAAATCCACAAGGTTGAAGCAGTCCTTTTATATACTGACTTTTGTTCAGTATTTAGGCCAACTATTCAAGCTTTTCTTCTTTTGTTATCAACAGGTCCCTTTCCATCTTCCTTTGTGCTGATTCTCAATCAGTTAAAACAGAGAGTGCCTTCAGGAGCTTTCCAAAGTTTCCCTGAAATGTTAAGATCTATTTTTCTGTTACTCTTTCAGATTTCATTTCATTGGACGTTTGTATTAGAAATAATTTTTTTCTTTTTTTTTTTTTCTCATTTTCTCCAAGCTGTCTCAGTATTTCAATAAACCTCAGGTTTTAAAACCTTGACCCCTATCAATTCCCCATTATTAACATATGAGAGTAGAATTGTTATGGCTAAAACTAAGTTTTAGTGAGTAGCTTTTTATTTAAGGACTGGTATCCAGAGACTCCCACTGACTTCACTGGAGCTCTGTTTTGGATGGATAGCAATTTGTGAGAAGCCACAAAATTAGCAGAGCAGAATAAAACTGAGATGAAGACAGGGAAGAAACAGCAGAAAGAAACAGAGGTAGGGAGTGGGAAAAAGTTCATACTTGGTGAAGCACCTAATTTTACTGAAAAGAGATTAAACCTAGGAATCCCAATACTCTATTTTTTTTCCAGTGTAAAACAAATTGCTTGAGAGCAATTGAAACCTGCTGAGAAAATGTGTTTTTCTACTCTGGTGTTTACAGTGTATCAGACTACAAGGCTACCATTTAGATGAAGAGGTAAACCAAATGGGAGGGGATTCCCTCTGCAGGATGCCCCTGATAAGAGATGGGCCACAGGGGCTGCAGCACTGGCTCCCCACTGCCACCCAGCACTGGCCTTGGTTGGGTTGTCCCCTCATGCCCGTGGGGAACAACAACAAAGTTTGCAGTGGCAGTCATGCCATAGGCATTGTCCATGACCTCATCACATGCAATTAATTTATTAATAAAGCCCGTAAACAAAGGTACAGATGACATAAAATACACTATCCAATATATACTTTTAGTTTATCACAATCTAAACAGGACTATCAACAGAGGGTGAAGATGCATCAGTAAAAGGGAAACAATGTATTTGGGTAACAAAGAATAAATTCTACTCTAAGACTACCCCTAGCTAACAGAATGAGAAAGGCTTGGAATGCATTTGAGAATGGGAGAGACGAAACCTGAGATTTACAGCTAAATTATACAGATTTTAAGCCACACTTGTTTCTCAGTTCCCTATATTATCATGCACAAGGGTATCTTAAATCATTCATAAAAGCTGGCAGTTCACTCACCATCTTCACCAAAAAAAGTGAAATACAAGTTAATATCATGTTTTAGATTTCAATGCTTTGCCTGTGCTCCTTACAAATTTCTCTAGTGATGCTGAAGATTCACTGTGCTCTGGGAAGGAATGCAAAATGCCACCTAATGAAGAGGATAACCATGAGAAAAGATGAGCTGAGGGGAACGACCAGCACCTGACAAGGCAGGGAGCACGTAACGAGTGTCCTGATTAAATGCACACGTACCTAATCTGTTGGAGGGGTTCCTTTTGAAGAGGGCTCGCAGCAGGCTCTGGGCTTCTATGCTCAAGAACTGTGGCATTCCCAGCTTGGCTCTGAAAGAACACAACACTTGAAAAGAAAATAGATTTTTCAAGCTTTTTTTCCATCCCACTCTGGGTGAAACAGCAGAACTATACTAGTCAGGATGGGCAGACACATGAAATCGGCAACCAAAGGCCACCTAAATGTAGTGCAATACAGAGTGAGAAGCTGATTTTACTCTGCTGATCTTAAGGAAAGTTTCACCATTGATTTCACTAGAGGAAGAGTGGATCTAATGAATCTCATAAAAATTTTGCAACCTAAATAGGTAATTTTCCTGCAGAATTTTTTCACTTTTTTAGTTTACTGGAATAAATTTGGGAATCGAGGAATTTAAACAATCAAACAATATACTAAACTGTATACTATTTAAAGAGAATAAAACTTTTCTCTTGGCTATTCACCACTACATAAAAAAATGCAGTACTTAGTGTTTGAGCTAAGCTTCAAATACTTTTGTCTGCATTTAACATTAAATGAATGGGACATGGTAAACGAAAATATTTGAAACTTGGAAACAACAAAATATAAGATGTCCTGCAGAAATCTGACTTTCCCACATTTTGTGGATACTGACATTATCACAAAAAGTAAGATAAATTTCTTTTGTAAGGCCCTCTCAGTAATTCACTTCCTACTATTTATTCTGAAGGCAACTGCAGAGTTAAACACAGGCATCAGCTATGTGTGTCTTACTAAATTCACACCTTTCATGGCTTTGGAAAGTTCATTATGCACATTATTATTCTCTACCCTTCACATACTTGGGCCGTATGGAGTCTCCAGAGGGCAGAGTTAACTCACAGTTAGAAGAATTAAAGCAGTTCTGATACTCACTTGAGAATGAGTGCCATTGTCTCCTTTCTGTCTTTTCCCTGGAAGGGTAATGATCCCGTCAGCATCTCAAACTGTGGAGTAGCAACAAAATGGTAAATCAAATGTGCGCTGGGATGGTCTGCATGGCTGAAAGATACCCCATATCCTTCTTCTATTTCTAACACAACTGAAAACTGGAGGAAAAAGGAATGATCCAACAAACTGTGCTTCAGAAAATGGCACAGCAAGTCTGGATGACTGTTCCATTCCAGAGACGTGTTACAAACTGTTTACACTGATATTTGTTGTCAAATTTTGGTACATTTGGGAAGAAGTGTCATAAATGCTGTTTCCTCCAACACCTGTTGCTTTATGACCAATGCTGGCAATGAGGTATTTGGCTGGAGGGACCCTTAGCCTGCATGAATATGGCTGTTCTTAGGTGTTTGGCATGGACTACCATGCAAGGAGAATGGATTCAACATGCCACTCCCCACCTTATTTAGGTTGAGCCAAACTACCTTTTTTGATTGTATATTTGCACCACTTAGAGATGCCTCTACCATATTTTGCAGGAGAAGCAAGACTAAACCTCACATTCTCAGGGCTTTTGAGTGGGCCTTTTCTCTGCTGCTTTGGTTCCTCTGGGTGTACTCAGTGATGAATCTCACAAGTGTCACATTTAACTGAACCCAAATCTCAAAGCAAAACTCAACAATCATCATCCATTATTTGCCTGACTCACATGTTGAAATATCAATCAGTTATGGTTCCTTGGAGACAGATTAGTGCTTTCAGTAAATTTGACGGGAATTTCACATCCATAAGAAGGGAAAAACCCAACAAAACCTCAGCTGAAGGAGCTTGCCTAACTTGGATTCAACACCAGGTCTTTCACACAGCTCTTGCCGTGGTGTTTTACGGAGTGGCAGCTGCTTTCTCTGACTAAGGGAGGCTGAAGGCTAAGCATCACCAAATGTAAAGACACCAAGAATATAATTCAGCTTGGACACAAAGGAGAACAGTGTCCATTGAGGGTAAGGTGAACTGTTACTTGTTTATGTCTGCCACTCAGGCTTTGGATCTCTTCTACTGTAGTAATCTAATGAATTAATTAATCTAATAATTAATACTCATTGCTATAATTAAATACCTGTTAAGGCAGGAAAGACTCTTCAAGCCTTATGTAGGTTTTGCACCTTATCCCACAAGAAACCACAGTGCACGTTTGTGCATTTGAGAATGGGAGAGACGAAACCTGCACGTTTGTGCTGAGAAGGATCCTTTCATTACCAAAACTTGTGTCAGCCTGCCCCACAGCCTGACTCCTCCTTTTGCCCAGATTAAACATAGCTATACCAGAAGGAAAAGACAGCAAACCAAAGAAAGCTAATGCTGAAACTGCTATGCTAATTTTGGGAGAAGAGCAGAGGAGATGTTTAGAAGCCAGATAACTAATTGAATATAGTTAATTGAAGGATTAATCTTCATTATTAACAGATTACCTCAAGGCACTAAAATGCATAGTAGAAACAGAAGAAAAAAAACCACTTTAAAAAAATTTATATGGCTGCCAAATATAAACAAGATTTGTAAAAAAACAAATGTATTAACTTCTGCTTGGGTTAGGAGAGGCAAGAAAAGAGCTTCCTCTCAGAGCTGGAGGAAAGCAGCTCATTTTCTACAAACAAACATAATGGGGGAGAATTTTTAAACCTGCCTAGATGATGCTGGAGCTTAAATACCATTTTCAAAAGTAATTCTGACCTATTAGAACCTCAGGCCTGATAAAAGTGTTCAGATATACTGGGAATAAGGGGCAGAGAACATTGCTTCCCAGGGCAGCAGCAGAAATGGTACAGATTGTACCAAGCCCTCCTCATGATTTCTAGAGTGTTTATGCTCATGATGAGTACATAATGTTCACTTACACTTGCTCATGTTAGTTTGTTATTATAATAAATCTAATTTAGCAGCACCAGCAATGGCTGCTACAGCTCATTTATAGTGGCATAAATGGGTTTGACACTGCTGATGCAGATGATACAGATATAAGCTACTGCTTGGTCAGTGACTACGTGGGAAGGGACTGCAGTTCCCATCCACCCCAATATCCCAGGAATACCTGCAAATGAACCCTGGCTGCAAGGGATGGAAAGAAGGAAGGAATTTGGAAGACATTTAAGTTGCAGGAGAGAGCAGGGGGAATTACTGTCCTGGAGGCTGCAGGGAATATTTGCTGTGCTGCTGTAATGCCCAGCACTTTGTTAGCACATGTCTTCAATTGCACAGGCCTAATGTTGAGATTAACTCAGGTTCAGAAGAAATGCAATTAATATCAATATTTAAAGTGAAAGGCAGCCACGTAATTTAAGTGTACCAGTGCTTTTTACTTCAATGAACTTAGCTAAGCAGCATCTGGAAGAAAGCATTAGTTTCTCAATTGTAGTCCTGACTAAATGTGTTGAAGGTTAAAAACTGAAAGAACAAGCCTGAAAAAAAAAGAGAAATGGTTCATTTAATCAGTTAAAGCTATCACTTCACTGCCCAACAGCCTGTCTTTCTGCTTATTTTTTTTCAAAAAATCAAAAATCTTGCTAAACCTGAACATGAAAACAGAAGTGGGAGCATGCTGCTTACACTCTTGCACATAAATACAGAGCTGTATGGGTCAGAGCATGTTGAGAAGAAGCTGACATTAGGGGTGAATGAACTCTGCAGTAATTTTGTCTAATAAAGCAGTCCCTATAGTTTTTCTGGGAGACTCAGTTTTCAATCTCCCCACTTCCCCAACTGTATAAACCATGTGTTTGCTCCTTCCTTCCCACTGATTCACTTCCTGGGTGTTTTGGAGGACCATCTTCTGTTAGACAGTACTTCAGAAGGCTGCACCTCCCTCCAACCTTGACTTCCTTTTTGTACCCAAGAAAGTGCAAGAAAGGCAAATATTCTTTGTTCCAATTCAGCTGCCTATTAAGAGAACCACAGAATTAGGCTTAATGGGGAGGGACCTCTGGAGCCACATAATCCAACCCCTGCTGAGGTCTCAACATACCATGCAGTGCTTCCTTTCTCTAGTTTTCAGGGCAGTCTCCAGTTTCAGTAGGCAAAATGTGGGCACTTCCCAGAAAATATACATGTGGGAAGACCACAGAAAAGAGTGCCACATTTCCTGAGGAAATTCAGGATTCAAGAAGTGACCCAGGAAGGTTATTGGGGAAGATAATTAATGAGAAAAAATCCTCAGCCTGGGTAACTACCATATGAATCTTCCTAACAGATGGAAGGAGAGCAGGTTGTGCAAACAACTTCATCCCAAGTCTGGTGGAGTACTGTAAGCATAGGATAAAACTCAGAGTTACAAAGAAACTTGGTACCACTCAGTTTTGGAAAATAGAGAGAGACACTCTCATCAGAATGGCCAGGTTCTCCCCTCAACACTTCCAGTCATTTCAGGTATCTGAGAACTGCTCAAGCAGTTTAATATTTGCAAAATGCATTACATATTTTTCATTATCTGGGTGTGAAACAATGAATTAGTGCTTTCAAAGGGTGGAATCCCTTAACATAGTAGCAAGAATAAATATTCAAAATAATGTTCACAAAGACCATCTCTTGAACTGGGAATAAAACAAGTGTTATAATGGGATTTTGTAAAAGAAGACTGTAATACTTTGATGTCTTGCATTGATTTTTCCAATGCCACTGTATAGTTACTACAAAATTAGCACAGAGCTGAATATTTTGGATACCAAAGGGACATTTTGTTTTCTTGTGGAGACTTCAGTACTTGTTGACATATATGAACACATTTCTTCTTTTTTGGTACTGCCTAAAAAGTCATAACAGCCATTTCTCTAATTATATTCCCCTCTCTGCTCACATGACTCTCAAAGGTATAGAGGTTTTTTTTCCTGAAGTGAAAGAGATACAACTTCTACAAGGTCTGTGATCTTGTAAATCAGCTGGTGGGATGAACTACAAAAGCACTGCTTTGTGAGGCCTTCCAAGAGATTTGTACATGTTAGAACAGGCAGACCAGCTTATCTGGGCTTCAGAGCCTGGATGGCAGTGTGGGCATCAAGACTCTTGCAGTGCAGCTGAAAAGGTATTTTTTACATATCCAGCTCATAACAATTTAGGCCAAATGCTTGTTCATGAAGATCTCTTCATGCAAAGCTTTCACAGAGTATGTGCTATCCAAAATCTCCAATGCAGTGAGCAAGATACAGAAAAGCAGAAAACAAAAACTGTCTTATCATGATAAATCACATAAATTAATGAGCAGAAATTATAGTTGGGTTTCAGCAGTCATCACCACATATTTAAGGAGAAGCAAAGACTGTCTTCTGGAATGCTGGAAAGGGTGAATTTCAAGATTTGTATAACTATACCCATTGACATACAGTAAGCTACCATACAACAATTCAAATAAACCAAGCAGTAAACAAACAGAGCAGGTAACAGTCTCAGTTGTGAGGCCTGTGTCAAAGACCTAGCTGGTAGCAAATAAAGTTTTACTGTTGTTGACACTGAAACTCCTAGTGCAAAAAAACTCATTCAATAATTAACAGTATAATTAATAAATAAGAACTCAGTAAGTTTAAATAAGTTTAAATAAGAACTTATTTTTTAATAAATAAAAAAGAACTTAGTCATATTCAGAGAAGCTTGTTAATAATCACAACATGCCCCATTTAGGGAGTCTGAAAGGATCACTCAGTTTGGTTCTAGTCTGTGCGGGTTGGCAAGAAGCTGCCAGCACAACACGACTCTCCATACTGAAGCATTAATGCCCCTTCACAGAAACAGAATAGACAAGTGAGTGGTTGCTCTGATGATGAAGAGGATACAGGCCATATTATAACTATCTGCCTAATATTTTCCCTTTTTTGATAAGAATTTTAGATATGAAAATTGCACTATCACATATACTTCTTTTGAATCTGTGTGTATTTCATCAGCTGGGAATATTTTCCTAGTCTATTTTACATCATACTGCAAAGTGCTTAGGAAGAAATGCTAATAAATCATTTGAATAGCATTTAATTATCTTCAGTTTTTCAGACTGACAGAAAAACAAGTTCCCTAATAGAATATACATGTGACAGAACAAGGAAAACAAGGAGAAAATAGCAGAGTGAAAGACAGCATCAGAAAATCCTCCCACACATTTAGTGTGTGGAAATATATGTTTTTTGGTCCCAACTAGTTAAATGTTGAAAAGGGAAAAAGGTTGAACTGACTGACATATTTTTCTCTAAGATGTCTGGTAACACTTAAAGGCTTAAAGCATTAGCTTGGAGTTAAAAGGGTTTTACTTTCTTTAATTCATCTCCTTTTAAAGGGATTCTTATCTTTTCTAATTCTAATATGTTGAATCCTTAGGGGAGGGTTGAAAAAGCAATAGAAAGAAAAAAAAAAAAAAAAAAAAAAAGAAAGCCCAGCAAAACCCAGGGAGGAAGTAGTTCAGTTTATTAAGAGTTTATTAGATAGTAAAAGAAAAACAACCCATACAACAAATGCACCATCATTTAATGGGAGACAAAGAGCGAGAAGACACAGCTATTCACCAAAATTAAATATATAATAAAAAAGTTAAAGGGGAGGGATAGATTTATTCTATGAGACATAACCTATTGATTTTCATGAATAAACCTATATAGCTCAGAAGTGCTGAGCATCCAGAAATGGATTTGTAGTCGCAGGAGATAAAGACGTTCCACTCCTTTTATAATTCAGGCAATAAATCACAATATTTATGTATATTAACTGCTGCCAACCTGCTAGATCAGTGATGTAGGCCCTCCCCAACCCAAATTTTCACTGTTTCTCATATTGCTTCCTATACTTCCTCCCGTGGCACCAGTTGTCTGCTTTGGGTAAACAAAATTAAACATATTCTATGGATTTTGGTATGTAGTGTAATATAGAGTCACCAAAGGTAGCCTCCATACCACAGGAAACAGTGCTGTCTTGGAAGAGCACATTGCTATGCTAATTTCGGCTTCTGCCATGGCTCTGCTGTGACACCCATGGCCAGGTGCCCTGTGAGCCACAGGTGGTGGCCATGCCCTCAGCACAGGCTAGACCTGCAGCCTGCACACTTCAGGAGAGAGCAGCACCACCTTTCTTATCTGAAAAAAATCCTCCTGAGAGTAGCAGATGTCTGGTGTGTGGGCTCAAGGGACAGCACTATGCTTGATAAAACAATGCTGCTAATATCTGCTTCCAAAAACTTACAGTGCTCACACAGCTTTTTAAAAAAAATCACAGCATCACAAACCAACTTCTTCATCTTTTTTTGATCTACCTCAGCAACAACAGCACACAGACTGAAGAGGCTGGAGGGGTGCCAGGGTGCTGGGAGCAGGTGAGCATCTGAACACATTATTCTAGAAGGCTGGCTTGCGGAGAGTGCAGCACCTCTCTGAAAAACTTCACTGATACTGCAATTTTTATCTGAGGGACCTTGTCCCTCCTACAGCCAGCCCTGCAACAAACGAGCACAATTTCTGCCTTACCATGAGCACGCCAAAGGACCACCAGTCAGCACTCTGCGTGTGTCCTCGCCGGTTGACCACCTCTGGGGCCATGTACTCTATTGTCCCACAGAAGGAGTAAGCCCTCTTGTCATGGTCGATGGCTTCCTTACTCAGACCAAAATCTACAAAAAATTGAAAAGAAAAAAAAAAAAAAAAAAAA
>VZTR01017668.1:454371-523273 GCA_013400775.1 Chaetops frenatus
ACAGACTTGTTTGGTCTCTAAAAATTATTATTTATGCTTCTGCTCACTTAAATTCTTTGGACAAAACACACCAACCAGCTGGAGAAGAGACCTTCTGTCTGTGTGCAGAAGGAGACCACAGGCACTTGTGTGCCGGAGCCCTGCCCTACATGGAGTGCCTCGCTGGCACTTGTTAATACACCCTGAAAATAGGCATAGCATTTTCTCTGTTCAGAACGGGGTTCCGGCCCAAGGCAGAAAGGAGTTTAAACAAGTTGAGATATACATTTCAGGCTTTATGAAGGAAAGGCTAGTGAGGATTCTTGCACAGCTAACCAAAGTATTAGGAATAATAATCCCATATTACACCAGTGAAAAGGTTGGCTAGACAGTGCCTCTAGAGTGGCAAAGGGATGTCTTTCCATCCATCCTCTGCCTGGATTAAATAGTCATATTGGAAGCATCCTTCCACCCACAGTGGCAGGCAGCCAAATCTGCCTGCTTCACGCCAGTCAAGAGCATAATTTTACCAAGAAAATGCTGTGTAGCACAGGGATTTGACAAATCAACAAAGAAGCCCAACACTCAAACTCTTCTGGCTTCTAGTTTCTGTAACCAAACTCCTTCCAACCAAAGACCAGGAGGCATGGAATATACTGCTGAAAAAAAAAAAATCAGCTTACAGGCATGAAATTTTCCATTCCTCACATACCTGTTATCTTAATGTGACCCTCTTCATCAAGAAGAATGCTATAAAGCAAAAAAGAAACATTCATTCGTTAGCCAGGCACAGAGTGCAGTTAAAAAACATGAATAAAAAAAGTTCAAGTCAGGTAAGGAGACATGCAAGATTCAAATACTTATGTAAACAAAACCTTGGTGGATTCTGTGGCTCCAGAAGGAAAAATGAACCTCAAAGGTTTGTCTAATCTCGTGTCTGAAGCATGCACAGCCTGAGGCAGTTCCATGAGGAGCCTCCTCCTTGCTCCAATAGGATGTTCAAGGTGGGCATGCAAACAGAGTTCAGAAAGACGAGGATGTTCAAAGCCAAGAGCTGCATAGTATGTGCTTCCAGCAGGAGAAGGAGCTGCAGGTTTCCTGTTCTTGTCATAGTAAAAGGTAATTGCACAAATAATCAAGGCTTGGACTCACTGGACCTAAAATTAAGTCCAAAGGTTCACGCTGAAGTAATAAAAGTCGTCGTAGAGCACAGTGACTAGTCACAGCCTAACTGCATGGATCTCAGCCTCTGCTAATTCTTTCTGTGCAGAGCACAGATGAAAATTCAACCTGGAAGCCAAATCCAAGTGTTCTCACATTTTCCACCTGCCAACACATTTTTTCGTCACAAAGGCACTCCAACATTTCTGTAGTTCCAAAAAGCAGTGCTAGTTTTTGTGGAATCAAGAAGGAACATTGAATTCAAAAAATAATGAATTTGGGAAATAAAAACATCATAAGGAAGGTGATCTTTCTTCAGTCCTAGTTTGACTTAATAGATTTTTCTTTTCAAAATTATCTGTCACGGTGCCAGCTACTTTTATATTCCTCTTCTCTTAGAGAACCACTTTAATCTAATTATTCAGGAAGAAAATAGGACAGAAGCAAAAAAAATATAATGTACTATACTTTTGTGAAAGGTTGTGTCTGAGCTGCAACATAATTGAAGAAGGATGCTCTTCTGTCATTCATGTGTTCAGAAAAAGCTGTTGTGCAATTCCCCAAAGACCAGCAGCTGTCAGTAACATGAGTCCAATAATGAAGGCCTTTTCTTCATGAGTCCAATAATTAAAGCCTTTTCTTCTTGATAAAGGCATCTTACCTTTATTCTTTCTCCACAGTTTTCTTGAACACATAATTTTCAAGTACTAGTCTAGAGCATGCATGTTCAAATGTATTTTTGTGACTGTAACCCCTAAACCTGTGCTTCAGAAGAGAACAGAACAAAACACCTGCCAGTGTGGAAGTGAGCACGAATGTATGAACTCCCCAGACCTGGATCTGGAGTAATAGCAGGGGGAATGCAGCTCACAGAAATCACCCAGAATTTTTTCCCACACCCAGGAAGCCCCTGTGAATAGCAATGCAATTCAAAGGTTGTGGGAATTACCCCAGAAACACTGATTTTACAGTTAATTTGTTTTATATTTCATCATTTCCTATTGAAAATCCATGCTGCTTCTGTATGTATACGATATATGTTTCCCATACTTTCCCCCTGATTAGAGGGTTCACACCTTACCCTCACTAAAGGGATAGAGGCAACACCAACACAGGTTTCACACTGATAATAATGCCTGAGGCTGAGTCAGGAACATACAGCAACTCTTCCTCACACTGTTTGCATGTGCAGCAAAATGAACGGATCCTGCCTTCTAATGGATGTGTATCCTATATCCCCTAAAACGTGATTTACCGTTCCCTCCTCCATCTCATGTTCCCTAACCACCTTTCTACCATGCCCTCAGCTGCTGGCAGCTTCCTCTGTGGCCCCTGGCAGCACCTTTTGGACACCTGGCTGCCTCCACATTTGCCACCTGGCAGCACAAATTACTAGCTGAAGTTACCAACTGAAGATTACATTTCATGTAAAAAGGAAACAATATGCTAACAGTGAGGGGGGGGGGNACTGTTGCACTGAAATATCTTAGAGTGAAATTAAGAAGAAAAGAACAAAGCACCTGCTTCTAAGAATGCAAATTACAACAACAAATAGTTTTCCTGTGATAATCGAAGTAAACTTAGTATCTGATCATACTCTAGACTCTCTTTTTATCTTCATCACTTTAAAGTTCCTTTTTATCCCACAATATCCATAGTAGACATTCTATTGTGACAATCAAAATTACTTTAGCTATGATTTGCAGGATAAACTAATCTGAAAGAAGATAGTATTATTCTGTGGAAGGGAAAAAATAGCCAGAAGTTCTTAGTTTAATTCAGGCTTGAGAATAAACTTTCATCTAAATTAATGTTTTGAAATTATAAAAAACATAAAAAGTAGACTACTTTTAAATGCTAAACTAGATTACAATCACACTGAGTGGTAACCTTCAACTAGAAGTTTTTTCCGTTTTATTTGTTCAGTTGAAGGCTTGAGTGCTTTTACAGGATACTGTCATTGTGAACCTTCTCTGCGAAGCAGTAATAACAGTTATTAGGGGCAAAATATACCAACACCATAAATAAGTGAACTACACATAGGCTTGGAACAAAAAATGCCACAAAATAAGTCTATTAGAGAAAAGGAGACTGAGGGGAGACTTCATCACAGTCTACAGCTTTTTCAAGAAGGGAAAAGGAGGAGCAGGCACTGATCTCTTCTCTGTGGTGACCAGTGACAGGACCTGAGGGAATGTCATGAAGTTGTGTCAGGAGAGGTTTGGGTTGGATATCAGGAAAAGTTTTTCACTCAGAGGGTAGTTGGGCACTGGAACAGCTCCCCAGAGAAGTGGTCACAGGACCAGCCTGACAGAGTTCAAGAAGCATTTGGACAGTGCTTTCAGGCACATGGTGTGACTCTTGGGATTATCCTGGGGATATTCTATTATTCTATGATTGAACATTTTAGCATCACGATCATCCCCCAAACATTCAGACTGCTTTCACTGACCTCAGTTTAAAAGTATGCCTTGAGAAAACAAAGGCAGGAAATCTCCATGCTAGAGGCTGAGGCAGTTAAATTCGTTACAGGATGTCCCATAGTAGAGCTAGGACTGCAAAGTCCCATACCAACATTTCTGTTGCAACTTTATCACAGGTTCAAAAAGCTTTCATTATGGGTTGTTGGCATTCTTTTCTATAATGTCTTAAATCATGGCCAGAACAACTCTCTCCCATTTCTCTATCTCTTAATTTTTGGTTTTAAGTCAGGTCTCCTAGGCTTCACTTTGAGCTTCAACATCCCCAAATCAATGTGAAGTTTTGCCAAATCTAATAAAGCTGTACATCTGGGGTTGGTTTGTTTGGTGTTTCATTTGTTTGTTTGTTTCTCATTTTGTTTTGGTTTTGGTTGTTGCTGGGTTTTTTGGTTGTTTGTTTGGGGTTTGGGTTTTTGGGGGTTTTTTTGGATGATTTAAGTTTCTTTCTAAGTGAGAGCAGTTGTGCAGAAGATTCAACCCACACTTTATGTTTTTCAGAAACTCTAGCCAAATTTTCAAGTTGGAAATAAAACCTGAGACTTGATGAAGAGTTTTTGTTTCATTGCATGTTTTTTAATGAAAGTACCAGATGTCTCTCTACTACAGAGATGAGGATTCTCACAAATTGTTAGTGACATTGTGACATTTGTCAGTGTTTTATGACATTTCAGTGTTTACATGACCCCATACCTATCTCACATGACCTCATGCTATCTCACTCTGCTGAACACAAATTCCTTTCTGCTGTAGCTTTGTTGACACCATGAAGTCAAAAAGTTACTGCTTAGATCAGTAGAATCTTTCCACCATAACACTTTGTCTTTTACTAATTCTCAGATCACCCCTCTCTACACAGGGCAGTTACACTGATAAATCAATAGTCATGGTTTGCAACATGCTGCATTAAAAAGTGGTGTTTGGGTTTTTTAGAGTATAGTTCAACATATCTGAAATTGTTATGTGAGCTGTTCTACAAACTGTCCCTTGTATACACAACTGAGGGTCTTAAAATGTACATCACTCCTTGTTAACTTAAGCCCCTATGCCAGAACTCAAGGTGCATCTAGATTCCTGAAAAGGGAAATGGTAAATATAAATAATAATACTCTGTCTATTTTCAAATGGTAGAGTTATTGCTAAGTCACTCACACCCTTAAACCACAGCACAAGAAATAACATATGCATCCTATACTACTTTATAGTAAGTTCCCATTTTTCTCTTCTGGCATATTTACTATATTTAATAGCTTGATTATGCAGTTCTTAAGGAAAAATGTGCCTCACCATGTAAGGAACTCAGTGGCTCTCAGTGTGACTGAACAATACCTTGTCCCACAAGGGATGCCACCGAAATCATCAAGACAACTCAAGGAGAAGAATTTGTCTGCAACAATTCAAGAGAGGTATCCACTTGTTCTAAACAAGATTTTAACAAGAAAGCTCAATTACTTGTCTTTTGGAAGTAAGTACAGATGACTTTAGAACAACTCCCAGTTGCAGTTGAAATTAACTCATAGCTTTGAATTATTAACATGAATATTTGCTCTGGGAACCTTAAAAAAATAGCCGAACCTTAAATTTTAATGTACTGAGGGTTCTTCCAAGTGGTTTGAACAGTGCTATTTTCTAACTATATATTTTTTTTTACATAAGAAATTTCAATGAGCTTCATTTTAGCATACTTACAGAGCTGACAAGCAAACTTAGACCTATCAGCAGTTAGTTTTGGGAGTTTCTGAAGAACAGCAAAAGCATTGAACAATGTAAGGTCTAATGCACTGCCTATCTTTATTAAAGGGGAGAGACGGGGACAGAGAGAGAGGGAGAGAGAGAGATAATTGGGAAATTACAAATTAATCAATTTATCTCCAGTTCTGCAAGTCTGATAGAGTAAACCTTGTGCTGTAATTAGGCTGGTAATGCCTCTCCTGAAGATGTGTGTGTGTGATTCTGCACGTTGCACTTCAAAGGAAGGAGGGGTCAAGGGAAACCAAAGGGGAGTAATGAGCATGACTGAACACCTGTAAGGACTGACCAGTGAAGAGTTCAGTAGCTGGATTTTTTAGGCTACAGAAGAGGACTAAGCACAAGAATGGTCTTATAATCCTCTGAGGATGCTGCTGAGGGCAGAACAAGCAGGCTGGGGCTTCTAGGAGGAGAGGCCAAGGAGCGGTGGGCTGCAGTGGCAGCAGAGAAATTTCAAACTGGCTATTAGGAGCAACATTCTAGATGAACAACTGCTGGAGCACTGCCAAGAGCCCTCCTCTGTAGAGCATGGAGCCTCCACCAGCTTTCTAAGCCTAGGTTAGCAACACACTTGAAATGCTCTTGATATATTTGATCCAGCTGGGGGGCAAGGGGAGGATGAGAACATCCTAGGATGGTCCTAGCTTTCTTTTATCGTCTTATTTAGAAAGCTCTTCTTTCCCAGATGTAACTCAAAAATTTAGCAATTTTCCCCCCCTGAGAATAATTGTTTTATTTTGCTGTATCTGTTTCTTTAATTTAAACCTAAGGTTCTAGAGAAATCATAGGCTGTCATGCTCCACTCTCCTAGGTGTGACTACGTATGGGTTTTGCACTTATAGAACTATTTTTGAGGATATCATTTTCAGTCAGAGGCCTTGCTTTATCTCCAGGTATGAACTTCTGGGTCATTTCCTTTCCTATATAACAGTTATATTCGTGTAAACAAATTTTTTGCTATGGCAATTGCATCCAAATTAAACTGTATTACAATTAATCCATTTCCTGTACATCAAAAACCCTAAACCATATATGCAAAAGTTAGAAAATGCAAGAGTGAGGGCTGCCACCTTAACTTTACACAGTGATCTCACTGTATAAAAGTCTTCATTTTAATTTTCTTCCAGAGAAATCTTGTCTCAGTTGGCAGAGCAACACTCAGGGAGGGATTTTAGCAGAGCAGTACAGTGAAAGGGATGGCTGGTCTCAGCTTATAGAGAAATGCCGAGAAAACTGGATTCCATCTGTACCTTTTCAACGTGTTCCTATGTGACAATGACAAATCAATGACACCTTCCTTCCTTAGATAAGCTCTAATTTCTCAATTCACTGGTCCCTGATTTGAAGCACTGCAACTTGGTCTGCAGAAATATAAAGTGCTCTCACTTGCAATTGGGGTCATTGAAAGATGGTTTTGAGATGCTAAGTGACACTTCCTGCTGAGAACCCTAAAAAATCCTGTTCTCAGTATCTCAAATACAATGAACAGTTTTGACACACACTTAATTTTCTCCTTGGTTTCCAACTTCTTTTAAAGCAAACAATTACAGCATGTGCCTAAAAATGTAACAGCATTGTGACTTTATCTGAATATACAAGCTCATGTCTGGATACCTTCTAATAGCAGATTCATATAGCATGTGTTATCTCAAAAATTAGCCTCATCTAACATCAGAGAGAAAAGCATGATTCATACTAATGCTCACTAGAATAAAAGTTTAAAACTGAAAAACCTATAATTGAAGTTGTTCTACAGTGTACATGTTTGTTGGTGCTGAGTGGATTAAACAGCAATTCAGAATGAAGTTGAAACTGAGGAGCTGCTGGCAGATGATGCAAGAGCCGGTGGCTGTGGCAGCTGAGGTGTCACCACTGCCTACCTGCATTTCATACCGGGAACAAACCAGTACTTTTCTCCCTCTGGTTGTCTAATTTGTAGGATGGCTTTCCACATTTGCCAAAGATTCTGGTTTCCAGTTTTGGTTGCATAAATGGGCAAGATTTGAAAACCTGGTCAACTGCAAAAAACCCTCTAGCCCAAAAGACTGAGAGCTCTTGTTACGTACATCTGTTGAATTTGCATAGTACTACTACTAGTATGATTTTACTAACCAAAACATGTACTTAAATTTAAAATTTAAATCACATAGAACTTTAATGGAGATAAACAGTCTCCTCCACTTCAACTTCTCACCTACAAAGTCCACCTTCTGTCACTTTTGCTCTCATGTTTTGCCCATGAGAGTGAAGGCAATAACACTCCATTTTAAAGAAAGAGCTGCATATTTTTCAGTTTGATGTCACAGAAGGAAAATGCTGCTGTGTTGTTAGACTTTGAAAGCGTAAGCAATTTCCAAACAGACTGCCCTCAGTGGTTATCTTTTATAAATGCTGGTGACCATTACATTAAAAAGGAACTTTGAAATGTTGCAGCCTGATTTGAGTCGTCACAGCAGATGCCAGCAAAGCACCAGGCAAAGGGCATAGAACAAAAGCAGTATCATGTCACTCCCAGTGACAGAGCTGAGGGTGTCATTTGCTCTAGTGATGTATTGCAAATAAAAAAGGAAAAGGAAAATTAGGACCACATTATGAGTGCGAAATTGCCACAAATATAAGTGAGAACAAGTATTTTGGAAAATATATTGCACAATTAATACAAGTGTTTTAAAAATCCTGATTATCATGTCTCTTGTGAGTTCATAGGCACACCAGTTTTCAGACATGCTCATTTACTTTAAGTAGTGGCTACAGTAAAACTGAACAGTGCCATGCCATATTCCAGATGAGCTGGAAGTGGAGTTGCTTTGAGTGTTTTACACTGCCTCAAGGGGAAGGTCAGATTAAATGCTGCAGAGAACAGTGCCATTGAAGTTAAAGGCACAGGGATCTGAATTCTTTACTGAAATCGTTCACAAAACTGAAGGCCAGGCACACAACGGTCCTGTCACACTGGAGCACAGTCAAAACATTGGCCAACTATGTCAACACATTTGGCCTCATGCTAAGATGCTACAATAGGAAAACCCTACTGCTGTTAGTGAGGGTCTCATGTGGAGTCTCACAACCAAGAAGGAAGGCAGAGCCCCTGGCACCTTCTCATTTAGTAATGTGACAAGGAGCAGAAGCAACCTAAAAGTTCATCTGTTTATGTTTCAGTTCACTTTCCATGTTAACTTACTTTTCTGGTTTTAGATCCCTGTAAATAATTCCAAGACCATGAAGGTGATCTAATGCCAAGGCCAGCTCAGCTAAGTAGAACTTGACATCCTCTTCTGTAAACATCACCTAGAGAGAAGGAAGAGAAGACCACATCTATTTACTGGACAGTGGTGGGCTGGCTTGCCTTAAACAGACACAGGGAAGGAACTGTCTATCCTGGGAATGCTGGAAGGACAGTCATATCAGGTTCAATTTTCCAGAATTTTTCTGAACTGACATTAACAATTCTTACCAGACTCCCCCTATAAAACAAAAATTGATCTGTTGAGTACCTCTCATTCTTAAAATATGCCGCTCTCATTTATCTGTTTGATCTGTTTAGATGATATTATGTCACAATATTAGGAATAAATTATAACTCTTTAGCCTTTGGAAATGAACAGCAAAATTAAACATATTCAGTGCAGCCCATATCGCTTTCATATCCCTTAACGTGCTACAATCTTGGCATTTGGTGACCAAATTCCCATGAAACAGCATGGGAAACCTTTTTGGGGAAGTGAAATACTTCCAAATCTAAGCAGAAAACACAGCATGAAGAGACTCAGAGATGGATTTAAAACCTCATGCCTTGGAGGATTCAAAGAGTCTCGGTGCAGATGCCCTAAGCAGTGATGTGCTAACATCCAGGGCCTGATGAGGTGCCAGCTGAAGACAGTGTTTTCTGTAGCTGATACAGATACTGTAAACACTGAAAGCTGTGTTTTAGGCAAAAAGAAACTTCTATAATCAAAAAACCAATAAGCTCTGAAAAACTCAGATGGCAGGAAACCGCTTTGGTTCAACTTCCATTATATCTCAAATGTTCTCTTTAAATTTCAATACACACAGAGATTATAATCCTGAAAAAGAAGATGATACATTGGATACACAAGTGTGAATATTATGCATGACAGAAGTAAAATGAGTCAGCTCAATAGAAATTTACTTGTTATATGTAAACGTAAATTCTACAGTAGGTGTTGCAGAGCTTAGCTTTAAAATTAAGTCTCTGCTCTCAAAAAGGGAAAGCCAAAATATCTGAGTTCTTTGAGAAGTTCCAGACAGTTGAGAGAGAAAAAAAGATGATTCAATGAACAGATGTCACATAATTTAATAAAGAATTTTACTGAAAAGGCTAGAAATAAAACACAAGGAAAATAATAATTAAATACACAAGCAAAACCCCTAAAAATTTAATTGTACTGAATGTAAAAACTGCATTAACTTTGAAAATATATTTAAATTATTTAGAGGATTTAAAATAAATAATATAGGCAAAACATTAAATCAATAAAGTCAAAGAAAAATCTAATCTATATATATACACCTAGTTAAAGTCAGATGGCTCAAAAAGACAGAGCAAGAAATAGGCAAGCTCTGCATGCAATACATGTATATGGGATCTGACTAAAAGTCCGCTGAAATCAATACCACTCAACCAAATCTATAACAACAAATTGCAAACAGTTCAAGTTTTCCCAGAATTTCATCCCTTGCAACACCTTGCCCCTAAACAGCTGCAAAGTATAGGCAGGCAAGGTGGGCTGCAAACACAGAAAAAAGAGAAGTATGTTTTTTCTGTCAGCTTAATGACTCGTTAATGTTGGTATACAGCAGAGGTGTTGGTGAATTGCCCTGGACAAGTTTTGGGGAAAACAAGAATTTTTAAAGAATTACAAAGTTTGAGCCGTTATCTTCCACTTTTGAGTTTTCTGGCTGTTCAGAACAGGCAAGAGTTACATTTTCTTCCATGAAACGGGAGAGGCCCTTGCTGAGATGGCAGCGCTACCTCACTAATAAAGTTTGGTCTCATGACAATAGCAGAAGGACATTTTGAATTTAAATTTTTAAAGTATTTTTCGCCGTATTAAAAATAGCTGCTACCAGAGACTGAATATTTATACAAGGATCGTTACTCAGCAGTGTAATTAACTTGTTACCAATGTCTTCTCACATTAGCAAACAAGCCTTAAAAGCAAATACTTGAGGTCCCAAGGTGCAGTGTGCACAGCAGCCTGCAGCATGTCACTGAATCAGGAACTGAAGGTGGGGGGAAGAAAAAAGCTAGGAAACTTTTGACTGAAAATACTGTTTTCACAGCTTTTTTAGTCCATTAGTAGCTCCCCAAACCCAAGAAGAGCAACGGAGCTACCCCCCAAGATGACATTTGAAAGGTTCCTATCTGTACAGACTGTGCCCACACCTCTGTCCCCACACCCTGGGAAGTCCCAAGGGCTGGGGACATCGCGTTGGTGACTGAGAGCATCACGGCACAGCCATTGTGCCTCACTGAAGCCTCCTGCACTCCTGCAGGGACCTCTCTGGGACTACTGGCTCACAGAGGTTTGGAGATACAGGAAAGAGCTAAATGAACCTAGAAAACCTAATGCAGCTGCTCTGTAGGGGCATCAGTGAGACTTGGGTTTGGGACAGTCCCTGCCTCTCCCTCTCTAGGGGCGTGGCATGCAGAGGACAGGGCAGGGATGAGAGCCTGGGGCAGAGCAGCTGCTCCTGGCAGGCAGGAGGGCAGGTGAAGGCTGTGATAGCCAATCTCCCATGCCCAGGGTGGTGCATGGCCCTTGACCTGACCCCAGCAGCTGCAGGGGCTGGCCCTGACCCATGGCCATCTCTTCCCTCTGCTGGCAGTGTGTGTGTTTTTCCAACGGTTCTGTGCTCACATCAAGGCCAAAAGGTATTGGGGATTGATTTCCCAGACTGTTTCTCATCACATCCAAGACTTAGAAAGCGATGAGTCTGGGGCTATTTTGGTACAGGAATGGCTTAGCAGTGGTGCAGTGTTCTCTGACATTGATGCCTACCTGGTATCTGCTGCATTACCTCTGGCATAATTCAAATACAATTATTAAGAACCAACTTAACCATGCAAGATGAGACAGCTCTATTACACACATATATATATAGGACTATTTCCAAGGCCATTTTTCATTCCCACGAACTCAATCTGAACTCTGAAAATCCAAGACAGTCTTTAATTTTTGAGTTAAGGATCTATCAGCTTACCTCTTTAGAGAGTCTGGTGAAAAGGTCCCCTCCCCGCAGGAAATCTAGTATTAGATACAACTTCCCCTCTGTTTGAAATGCTGCATTAGAAAAGGATGGAGATATTGTAAATTTGAATTAAGATTAAGTCCCTAATGAGTAAGTCCTGTTGACTAGCAGTGTATCATTCATGCCATTGCTTCACCACCATTTCAGAACTTTGAGAACCACAAAAAAAGTATTTCTGTATGGAACTTAGCAATTGAGCTTAGGCTATGGGAAAAAATAGTGTCAGTTGAGAGACAGCAGTTTATTACCAATATATTAATTTCCATGCTAAGCAGCTATGAATTAACAGTGTTTCCCACTCCACAAGGTATCAAGGAGTCACTGAGGGTGAGGTATAGAGAGAAGTTCCCACGTCTGTGTGAGAGGAGACTCCACACTATCCAAATGTCCTCAGAATTCCTGTTACAGTAATAATGGGGCTGGTGTGGCAGGGGGCAGCTCCAGCAAGACATCACATTCATGTACACATATATACAAATTTAGACAAATTCTCTGTCTTTCTAAATGATACCTGACAGTGAGTAAGGGGTTGGCAGATGTAAACTCACCAGCTACCCCACCGCCCCTACCTACCACATTGGACTTTATGACAAATTTATTTGATGGAGGAATGGCTAAAACTTACAAATACTGAATTTGTCCTTGAGCATAAATGAAGAATTTCACAGAGGTAGCCTCTATGACTTTGTTAGAAACAGAGTCATAAGTAGGCAGGGGGCATCTGCACAAAAGTGTAACACATCTAGTCACAATTCCCCAACCGATTCAAGAACAAACATGAATTATATTTTATTATAGTTACCATAATGAAGCTTGACTATGAAAGGATGGTTCACTTCTGCCAAAATATCTCTCTCCATTTTAGATCGTACCCGATCCCGAACTATAAAGAAAGAACAATAAGAACAGTGACATATTAAGGGGCAGCATGGTCACTGGATTCAGTACTGGAATAAGGTTCTGGCAGTCTTGATTCTGATTCTCACTCTGCTGATGGCTTGTATGACCTTAGGCAAACCAGACCACTCAGGTGTCCTCTATTTCTGACTGTCTGGTCTGTGTTGCAAGTTCTCCAGGAAGGCCCTGCGTCCTTTAGAGAGCTGCCCTAACTGAAATTACTACAGTATTACAAACAACAAGAAGGCAATTACACTTCACAGAACAGAATGTTAATGTGAAAATGAGAACTACACAAAATGAATAACTTTACTTCATTTAAGATGAAACAGAATGTACCAGTCCCAGAGCAAGTCAGATTAATCTTGTTCAAATTAATTTTTTGTATTTTGCTGATGCTGGCAGTGTTTATGACATATCACTGAATAACTCTTTCTGGAAGTGATCTATATATACAATATTCAAAATTTCCAATAAATGACCCAAACAATCAGTAATAAATAAAAATTCAGAATAAAAATAGTAAGAAATTATTTTTATGTGTAGAGATAACTTTATTGTGTGATAGCAGTAAGAAAAATACTTTTTGTGGTTGAGATGAATAGAGACTAAGGGAAATAATTTCAGGGGTGAGCTGAGTTCAAGCTAAACAAAACTAATACTGAAGTTTCCATACCAAAGCCATTTAGCAGAATATTCAGACACTGAGGAGGATTCAAGTCCCCATGTTATCAAATCTTGATGCTAAAGACACATTTTTCAGTCAATCACTATTTTATTGAAAGTATTGACATTTTCTTCTTTCTCTTCACAATGCCAATATGCTTTTCAGATGTGAGCATCAACAAGAGATATTATGAAACTATTTTAGGTAGCAAAACCTGAGATCTCAGTCAGACTGTCATTGTAGGCATGTGTTGTGGAGCTGCTCAGAAGCTGAGTACTCTTAGCACCCAAGTTAGGAACATAGCATAACAAACCCCCAGTCTATTGCTGTACTTCAAAAATTGATGCACAGAAATAGGTCCAGACCAGCTGATCTGAAAACCTTAAATAGCACTGGCGACATACTTGGATTTCTTGCTATTTTGATGCTTAGGTCAATAGCGACGTAAGCTTTACTAGCTCATTCAACCTAAGATATTTTAGAGATAAATTTAAAACAAAGGGAATTGCAGAATCCTAATCTCATCCCTCAAGTAAAAATCATGCATCATACACTCAAAATGCTTAAGCTGTTTGAAGACAGACCATTTCTTGTGCTGTCCATCAGTGACGATCCCAGGTGGGAATTCGTGTTGGATAGGTGGGCGTTGCTGGACATTCAACATGGGGCATTTCCCATTAAGCTTGGTTAGGTAGCCTAAGAAAGTGCCTACCTGCATTTGCACTGCACAGTTGTGAGAAGAGGCTGTCAGAACAGCAGCACACCCTCCTCCACCCATCATTTTGACCTCTCAACAGGCCAAGGCCCAGCTGTGCAGCCCACTGCTTTGCCAAAACCCTGTGCCCTGCTTGCTGCTGCAGTGGTTCCAGGGTGTGGACCTGTAACCACACAAGTCACCCTTCTCCACCCATGCACACAACAGGCACACCAGAATTAAAGGGAAAATCATGTTACCACAGAAGACATATCAAAAACTAAAATAAATAAAATAAAATAAATCCGTGAACAAAACAATGGCTTTAAATTTCATCCATTACCCTCCTCACTTCCTAAAAACTCGACACTTTTCCTCAAGTGGTACAAAAGCAAAATAGGACTCAGGCTTAGGAACTTTCAACTCAATTACAAAGCACAGTAACACAAAAAAGATAAATAGCACAGGAACACAAAAAAGATAAAGATCATAGAATACATACATAACACTCTGTGCAACACCTTTTTCAATTCTATTGCTGTTATTTTAATCTGTTTTTAATGCTGTCTGTTGCAGACAAAAGCAGAGATTTAATTCCACACTGCCTATATCCAGAAGAAAAAGTACTTTTGTGGTGCCTAATTACCTGAGATATGGAGAAATACAGGCTGTCTAAACATGATCATAGTCTCACTTCCATGGCTCTACTTGCAAATACTATTTGCATTACTGTGTTTTTGTTCCACACAGTACTAAACTCAAATCCTCTAAGAAGCAGCCTTTCATGTTGCACCTTCATCAGTGGAGCATTATTACAACACAAAGGAGAAACAGAAAAGCAACCTGTTGACACTGGATGTAGTAGTATACCAATAATGTCACATAGGGATTTCATGGGCTTTTCTTTTGAAATGCATATCATTTTGTGAAGGTTATTTTTCTGGAAGAAAGATCCTCTGTGGCCCGAAATATGTAACCTTTTAGAGATGGGGGAAGAGCCGTTTTACCAGAGATTTACCACTCAGCTCTACACTGCTGCAGAAAAGGTAGAAAAACAGACTTACAAAGCAGGAGACACTCCTTTGTAGAAAGGCACTCTGAAAAATCAATAAGAATGTAGACTGGGTTTTAGGAGACCAGGGTCTGAAGGAGCTCATTTTATCTCCCCCTATACTTTTTTTTTTTTTTTCCTTTTACATGAAACAACACGTTTGGCTTTAAAGAAATCAAAGAGTTGCCTCTGTTTGTTGTATTTTAAAGTAGCCTTGATGCTCTGATGCTGAGATCTGGAATGACAGATGTCTCTAAATCAATACTACAGTTTCGTATTGAACTTCCATTTCTAGTCTTTATCACCTATTCATTATTTGCTGTGTTTGTAGAAGTTAATTAAATCTTACAATATCCCTCTGAAGTACCTCTGCTCAATTTTCTGACAAAGACAAATAAAGAATGGATTGATGAAGTCCTGATGCCNCTTGTCAGGAGCAAACATGGGTTCTAGGACACATGAACTCAGCTGAAAATAAATTCTCAGAGCAGTAACCAGAGCTCTTGTCATGTTTTCCTCATAGCCCTGCCCAGCAAGTAGCAGCCTGGTGAGCTGACAGTGCTGCACAGTTGCCTCCTTCCTACTCCATGGAGCCTCTGGCAGCTGCAGCCTCCTGCTGTTTACTCACTAAGACATCAACTTCCATCTCTTTTCTTGACCAAAAAATTCCACAGACGCTGCAGGAGATTAAGTGTGTTTTAGATTTTTGGCTGAAATTAGCTGCTGGGCTCAACCCCATCATTAGAGGAGGACTGACTGACAGACCAGCCAGACGATCACATAAATCTCATGTCCTTATGCAAAGGTGAAATTTCAAATTTTTTTGTATTTTTAAGCAGAACTGGGACAACTTAACATCCAACAGGTGTGCTCATGCACAGCTTCCAGGTGAAACCACTCCCCACCAAGGTCTGTGGGCTGCAGATGTGAAATGTTATCCAATAAGCCAAATCTTACGATGAGGTACATCACCAGCAAAGTCAGAATTACGTCCCTCACAACTACATAAATCAGTTCTAACTAAGTTCATTAAAACCAGACTCAATAAACAGCTTGATGAAGAGAAAAGAACGCTGACATCTGCCAAAAGGGAATTTCCTCTAAAACTCCAAAATCTACATCTGGAAATACATCTGTTCACAACTTGTGCAAAACTGAAAGTCTTCAACACCTCTGGAGAGTTGCACCTGGAACTTTTTTTTTCTTTTTATGGAAAGCATATGTTTGATTTAAATTTATTTACCTTAGTGGATGTGATATCCTGTGTAATCATCAATAAAGTATTTGTTTCTTGAATTTGAATGTAACATGCTCCTATGTTTCATTTTTTTTAGTTGTACAGAGTTATAACTATTTATTATTATTATTATGACTATTGCAGGCAATAATAACAATTTCAGTATTAACTCTTACTGACAGGCAATAATTACCTATGCTCTAGGAACAGGCATAATTTCAAATGACAAATGAATATAGGGTTGGCCTTAGAATTCAGAGGTCCCAGTAAACACCATTCATCAGAAGCTCTGGAAATTATGATGACCTGAAGGAAGAAACTTGTTTCATATAGTTTTGCAATAAAAAAAAAATTGTTCAGAAAATGTATGAGACAGTTGGCTTTTTCTGCCCACACAAAACAGACATTTTGAATTTAGTTCTAGCCTACAAGAAACCAATAAAAGAAAGATAACCAGGACATACAGACCTCAGTTCTACTCTTAAATACAGTCTAAAGAGGGATGAGTTTTTTCTATCAAACCTGTCTCATATCTCCTGGGAGAGTCTTTCCCCTGCAGCTCCTGCCCTACTGCGGTGCTGGCTAACTTGCATGCAGCTGCAAAGAAGAGGCAGCACCAAGATTCATATTTCCCATCCATGGGGCATTCTAGTATCAAATGAGTGTCTGTCTTGTGTTTGCTATTCAGATGTTGCTAAGCCAACAGAAGCAATGAAGAAGTTGGGGTTTTTTTTGTCCTGCTTGAGATGGAGATGATCCAGACATCCAGGAACTGCTAGGTCTCTCAGGGTAACTTGCCTTTTAAGCTTGAAGCCCAGCATGGTTTAATCAACCACTGCTGCTCTTTGCTCTGAAAACACACCTGTTTTGTGTGTTTTACAGGGAGAACTGAACAACATTTGTGTATCACTTTAGTCTGGAAGCGTGAAAGCTGTCTGTGCTTTGATATTCACCACAAATACTTTCTGCAGCGTATCATCAAAGGCAAAAATACAGCTTTTATGACTGAAAAGTATGAGGAGTGAACCCTGGCTCAGGGGTGAAAATGCAGAGACATTTCCTCTTATGCCAGCCTTCTACAGGAAAAAAAAAGTTCCCTTTTTTCAGTCTGTGCTGGTCTAAAAAAGCCAGTTGTACTGCAAGGGGCTTTCCTCTCCCTCAGGATCTTTGAGCAACTACTGATTCACTTGCAAAGCCTGGCAGAGGTGAAAGGGTGTGAGGGTGGTGCAGGAGTCCTTGGCACATGAACTCAGGGCAAAGTGTCCCTGTGTGAGAGTGATTTAAAGCCCACCCAAGTCTCTTCTTTTTTGTTATATGAGCCCCTACTATTTTGTTTAATGGTATGGTATGAAACCTTCTCCTTGGCCCAGTTCAGATGTTTAAGGATGAGACCAATAATCTTTTATAAAATATTAAGTGAGAATTCCTGGAAGGAGAGGAAATGCGGTATTTCCTCTCTGTGTAGAATCCATGTACTGGGATGCTGTCATTTGCCACCAGGGCAGTTTTAGTCATAGGCTGAAGTAATCCTAGTAAATGTTTTCTGTAGACTTGTTCAAAACCTGTAATTTTGAATATTTTAAAAGGTATTTTTGCTGTGGGTTTTTGTTCTCAAAACTAGAACAAAAAGCCTAAATTTGGCAACTTCTGCCTAAATTAAATTGAGAAAAATTGTTTGGCTGCATCAAAGTACTCTTTGACAAGGGATTTATTTTATATATTTTACTCCTCCTTCTTAACACAAATTATGATGTACAACTATAAAAGATTTTTTAAAAATGTACAAAATCAAACCGAAGTTATCTGCTGAAATGCTTAATACAGGCATTTTGTCAAGCAAAATTTTCCTCAGCAGTCCTGTTCCTGTGGATAGACACTCTACCAGAAACTCACCTTTTCTTGATCAGTTGTAACACAAATTCAGAAGCTAGAATAATTAAAAAAAAAAAAACCAACCACCCGGAGATTTTAAAACAGAACCCCTACATCTTCCAGGTTTAGGGTAAACAAAAAAAGCTATAAAGTGATGTTTTTGCAATTGTAGTAGTTGGAGTTTACCAGCTTAGTTCTGATATGGGTAATGTGAGGCAGTGGCTGGACAGTGAGAGGCTCATTTCTCAGAAGGGAGGGTTTGGATGGATTTGGTCAAAGGACAGGAGGCAAATGTTAACATTCTCCCTAAGCTGTCCTGGCCACAACAGCACTGTGCCGACTTCTCACTCTAAACACTCCTTCCATTAGGCTGCTGGGATGTGGTAAACACAGAGCCAGTCCAACATGACTCGTTCTAACAAAATTTTTTGGATGAACGTTTCAGTTACTGAATTGCAAACATTTTGGTTTCTTGTCCTGGAAACAAATAACCAGTATATTTAAGGCATCACTGAGGAAGCTGGGATAGTGGCTTATCATCCAACACTGAGGATACACTTCCTTTAGGAGATAGGAAGCCCTGGGACAACTTCTATCTGCAAACCACACAGGAAGAGGTTTATCAGGTTACCTATAACCCAACTCTCCATGCTACCTGCACACAAAGCACACAGGAATTTAGAAATTAAACAGTTCATTAAAATTTTGGCATTTAATTTCAACATTCAAAGCAAACCTCTGCTTTGCCCAGGACCTGACATATGATGCAGATATACTTAATATAGCTGTGTCCATGTGTTTGCCTCATAAAAATGAAAGAGCATCTGCGAGATGGCTGTCTGTCACTGAAGAAGCCTACAGTCTCATCAGCAAACAGGGTGTGAAGTCAAGGCAAGGTCATTTCCTAAATCAGAGCATAAGAAAAAGCCTGGTCTTTTGCTGTTGTCAGCATGCTCATTAAAGCTTTGCAATCAGCAAGCCTTGGTCACACAGACAACAACAACTACAACGGTTGATTTATTGTTTTCTCCTTTTAGAAAAGAAACGGTCCTCACATACTTGTGAATTGGTTTTCAGCCTGGACTCCACTACCATATAGGGAGTGTTGTGGAAGCTATGAGTAAGTTCAGAGAATTTCTGGGTGAAATCATGGCCCTAAAACAGTCAATAGTAAACCTGCTGTTGACATTAATAGGATTTCACCATCTACATCTCAGTCCCTATTCCCTATATAGTTCCCTATGTAGTTCTGAAAATATATGTAGCTGCCTGAACTCTAAAAGGACACCTAACCAAAAAGAGAATCTTGGTTTTTTTCCCAATGTTAGTGAGTAACTGCCAAAAGCTAAACATAAACGGTACTGAGCAATGACTACGGGGAGACAGGAGGAGTGCAGATAAATATTTAAAAGATATAAACATGGAGGAAAAAGAAGACTTATTTATCAAAATAAAAGGAAAGAAATTAATATAAATAGGAGGAGGTAAGTAAAACAGAAAAAGAGGAAATGTAGGCTATGTTGGGCAAATTGTAACCGCATGAACCCCTATGGAGCAGAGTAATAGGCTTGGAATTGGAACCTCCTTACTGGCACATTTTAAAACAAAACTGAACAGAAAAAATTAAATAACTATTCAGTGAGAAACCAGCCTGCCCTGACTGCAGGGGAATGAGACTGCATTTTTCACTATGTGCTACTCTGCTGCAGTGACTCCACCTCAATAAAGGACATCTAAAAAAAAAAAACCCAAAAAAACCCCAACTAGATTTCATTATTTTGCACAAGTGTTTGGAAGGCTGTCTGAAACACAGCATTTGTAGCAGGAATGTCCATAGCATTATATCAGAACATTCCAGCAAAGTGAAAAAAATATCAGAAACCAAAAATTCGTATTGAGAGTGAGCTTGAAAACCACGAGCAGTTTAGTTTCCACACAGTGCTTGTAATTCTGCAGTCTGAGATAATCCTATCAGGGAACTTTGATCTCTAAGGCTGTGGGCGATAGCTGTGGGTAAGGCAGATGGGTACTGCAGCCCCTCTGGGGCCACCCAGCCCCATGACCATCAGCCCTGTGACAGTCCTTCTAGCGACTGCTGGCTAATCATACTCCTCACACACAGTGCAAACTTTCAGGCTTCCTCAAAGCTTTGCTTTGGAAGTTGCTTGCTTTGTGCTGGGAACACCATGTAAAAACAAATACACAACAGTACTTCTAAATGTACAGTTGAAAATATTTCTTTCTCATGATAATATACAAGGATCAAGATAGTACCTAGCTGTATGAAATTGACATTTTACATCACTGAGTTTATTATAGCCATAATGAAACCAAATTTGAACAGATAAGCATTGACAAAACCTATACAGAAGATAAATATTTAAAGGATATCAAAATTTATTTATCAAAATAAAAGGAAAGAAATTAATATAAATAGGAGGAGGTAAGTAAAACAGAAAAAGAGGAAATGTAGGTTCTCTTTCAGCAGAAAAGTCAATTCTGAGTTTACAGTGTTGACGAAGATAATTCCCACTCAATGGCAACTGTCATAGCCCAAACAAATATCTGAAAGTGACCGGGGACACAGTACAATTGTCTGAACAACTCAGGCTTTGCCTGAATTTACAAAAATAATCTACTTCTGCTAAGAAAATGTCAGTTAAATTACTGTGCTATGGAAACCTTTTGAGCGTGTCAATTACTATCACATGCAGATAGAAAATGCTGCAGAGAAAATAGAAAGGAGAGGCTGTCATTGATGCTGATTGCTGGTCACTCCTCAAACATGCTCAAAACCTCCACCTTGGAGCAAATGCCACAGCCAGGAGGAAGCTGAAACTGACATGTGTGACCTACATGAAGAGTGTGAAAATAGAGACTCATTTTGCTTCTCTTGGAACAGATCCCAGATGGCAGTCTGCCACATTGTGCCATCTAACTTCTATGGAGAGCCAGCTAAGTGCTAGCACACCTGCAGGAGCAGTTGTGAACAGAACACCTGGGCAGCTGTTTGGTGAAGGTTTACAAGCCATCCAACTGCAGTGCTGTGAGGAAAACCATCACCAGTGCAACTGACCCCTATCCTCTGCTGTCACTCTGACTGAAAATGGCATCAAGTGACAGCATTGACCTCACTGTTAATTTGTCCTCATGCTTGAAAGGAAATAAGATTTTTCTGCTGTGTTATAGGAACCAATAAAAGCAGCTGGATGCAACTCCCAGAGGATGCTTACGAATTTGGTTTCCAACCAACTATAAATGCACTGCAGTTGCAGGCAGCTGAACTTGCTTAAATGGCAGTTGTGCTGGCTGTTACAAATGGTGCAACTTATTCGGTGAGCAGAACAAACAAATGCTTGTCATATAGATAATGGATTTGCATCACAGCCAAAGACTTGCAGAGTCCATCAGGGAGGTTAAAAATCCCAGGGATATTTAGCTATTGTATTTTCAGTTTAGCTTTCCACTACAGATATAAATTTATTCAAAAGCAGAGTTGATCCATAATTCTGATTATTTCAAATAATCAGAGCATTATACACACGAGACATTTCCTAACAACTGCTTCATTTGGAATCTTTAGCCATTAAATTCCATAATGCAGTAGGTTGCACTTAAGTGAGGAGGGGTGTTAATAACATCTCCATTAACATCTGACTATTACTCCTCCAAAGGGCAGTGAGCACTGTGAAGAGCAGGCTGGCATAATTAGGTTACCATTAGAGATATGGATATTGAGCAGAGGAGCAGCAATAAGGGTAGCTGGTTTGTGTTCATGCAGCAGGCTGGCAGCAGAAACGTGAGCTCAGCCAAAGACTTGTAGTTCCTAAACTGAGGAACCAGCTCCCATGCTGGACACAGCCTGCCACGAAAGAACAGACTACGTGACATAATTCAAAAGAGATGAAGACTAAAAGCATCTGAGCCTGTATTTACCAGAAGAGCAATTTTTCTTTTCCTGTAATTTGCAGCCTTGTGATACCAACAGAAAGCTCTTGGACGTCAGGCAGGATTACAAGACTTCCAGAGGTTCATTCACATGCTGCACAGCTGACTTTATGGGTTGCCAGCCATAGCTTCTCTATTTTGGTAGTGGGTTTTTTAAAATTAGAAGCATTGCAAGCAAACACAAAGCTTACAAAGCTCCTTTAAGACAGTGCAAAACACACAAGACAAAAAAATTTCAAGCCTCAAGACTAAGACAAAAGAAAAACAGGAAAATAGACTTTCACATGAAGATTTTCATTTGGCTTATAGGACATCAGCCAGAGAGGCAGAAGAAAAAGGGCAGCAGGGATGATACTGTGCTTAATTCTTACACTAAACATAAGAGGAGTGGAGGTTGACAGCTGCAGACAGCCACCCTCCAGAAACCCTCACAGAACCCTGGACACATAGAATATGCCAAGTTGGAAAGGACCCATCAGGATCATCGAGGCCAACTCCTGGCTTTGCACAGGACACCCCAAGAATCACACCATTTTACAAATCCTTCTACCCAAGGGCTGGCTTCTTCTAGGAACTTTCTCTGAATGGGATTCTCCAAAGGAACAAACATCTCGACAATCTGAGCACGCTGCTGTCTTTGCAGCAAGACAATTCTATCACTTCAATTACACTCCCTGAATTTTCAATAATCTCTGTGGTGGAGCAGAAGTACCTCTGCTACTCTGTCATAAATTGCAGAGGACCTGAAAGGTAGGACATGCAGCCACAGCAGCTAACGCCACTTTTGACTTATCTAGTGTATAACTAAATCTTCTAAAATGAGTATCTAGGAAAAATGAACCCTGAGGAAGGAAAGGAACATAAAAGCCTACAGAAGATGGAAGCTAAACATAAAAAAGTTCAAGATGTGGAGGAAGACCGCAAAAAGGAAACTTCTTGATGGAGAGGAGATGAAATAACAGCTTCAGCTGTGCCAAGGCAGATACTGGACAGAGGCTAGGAAGCATTTTGTAACAACACAGTTATAGAGACAGTCTAAGAATGAGTTAGGCAAACACCTGTGAGGAATGGCAGAAAATCATCACTGTACCACCCTAGGTCAGGGGTGGGCCATGGGACTTCTTCAGGTGCCTTCCAGATGATTCCCCAGCAGCAGTGCGAGGCACAGGGCACCCTCCCAGGGTACCACACCTGTGGATTTACTTGCCACAGATCCAGGCAAGGACACAAGTTATGCTTCCAAAGCAGAACCACTGAGCCTCTGTGACTGTCCTGAAGTTCAGCTAGTCCTCATTCCCAGGTTCTTGGCCCAGGCAGAGCACTGTACAGGGCCAGCAGTGACAGTCTCATTTTGGACTCATTCTTTTAACTGAAGCTTCGTGTCAGTCTTCATAGATCTGTTCCAATTAAACTAAGTTGTGTTTTTCTCTCCGCTCTCTGCTCTCCAGATAGTGTTGATGATGAGTGTGAGGGCTCACAAAGGCCATTGCACCTCCCAGTCATTCCCTGGTAAAAGGATTTTTTTCTACAGATAAAATGGAATTGCATCACATTTTCAAACATTTCACTTGTGGCTTCAGAGCAACAGTCCGTGTAGTCTCTCCATTCCTGAATCTACAGCAAAAGCAATTAACAGCAATCTACTACTTGACAATAAAAATATCAAATGTGGTCTTTTCTGTAACACAATAACCAATTTGTGAGTAACTTTAAATATCTGTCATTAGATATACAATGCAATGAATATGATAAAAAGAATAGTCCAAGGGAAAACAAGCTATAGTGAAACTGTTGGTCAAGTCTAGAATGGAGAGTTTGAAGAATGAATTTGGGTCTGAAAACCTTCTCATAGTGGTACCTACAGGAACTGCAGTTTCAGGTGTCTCCATTGCTACTTATTCATCATGGCAAGTACACAGGATCAATTGAAACTTTAAAGAAGTAGATGGCAAATTGACTGGAAATTATAAGATGATTTGAAAAATTGCTTTTTACTATCAGAAAAGTGATGAGTATGATGAACTACTCATCCCTTAAAAAAAATTCCAGCTACTATTCCTTTACTTGCTGGAATAGCCAGGGGACAAACTCAAATGCAACCTGCATGAGCTGCTGGGGTTTTTTATATTTTAAAAAGTCATTCTTTCTGTATTTCACTGACAGAAGAGTGACTCAACAAACATTTAGAACAAACTTATATAATTTGATCATAGGTATAGAACATATCTTTTCTGCCAAAGAAACCAGCAGGTTTTTTCTTCTTCCTCAGACTTCAGACTTGAATCACCTTTTTGCTCTCTAGAGAATCATCACATGAAAACCTGAATAATGCAACCCTCAGATGTTTCTAAGGCTTATGGAATGGCTGAAGGATTAGAAGTCAAGGCCTTGGGCACCTTAATGTAGCAAAAAGATGGAAAAATTTAAGACAGCTCTGTGTCATACCTTGTGAAAAATACAAACACAGGTGCACCAAACGTCTTCATAGCAAAGTCTGAAATTTTGGCTTAAACCTATGAGTACACTATCAAGCAGTGTGGTTCCAATCTATGGAAAATAACAGTGGGTGCTGGGACCTGAGGTGCCCCACTCTTTATGTTGCACTTTGGGGCCATGACCTGAATGGCCACAGGAGGCTGGAGGGCACCAGGTGGGCTCCTGAGTGGGTTTCATCAGGAGGGAACTTTGCCTGGCAAACCAAGGCACAGCAAGGGGAGATGTCTGGAAGAATTCCTTCAAAAGCTCAGCCAAACCCAAGCACCAATGCTGTTGGATGCTAGGACACCCACCACAGTTTCTGCTGCTGAACATGAAGGAATCTGGAGTTTGCTTCCGAGTCCTGTCCTGTGTGCTCTTTGGGGAGAATAAAACAAAGCTGTTCCAGGCAGCAGCATGCTAAGTGGCTGAAGCTGCTTTCCAAATGAACATACAACCATGCAGGGAGCTATAATTTGTATTATTTAACAGCAGAGTAACACTGGAAGAAATATGTAGACAGGAAAGGGCTAGGCTACATTGCTGCATTTACCTACAGCAATAATCACAAGCACAGAAATGTGCTCTTCTGTGTGAATCAGTCTGTTTGGATGATGGGGAGAAAGGGAGGTTGATTTTAATCTTTTACCAATATTTAGGCAAAGACTTAATAATTCTGCCCTGCATCAGACAACAGGAAGAACCTGCTATTCAGAAACATGAACAGCAGTTTTAACAGAATCACAGAACCAACCAGGTTGGAAAAGACGTCTGAGATCACGGAGTCCAATCTATGACTGAACACCACCATGTCAACTAGACCCTAGCAGTCAGTGCCACATTCAGTGCTTTTCTGTGATAAAATTCTTCCCAATGTCCAATCTAAGCCTCCTCAAGTGCAGATTAAGGCTATGCCCTCTCATCCTATCACTAAGTTGTCAAGAAGAAGAGGCCAACCCCTCACTACCATTCAGGTGGTTGCAGAGAATGATAAGGTCGCCCCTTAACCTCCTTTTCTCCAGGCTCCCCAGATCCCCAGCTCCCTCAGCTGCTCCTCACAGGACTTATGCTCCAGACCCTTCACCAGCTTCATTGCCCCTATCTGGACCCTGCACAGAACTCAACAGCCAACATCTTCACAAAGAGAAAGCTGAATTTTCTTTGGCACTTAAGAAAACTCCATAAGGAACAACAGGTCTTTGTGCAAAAACAAACGAGCCAAAATGTTCCCTTGCTGCAAAACAGAGAGCATTTTTAATATCCAGCATTCATTTCTTTAACGTCTTAGCAGTGGGAATTTTTTGCCTCCTAACAGGATCTTCACAAAGCACTAGGCATTGTGAAGACACTATAATTTAATCAGAACTTCATACAATGCAAGCTCCCACATGGTTTGAACAAAACAGATAATAAAGTCTTTAAGTGATGCGTGTTCAGTTTACATTTATAGGCAAAAGTTTTCCCTTCTCATCCAAATCTGAATCCAAACACTGTACAGAATCACTAAAGAATATTAAGTACNCTCACAGGACTTATGCTCCAGACCCTTCACCAGCTTCATTGCCCCTATCTGGACCCTGCACAGAACTCAACAGCCAACATCTTCACAAAGAGAAAGCTGAATTTTCTTTGGCACTTAAGAAAACTCCATAAGGAACAACAGGTCTTTGTGCAAAAACAAACGAGCCAAAATGTTCCCTTGCTGCAAAACAGAGAGCATTTTTAATATCCAGCATTCATTTCTTTAACGTCTTAGCAGTGGGAATTTTTTGCCTCCTAACAGGATCTTCACAAAGCACTAGGCATTGTGAAGACACTATAATTTAATCAGAACTTCATACAATGCAAGCTCCCACATGGTTTGAACAAAACAGATAATAAAGTCTTTAAGTGATGCGTGTTCAGTTTACATTTATAGGCAAAAGTTTTCCCTTCTCATCCAAATCTGAATCCAAACACTGTACAGAATCACTAAAGAATATTAAGTACCTAAACCAGAAGCTACAATCTCAATGAACACTTTAGCAAATGCTATGAAAACAAACTTCCAGCAATGCTTTTTGTTGTTTGTGACCTGTCCAGGCTGCTGTATATTCAGGGCTAGGACTCTCCAAAATATTTACTGACACACAATGAGTTGCCGAAACACAGTTCATTTTCCTTATAACACACAAACATTTTATTCTCCACAGCCCATTAGAATCAGCCTAAGTGAGCTTTCTTTTAAATACTGTACCCTTTCTTCCTTCAGAAAGCCAGCCTTAGACAACCTGACTTCCTAGGGGAGGAAGGAAGAGGTGGTCTGATGCAAATAACTTTGCAAAGGCACTGTAAAAACACAGCCCAAGAATGACCCCTAAGCACTGGTTGTTGAAGACCTTCTCAGTTCCTCTTTCAAAACTCCCACAGATTTGCTTCCTCAGATGACAGCTACTATATCAAATTTGCTCCTAAACTGTGAGGAAGGTTGGCATATTCTGCAGCACTTCTTGACTCCTAGCCCACACAAAACGTGCATGTGAACAGGCCAGGTCCAGATGGTCACCCAAGAGCATTGCTGTCCACATTGAGCACATACTCACTAGGCTGATCCTTACATTTTAGAGCCACTGGGAAACGTACAGAGGAATCAAATATTTTTCTGTTTGTGCACACTGTTGTTATTCCCTCCAAGACTGAAAAATTAGTGTATGGCTATTTATAGAGAGGGGTGAGTCTGTGTCTCAGCTGGACATTTAATGGCACTTTCAGGTCCAGCAATGTTTGTGGTTTTTTGAGTTCTGAGCCCTGACATTTGGAAGGTTACAATTCTCAGACTAATAAAGCTATGTGTAAGCAGTTCTGAGGATGCAGAGCACACAACCTTTCCTCCAAACTGCAGGGCAAGGGTACCTCTGCTGTGAGGTCTGGACTATCCTGTGGACAGGACTTCTCTGGAGAATTTTTCAGAAGCAGGTAAAAAGAGGCCCAAGAAGATATAAAAATGTAGCAGAGTACTTTAAGAAAATATAATAAACCAAAATTTAACTGGTGAACCTGGAGGATTACCAGGGCCTCCCACCAAACACAAGGACTCTTCAAAATAGAAAATGACACCTTGAAAATCTTGTGGCAACAGAGCTAGTTTTACCTGAGGTGAAGATCCCTTCTGAGTCCTGTTTTATATATATATATACACGTATATATATGTATATATATAGTCCTGCTGTAGACAAAATTGTCTACACTTTCTTATTTTGTTGAAGTTTTTCAAACCAGAGGGAAAGCACTGGATTTCTGTATCTGATATCTGAACATCACATTTATCACAGGGAAACTGTGATATATATGTGATATATATAACTGTGTCTATGTGAGCCACATAGAGAGGAGAACTGAAGAAGCCACTTTGGTTGGTGTTCAATCAGGGAAACCACTGCTACAATTTTATTGGTGGTTTTGATAGAAATTCCTCTTCACCTGGTGACATCTAAGTTTGTTGTTCAATTTAAGGTATAATTAATATCATCGATCCCAAGAACATCCAAGCTCTCTGTGAGTCACTAAAACTGCTCTCACAGATTACTGCACCTATAGCCACCACACAGCAGCAAACCCCTAAGCCTGCTGCCTTAAACTGAGGGCATCATAAGCTGCAAAGCACTTCAGAGGTTTTGGCAAAACAGATTATCATTTCTAAACCCCCTAAGCACAAAAAAAAGCTAGACTGCATCCTCAGGATCAAAGGGCTTCCAGTACCAAGACCCACAGAGCCCACTGCCAACTAGATGGGCAGATGCAACCTGCTTCCTCACGATCCATCACAGAACCCTTGCCACACCATCACTGTGATATTGATAAAGTTCATGAGCACCATGTCAGTGAGTTATGGCTTCATGCCACCTTCTCTTAGATTGCACGTCTCCTGGAGGAATGAGTCTTTGATTTTCAAGCTCCCTTACATTCCAGCACAGCATCCCGCTGGGGATTTATGGGCACTTCCTGGGTGTTTAATGAGGCTTACACTGTAACCAATCTAAACAACTCCTGATCATGGAATCCTGAAGCGCATTCAGTAAAGCTGATGGAGCCTGAGACACCTGGAGAGAAATACTGAATGAATCAAAACAATCAGCTTGCCCCCTCCCTCTGTTCCAGCTTGCTGGTGAATACCAGACACATATATACATGAATAAACACATGAACCCTGATTTATTTCTGGTTCTCTCAGATTTACAATGTATTTAGGATGGGCAGTAGAGACTCACCAATACATCTCTGTAAGTGTTTAAACATATAGATCAAATTTATTATCTTTCAACTTTTTATGTAAAAATCTGATTTTAAAGAAAAAAATAGAGTATAACAAAAACATGAAAGCAATATTTCAAGATGATATTTTAAGAGTACTCTTTAATGACATTCTAAAAGGCAGAAGCCTCACTCTGAAAGTATTAATATAATTATATTAAATGCCTAAGTATCTTTGAGCTCCTAGATGCCCCCAAAATGGTTTATATTTGCAAAGGAACCTATTAAGGTACTGTTATTTAATATACAGGGTTTGAAAGAGAGATAAGTTAGGGTTACACATACATTCAGCCTTAAATCTGATGAATTCCATATCTGGCACCTAACATATCTAATGCACATAACATCCTTAAACATTTTGAACAAGGTTTTCCTAAAGTTAATAATTAGAATGAAACACTTATCTAGTTTCTTCAGAAAGCCTTCTGCTTTAAAATCAGATATACACAAGCTCCCAAAAAAGGAAATGAGGCAGAAGGGAAAGAAATGTGTGTGACGCTCTCATTTACAACAAAGAATAACAGTGGCTTTTACACTTTGGAGGACCCATGCTGTTACAAAGTGTTTATTCAGATATACTCTATGTTTAAAATAAACCTTCATGAGTTTAAGATTAATCTAATTTTCACAAATATTCATGTGTACAGCATGTGCCTCTGCAAACTTTTACAATCTAAACTGGAATATTCTGGAGGTTAATTTTCCCTTCACAGCAGGAGTGGTTCTGCTGATTAGCAGATTTTTTCAAGCTCAAATCTACTCATGTGATTGATCTACAAAGTCTCTTTTGTATCAAAAACACCTTTTGAACTGTAAACTCTTGAAGAATTTATGCTGCTTGCTGTACCCTTCTTATAACCAACCTTTGCTGTTGAAGTTGTGATCATGCTAACACGGGGCAACTACCCTGGAAAAGGGCAGGAGGCAGCAGGATCATTGGAGAAAGCACCATTTTTGTACTTCTGCTTCTTCCTAAACATTACCAGGTAGCCATGGCCACAGTCAGGCTCCCAGGATAGGAAAACCCCTCAACAGGACCTACTATGGCTGCTCTTCAGAGCAAGTACCATCACTCCTGAAGGTCTCTTACTTATCCAGCTTTTATTTCTTCAGACTAATCCAGCAAAGAAATCAGCTTTGCTACCCCATCTTCTTTTATTTTCTGACTTCTCCACTTACATTCTTTGCAAATTTCTGTATAGAAAATAACCACTGTAACATTTAGGGCTGTCTGGCCACTGTCAATGGCATTGGCACAGAGACCTGTGACTTTCCTGCTCCACGTGGTACTTGTGCAGAGTGCAGCTCAGAAAGCAAAATCATTCAGAAATTTGTCTTGTAGCACGCCTTTTGTCAGCAAATGCTGAACTCAGTGCTAACATGTACCTATAGCTTTGCTCCCATTGCTTGACAGGGTAATAAATACCTCACACTGGAGTGACTTCCAGCCTTTCTGAGTGTAGGTAGTCAGCAACAATTCCACAGTCTCACGGAAAAGATGACATTAGGCTGTCAGAAAAATTATCTCTGTGCCAAAAGTTACAAGGAAGCTTACTGACAGCAATCCTCGTTGCTCCTCATCTCACTGCTCTGTGCCAATGAGGTTCTGTCTTTAGTTTTGTACTTTGAGCTAAACAGCTGTCAAGTTCATCTTATTTGTAGAAACTGGTGAGGGCAAATTAGTTCCTATCCCTGTGCTGGTTATCTTGAGATTAATGGGAAATCCAGAGCTAGCAGTCAGAGTGGTAAGTAGCCTGAATGGGAGAGAAATGCAACCCAGCAAAATCACAAAGTAGCCTCAATTTTTTGATCTTGTGACCCACCCTTGAGAAGAAAATAAATGGTCTTTCTGTGCTATAAAGAACCACAGAACTGCAAAGAGGTGCCTGTTCTTGACAGAATAGAAACTTGATGGAACAGTGGGTATTTTAAAATCACCATCTAAATTTTGAGATTTCCTGAAATACTGCCACAAAACAGGTGGAATCTAATGTTACATATTTCACCATCAAATATTAAGTAACAATAAATTATTTGGGGATGCAAAAAAACCCCACCCCCCTTGCCAAAGCTATTCCTGCTAAACACTCCTCAGAGTTATAAAGAAAAAGAGGGAATACACAGTTTTTCCTTTTGGTAAAAAAACCCCTCTGTGTTGTCAAAAGAAACAGAAGTAAGTTTCTGGTACATCTTGATGTCTGAGGAGTTACACAGACCTCGCTCAGGCACCACCAGAAGATGACCTTTCCCAGTGGGGAGGACTCTGACAGTTGAGTTCAGCTCAGTTGGGGCACTTCACAGTCCTGCTCTTGGTTGAGAAGCCAGAGAATCACGCTGTCATACACGTGAGGTACACAGGCCTGACCTGTGACTTTGTATGCCTTATGCCCAGCACTGTTTAAGTGTTTATTTACACTAGGCTGTTCTGCTAGAACAAACATTCTTGTCTAGATTCCAAACAAAAAGATACGCACGCCAGCATTGCTTCAAACCAATGTTTCCCTGAGAAGGCTTTCTTAGGGAAAAGGACTGTCTAAATGCCTTGTGTGCCCTTTTCCCATTTTAACCAGTACTCAGGAGAGGTGCTGGCTCTGCCTGACACCACCTGAATTAGCTTTACCTTGCAATTACTGGTAGCTTTATTCATATTTTGGTTCATCAAAGCAAGGCATGCTAAAGGAGTTTGGATTTTTAATTGACCAGAACTATCTCAAAATGCTTATTCTTCCCATTAGGGCAGAAATTTAGACACTGCACTGCACAAACCCACATTGCCCAAGACAGAGCAAAATATCTGCTCCAGGCAACATGAATGCTCTCCACAATGTGAAAAGTGGCAGGATTTTGAGGGAAAGAAGAGAACTGTGCTGGGTCAGAGAAACAAGAAGATGACTGCACCCTCCTTACTCTGTGGAGGAATAATCAGTAAGGACTCTTTGAACTTATTCTCTTTGCTTTTCAGTCCTGGGCTTGACTAGCAATTTCTTTTTTTGTTTGTGGCAGCCTGTGGCCCCAGAAGAGAATGACCAGCTTTAAACATCAATCATTTGGCCCTGGTCTCCTACAGCCCATGAGCTAGGAAACAGCATGATCTAAATGGTCTCAGAATGACTCCTCACACTTGAAAAGGTGTTCCCATGGTTTTTCAGGCACACAGTGAGAAGCACCAGCTGGGAAGGCCATTCTGCCCAGTAGGAGACAGGTTTTACTTCAGCAACAGATAGACGGTGACACTTCAGTACAAATTAATATATACCAAATAAAATCCTAAAAATAAAACCAAGAAAATAAAGAAAGCATGCAGCTGGGAAGCCACAAACTTGTGTTTTCCTGCTGTCACATTGTATAGGTAACATATTTTTGTTTAGGTTCTTTTTAGAACATTCACCTACAGCGAGGCAGAATTTTGGAGGATGGCAGAGACTTATTTATGCAGTCATATACTGCAAGGCAGCAACAATGTAAAAAATAGCAGGAAAAATAAATTACTAAGTAACACAGAAATAGAGACTGCAGCCACTGTCCCAATCCTTACCTTTCAGAGTTGCCTTCTTAAGTACCTTCATGGCATAAAGCTGGCCTGCATCAGATCCTTTTATCTTTCTGACTAGAAATACCTGTGAAAAGCAAAGGTTTTGTATAGATGAGTACTGAATTTCCACTTTCAAGGTTTACTGCATTTGAAAGGAGAATAGATACTATGGTTCAGGAAATCTAATGAAAATTACTGCTGAAAGCATTTCACATCTACTTCACCTGCAATTGGTTGAGCTAGATCTGGAATTTTTCAGTTTTAAGTCTTTACTACCTCACAAAAAAACCCATTTTCAACATTATTAATTGACCTTATACATTCAGTTAGAGATGGGTGAACAGCTAGAATCAGAGTGCACATATCTCTTCATATTCTGACCAACTTTACATGAAAAAGGAATTATGCCTTATTTGTGTCTAGGAATGTGCAGTGTCTTAAAATTATTGCCATCAATTAAATTAAAGAAAAAATCAATTTTTGCCATTTATGCCATAAGTCATGAATAGCAACTTGCCTAAGATGCAGCTGAAGCAGAAAGTTCATACAGCTGAAAATCTGTTGTTATTATAAAAGACAGTTTTCTCTGTACAGTTGCTTATGTTTCATGTTCTGAAAATGTACATTTTTAATTAAAAATAAAATAAAATTTGTAGCTAAACTTGTACTCTTTTTGTTTTATTACATGCAAATATTTCTTATCTGCCCCTGAGTGCATCTCAGTATTGGAAGGGTGGTGAGCAAAGGGATCAATGGTTCAGTTTGGTCTTTATAAGACTTTCAGTGGTCTAATAATTGTAAATGAAAAAACCCCAACTCTTTTAGCTGGTTCCCAGGACACACTCTGCTGAGGTCAGAAATATCCTGCAACAGTGTGTCTTTTATTTATTTTTTTTTTAATTTCAGCACTTGTGTTACTGGACAGAAGCTGAGGTAAAGCCAAATGTAGAAATAAAAATATAGTCCCACATCCATGCAGTCCCATATACTTATTATATAAAAATTAACAAAGGCTATGTGAAATTATCTAACTAATGAATATGTATTTGGATTTAAAAATCTATGGCAATTATTTTATTAATTGCCTATCCACAAACCATACAGCTTTATTAACTATCTCCACCTAAAATATAAAAAGCCGAAGAAAAGGAAGGAGAAAGTATGTTTCTAGCACAATTTTTGGCAGTTGAAAGACTCTTCCTCCTAAAAAACCCCAACCTGTAAAGAGATTAAATTTTCTCAAACCCCCTTGAGGAAAGGTTTGTGGGAAGGGAGAACAACTTTTATCAAGCAGGTACAGAAGGTGGAAAAAAAAAAAAAAAAGGAAAATTCTCTCTGAGAAACTTCATCAAGACACTTACATCTGACAGTATCACAGCCACAACACTTCTACAACATGATCTGATAGGGTTTGGTGACTCTCTCCTTCTCAAGATGTTTCCTGTGCATAGGAGACATGCCCAGTTCCTCAGCTGGGCTGCCCTGACCAGCTGAGCTCGGCACACGTTACTTGCTCCCAGCTCCTGCTTCCCAGCCTGATGAACACACAAATACCTCCAGTGCTCAAAAATTTAGGAAAAAATGATGACATCTGGATGCAACAGGAACACGTAAGACTTTCTGGAGTGTTTTTTACTATTATTCATGATAAATTAAGTCCAGCTGCTCCAGCATTAACAGGAAGTCAATTCATTTAGAAGTTTATAGAGAGAAGTTGGGATATTTTTCTACCCCGGTCAAGTAAAAGATTTAATTTTTGTATTACACTGCAAAGGAGAAGAGTCAAAAGCAAGCTGGTCCAGATAGTAGATTTTTCAGCTGTATTATTATTTTTAAAAAACATTTATGGACTCTTCACCTCAAAAAAACCAAAATCCCACTCTTAAGACAATGTTTTTCAGCAGCACTGCACATAGAACAGCACATCATACTGCATCTGCAGAAATATTAGGCTGAAGTTCTAGAAATATCTTGTCTGCCATATAATCTTGCAAATCTTGTAATACCCATATTGCTGCAATAAGCAAAATTATCAATTTACATTACTAGTCACTAGTCAGCTGTTCACTTTAGCATGGGATAGGCCACTTGTCTGCATTCCCTCCAAAAGAGATGAGTCAAGAACATTGTGTTCTATTTCAGAGGACATCAAAATAACCATCAAACCAGAAAGGAACAGAACAAATGAAAATGCATGGTATTGCAAAATTATGTCATCATTCTGACTATTCTTAAAGGTAGTGTTATACATCATTCTTGAAACCACCAAGTAGCCTTGAAATGCTTAGTTGACAGGTTATATTATCTGTACTATACTAGTTTGCCAGAATAGCACGTACATGTGGCTGAGCATGACTTTCAATTTTCTAGTTTGATATGTTTCCAAACACCTCAGGTTATTAAGACCTGAACTAGCAGAACTCCCTTAGCTGGAGCAATTGTTGCATCACCCAAAACCTGGTATAAAATGCTAAGCAAGTGCTCTGCATCTCAAGAGTGTTGGGGACACTCCCTCTGACACCAAAGACATCTTCTGTAATCCTGCAAGAAATTATTTAGGCCTTGGGTGAACAGCTTGGAAACCTAATGGTTTGCATTCCCAGACACATGGATTTGAACCATTAGCCCAAATACCAAGGTGATGAAAATGTAGGTGGTTAGGGACTGCATAAGAAACCCAGAGCAGACCTCTCTTCCCGATGCCTTTGCTGCTCTGGGGAGTTTACTGATCTTTCTCACATAAGATATGGGAAGCTATTTGTAATCACATGCAGCTCCAGACAGGTACAGTGTCCACACCCACATGCCTCAGAAATCAGACTTCCTTTTGGGAAGTGGTTGCAAAGACCAGGCATTTTGCTTAAAAAATGTCTAAGGCTATGAGGCCAACTCCAGCAATACTGAAAATACAACAATAAAGTCTAAGATAACCAGCTGGCCATTTCTAAAATCTTTATTGCCTATATATGAAAACTGACTATTCTGCTTCTTTTATAAAAGATGTTTCTTTCTGTTGTTCTTCTCCTTCTTACACTGAGTCCCACAGTAAACCTAATTTTGAGCTGCTTGCTTTTCCACATTCATTTAATATTTAAAACTTAAATACACTGTACTCTGAAGAAATTATTGAGTTCAAGGCTTGGTATTGAATGTTAACTATCTTGATATCTCTCATCTCAGGGAACTTCTAATAGATTTAATTATCAATGTAATTCTAGAGTAACCAGAAAATTGATAAATACTCTTAATGTATTTCATTCCTTTAGGAATAAAAATAAAGCTTCTGATTGGAAAATTTGGTTTTAAAACTCCACAGAATAATATACTTATAAGGACTTCCATGCCTAATTTCAACCAAGTTCACTGTTCCAAAGGTTTCAGTGTCTTATTTAAACCACAGAAAGGCTTGAAGGCTGAATTGATTTTTCCTTCTTTCTCTCCATCTTTTCTTCCTGTTCTCATTTCCAACCAACATGCCCCACTGAAAAATTGTCTTTGGAATTAAGAAAATCCTTTGTCTTAAGATATGTGGAAAATGTTATTTCTCCACAAACTAGCTTGTGGTCATACAGGCAGGGTTTTTTTTTCCCCCATGCTCTTGCTATAATGATTACTGTATTCTGCACTGGGGTTTATCTCCAGGACCTTCTCAAGGCCTCTGAGTGTGAGCTAAACAGCAGTCTGGGACTCAGAAACATGCTTGAGGTTGCCTTCAGTGAGAATTGTGCAGCTAACTTCTTTAAGTCTGTGAATGTTCCTATTTAAATCCTCCAACTAAGCAGCAGTGGCACATTCACCTCCCTAGTGGATAGGTCAGAATCCCTAAATATTGTTTACCACTGTTTGTAAACAGTGATGCTTTCTAACAATCGCTCATGCTCATTAGTCCAGGTCCAGAGCCATAGGCACTATTTCCTAAACTAGTTCATATGCAGGAATCCAGCTACAAGACTGAAGTATTACTGAAATAAAGAGTCCTTTAAAAAAAAAAAAAAAAAGAGTCCTTATATGGACAATGTCAGCAATGTAAATGAACTTGGAGAAAGGACAAAATATTTTCAGTGTTGCTCTGGGTGATTAGATGAGAATAAAAATTACCTTTCCATATGAACCTTGTCCTAATACTTTCAACAGTTCAAACTGAGAAGGATCTGCTTTTTCAAAACCTTCCTTGACATGATGACTGATGTCTATTTCCTTCACAATACCTTCTTCCTGCAAAGGAAAAAAAGAACAAAGAAATAAAAATCACAAATCAGAGCCATTATCCTAAGGAAACATATTGTTTATTAAAATCATGTCTCCTGTGATGCTACAATCATGTAGCAAATTTTGAAAATAGAAAAAAATGCTTGTCTAAATATTTCATGTGTTTGTTACCAGCTGGGGAGAGTAATTGTCAGGACATCCAGACCTGGTACTTCTGTTTATTGAGCCTCAAGGTATGACTAGATAAAGACAGATTATAAAATCTGAAGCCAAAAACACACTGTAGAGCTTGGTGTGGTGCCCACCAGAGACCTTGCTAGCAGAGTGGCATGTACTCAAATCTGCATTAGAGAGGCTCCATCACACTTCTCTCCACATAGTTTCTCAGTTTCCCCTCAAATCATCATTTAAATCATCTTAAAAAAGCTTCCTTAGTCTTAAGCAACAATTCTTCTAATGAACAGGCAATAAAGAAAAAAAAAAAAAAAAGCATTGCTAAAAGAGCCTCTTCCTATTTACCTCCAAATTTACTGGTACCCATTTAAACAGAAAACAAATTAATGATTAGATGTAAAATGAGGTGGTGGTGACTGACACACACTTCATTGCTTGCAGGAAGTAGCTTTATATGATTTGGATTTGTCCAGGTTCTCTTGTTATAATATTTTCTCTCTCAATAGATGCTCATTCCTCAAAGACACCAGTTGAACTAGAACCTTCATCTTGCAAGCTGTGACATATAGCATTGGTTTCAGTTGTCTGTTTCATGTTATTTTGGCACATTGTTCTAAAAAGAGAGCAACTGGGTCACATGAGACCCAGAGGGACTACACAGAGTTCGCAGCAACCCAGAAAGTCATTGAGCTGAAAAGAAACCTGAAAGAAAGAACCTGCTTCTCAAGGACACAAAGATAAGGAAAGAAAATACTTACACACCCTTTTATTTCTGGAGTGTTTTGTACATTTACATTTAAGGCTTTTGGTTTGTTTGGTTTGGGTTTTTTTTCAAACTACTCTAACTTCTACACACACAAAAAAAGGATTTTCAGTACAACCTTTTTTTTCATCTCCCAGTTTGAAGGGACTTATTCATTTAGGAATAAGTTTGAATATTTCTGCACCCAGCAGAAATAATTAGAATCTCACAAACATTTTTACATGGACTTGTCCTGCAATTTTCCTTTCTTCCCCCATAAAATCCTTATAAGACCCAGAAATATAACATTTATTTCCTACTTTTAAAAATTAATGTTGAGAAAATAGAAATAACATCCTAAAAATAAAAATTAATAAAAACCCTGAAACATTTGGCCAAAACACATTGTGTGCCAAATAAGAATAAATAAGACTTTCATGTCCTCCAGAAAAGTTGCTATCACTTTCTACTAGCTGTAATTTGTCAGATACATGGCTTGCATTACCCAGATTGCTTTCTATAATGTAGCTTCATGCCTCCTCTTCCCTACCCCGCCTCTTTACACTCACATGCTTTGGAACAGGGACTATAATATCCTCTTCTTGGTTTGGAAAGCTTCCTCTAGTTCATTCATGCTACCACAATCATGGAAAATAATCATCATCTCAGAGCAGCTCTTCTTTCTGATCCTAATTCCTATAGTTTCAGGTTTTCCTGAAAGGAAATGGTTGAAACCAAGGAACAGTTTTCACAGGGAGATTTAAAGGATTTCTAAGTACAGAACTGCCAAGATCTCTCTTTTCATTCTTCTGGCTTTAATTGCTGTATGAGATGGCATAACTTTCTGATATTAAATATATAATATATTTTCTTCTTTTTTTTTGTACTCCAGCCTGAACCATGAAGTCACTTTCAGCTACATTTGCAATTTAAATGATAAGTGATTTTCAATTTGCTCATTCATATTATTCATCAAAGTCACAGACCTACAACCTTAAGCATATTTCTCATTATATTACTAAATTTAATATAATCTCTTTAGGTTCATAAAACGTGTTTGGTTACAAGAATATACTGAAAGTATTAAAATTATGTAAATTCAGCTTGCTGGAAGAATGCTTAAAAATTGCTTGCACTCCCTTAGAATAGCATAAATAATTTATAACATGCAATAAAAAAGCAGTACTTTAATTACATGCATCTTTAATTAAAAGCTCAGGGAAAAAAAGAGTATTTGCAAAAAATGGAACCAAATACAATACCTATCAATGTTTATCAGAGAAGCATGGATTTTAAAGATGGAAAAAACATGCTAGATTTTGTGATTATCAAAATATAAAAACAGTGGCTAGAAGACTCTTCTAGGGGTCCTCTAGTCCAACAGTTCTGCCCAAAATATCACTGACACTTGATCACAACAACCAGCTGGATTTTTGTCCACTGTGGTTTTCAGTGCCTCCAATATTGAAGCTTGAGCCATTTCCTATGAAAGATTATTCTTTTTCAATTTGCCCACAGTCCAGTAGAGCTGGCTGATCCAGGCATCCTTAGGAGGAAGCAGGATATTTTTCTAGGAAGGTAGGATTTCCTGTGGATTTCCTGAGGCTGCTTCTCTAGAAAGGGGCAGCAAAGCAGCACTGAAGAAAAGCATGCCAGACAGCTGTTTTTTCCCCCCATCATCACCACAGTGGTGTCACTTGTGAGCTGTCCAAGAGGTGGATAGTATTTTCACTGGTATGACAAATCCACTTCCCACTGGAGCAGAAAGCCAAACTGGCAGTGCTCGAGACTGAAGATGGACACAGCTCCTTAAAGGAAATACTTGCTGGTGTGTTTGCACACACGCACCCATTTGCCTTGAATGTGTTTCTGTAATCTTATTACTTACTGGCTGCATAAATTATGCAATAACTTCTGTTTGTTTGTTTTACCTTACTAGGAAAAAATCCAGCACAAACCAAAGAGTCTTATATTCTTTACTTACATGGGATTTTCTCACTTGAAGTCTCCCTGTATTACGCTAATATGGAATCTGGCATGATTTTTCTCAGGTATTGATGTTCAAAATGAAACCCAAACTGTCAAAGCATGAGTATTGTGGGCAGGTCTCACAACTGTGTTGGTCTGGGTTGCATCCTGGAAATTTCTCTAATATGGATTTATTTTTCACTGTTTCAGCAAGTGCAGCATATCTGCATCAGAAATTTTCATAACAACAATAAAACCAAGTCAAGAGAATCACAACACAGACAAAGCCTGCACACTGAAGAAGCTGTTTTCATGGAAAGTATTTCANGTTTTGATCAGTGAAGTCGGTGGAATCAAAAGTGAGTGTTCTGTAGTTTGATCTTGCAACAGCTGTGCACACCAGCCCAGGCTCTTGCTACGTGCTGACTTCTCCCACACTGCATTAGCAGGCATGCTTGACTTGGTGAAGTTTAATCTTTTGTAAACTTCTCTAAATATTTATGTTTGCACGGAAAAAAAAAATCATCCTGTGAAAGTGAGATAGATGTTCTTGGTGGCTTGAAGAAAACACACGGCCAACAAGATAGACTAGAGGAGGGAGGGCAATAAATTGGAAGGATAAAAGAGCAATGCAGAGTGCTTCTCTATGCTAATAAAAGAAAGACCTATTCAGGGTCTGATTCTAAACTGCATTACTCACTCAAAAGCTTCCCCAAAAACTGGCAGAAAGCTTGGACATAAAAGTAACTCACTATTGGAATGGAAAGACCATTTTGATCTCTTCTCCTTTGGGACATAGCCCTGTGACTGTGGATAGCACAGTCACATCTGCTTTGGTGCTTCTGGAAGGCAACAGATCCCTGTAGCATTGATCTCAGCCCACTTCCAAGATTTCTTCATGCAGCCTGGGAGAAAGAGAGGAACTAATGCTCAATGGCTGCTTGAGAGCAGCCACAGAAAACTCTTTTAACTGCAACAATACTTCACTGCCACATGTCAGAGTAGGATCAGGAAGTGTAGGGGGTATGGATTTGGCAGTGAAGTACCAAAAGTCATAAAAAAGGGCAGGTTTTCCTGGAGAGCAACTCTTCAATTTATTATCTTGCCTGTTCCACAGCCTCTCAGCAAACGTAATGGAAACAATACCTCCTAGAAAATGGACATCTTTTGGAGTCTTGTCTGGATACTCCCCAGCTACTTTCTTAACAAGCAGAGAGCTAAGGCCATCAAACAAAGAGACCACCACAACTGCCAGATATATTTCACCCCCACACAAAAAATCTTTCCTCACGAGGACTTCTTGAAATATCAGGAGGGGGAGATTATTCAAGAATCAGCTACTTTTACCAATGGAAAAAATTATGCTACAATATCACATGCAAAAAAGCCGTGGTGCTAATGTAATATGATTACTGTTTTGAAAAATCAGTAAGAAAGGATTCCTAGTTTTATTTCTTGCCTGGCCATCTCCTCAGTTGCAGAGGATGAAGTCTGGCATACAGATATGTCTGTAAAGGGTAAGCTTCATTTTCCAATAAAAATATGTGCACTTTTGATGTGCAAGTTTTGCAGTCTTTAGGTTTGCATGCTTTAGGGTCTGAGGTCAATGAAGAAATCAATGTAAATGTGGCAGGAGGAAATAAGAAAAAATGATAACTCGGAAGATATTTTACTGTTGTTTGAGACAATCATTATTTGTCTACAGCATATGCTCAGGATACAGACTTTATTTTGTTACCAATCTTCCCATTTGGCAGGTTACCACCTAAGATAAACCCAAGTCACAATTATTTAACTACCAGGTATCACAGGCAACACAACATTTCAAAATAATTAATTAAGAAAGCATGTTTAGAACTGTGATATGGGAATAGTTAGGACAGGATGTGTCTGATAAAGATGAGGCCAGGTTTCTACCTCTGTTTCACAGTTTCTAATCTGGCTCAACCCATAGGATAGTAATTTTTGTCATAGACTATTCAAATGTTGCCTAGGGCAGGAAATTAATTTCTAGCCTTCATTCAGTTCTTTGAGGACAAGTATCTACATTAAAAAAGAATACAGGAGCATTTCCATTAGCCTCTTCCCAAGCCAGTCTCCAGCAGCTGGAGGAAAAGTTGAAAAAGAAATCTTCCATTTTAAATGGGTTATAATCCAAGTTCTGACCTCTATTGTCATCTGGAAAGATGTAAACAGCAATAATGCCATAAATGGGCCTGGTTGCTTTGTTCTCTACTGTCAAATAAACATTTGCTTCAATGACAATGAAATGGACTTACTGAGGCCTTAAAGAAGCATGTGGAACTCACAGTGAATTTGCTGGACATTGTGTCAGGTCTGTATTTGGCTTTCTAGCAGAAGCTTACCTACCTTCTCAAAAAGAGAATGAAATAATACATTACAATTTTAAGTGAGGTTGGGATTTCTTTCCCAGATCTTTCACAAAAGTGAATAGAATGTGTTATCTTGCATTTGGAATGCCGACAAGTATGTGAAACCTTACTGGAAAACAAAAACCTTCAGAGAAATTTATGTGGAAATCAGCAGAGCTTTTTCTGGAGAAGGTACCTATTAAGATCTCTTTAACACTTATCTCCAGCTCAAATTTTTTATCCTACATTTTTAGTTTCTTCTCCCTTATGCATGCTTGTACATTTGGGGTTCAGCTGAAGTCCAACAAACTAAATGGGAAGAGATGAATCACAGAGAGCAAAGGCAGTGAATACAATCTGCTGGACAGATTAGTGAAATCCATGAGGTGGAGGTTTGAGTATTTGGGGGATTTGGGTAAAATCTTCTGCGCTACAAGGAATCCTGTGTGTCTTTGATGAATTACTTAAGGCTGAATTCAGCTACATAAATGCAAGCATTTATAGCGCAGGAGACAATGATTTCAACTAGGTTTACTTTGCAGTCAATAGAGAGAAGCAGGGAATTAATGATTAGAAGAGATCAGATCCCTAAAAGAAATCACATCCTAAAAAGTGCAAATTTCTGTCTGATGACTATAAAGAAAGCCTAAGATAACTTGCTGAGTTGGGGGCTTCTGCTGTTGAATGAGATGAATTCACGTTTATCATATTATTTTGAAACACACTTAAATAGAGAAGTATTGTGGCCAGATTTTTAATGCTATTACAAGAGAGATGTTTGCTGATAAATGCCATTAAATTCTATTAAAATGAAAGAGTTTTCAAAAGAACTTTTACACTTGAAACATCTAGACAATTAAAAAATACTCTAGGGTGTTGGAAATACTCCACTTATCAGGATTTTGCATCTTGGTAAATTAGGCATTTTTTCTACTTCCTCCCCAACTTGAAAAGTAGGGATAGTTGCTTTTTTGCTAGCCTGTGGAAATATCACAAGAATTGACACAGAAAACATCTGGAATTCTCATACTGCAGTATTGGATAGATAAATTATCTGAAATTTATCCAGTATATACGAGATATCAGGCAGCCTACAACTGAATTCTCCTTTAGCTCACATTGAAACATTTCGGGCTTGAATTCTGGTGCTCTTTATCTGATGACTACAGTGTCTTTACGGACCCAGTCCCTGACTAGGACAAATATTTATAACACTGTGACTGCAAAGTTACATGAGGAGAACAATCTTCCTACTCCTAGTGCAGATATACATTAATTACAGGGAGACACCAACTCAGATCTAACTTTCAACCCTGGACAAATCACTAGCCAGGGTAACTTTAATTTTTATGTTATTTCTTTTTTAAACTGCAATAGTTTATGAGGAGTGGTAAGCAGAAAGAGTGCCTAAGAAACTGTTAAAGTAAGGGGTTAAAAAGAGAAAGACAAAAGCAGAATCAGCAGGTCACAAAATAAATAAATAAAAAGAAAAAAAAACAAAACAAAGAGTTGGCCAGCCTTACTCATACAGCAGCTCTCTACAGATACTCAAATACATTTGTCAACTTTACCAAAAACAGTCTCAAAATGAATCATACCAATAAAGGACAAAGAACTCAGCTATATAGCTCTAAACTACAACAAATAAGAGCAGGAACGTTTTCACCAACATCCTGCTTGGCATGGTTTACAGGAGTGCCATTGGCCTTTACAGCTCCAAAGAGCTGCAAGGTCCATTGCTGATGGTTTCTGCTGGTGAATAGACAGAAGAAGAATACTTGCTGCTCATTTGTGAGGGAACTAACTCCCAGGGTGTCAGGAGCCAGTGCAAGGAAGAAAATGTGACTCTTAGAAGGGTAAGTATTTTTGTTTCCTTATGATGATGCTACGTCACCACTAAACAGGGTTATAAACAGGAACCCAAACAGGGTTACATGCAATAGTAGAGACCAATACACATGACTGCATTGGAAAAAAAAAAATTAAGTTATAACACAGCTCAAGTCTGGTTCCCAGGTCAGTATGATTCCCTGTACACTCTGCTCTGAACCACTCACAAACTCTCCGTGAGCAGCTTGGGTGACTCCTGCCAGAGACCCTCCCAGGGATGCCCCCACCCAGCATCCACCACCACTGCAGCCACTGACCAGAGCTGCCTGGCACCTGCTGCAGCACCTCAGCACTCACAGGAAAGCCCTAATGGGACAGTCCTAACGTGAGGGCAACCAATGCTCCAAGCATTTCCAGAACACAGGTAGCCCCCACACCCCTGTGTCCCAGCTTCCCATCTGTAAATTGCAGGTAAGGCCATCTTCCTCTTTCGTGTGGTTAGACACTGGGCACTGGGAAGATACCAAATGCTCAGATACTATGATGTTAGGTTTGAAAAAGAAGGAAGACATAAAAAAAGTCTATCTGTTAAGGATACTATTCAAGAAATAAATACTTGCTAAATTACTCCAATTCCCTCATTGCTGTACTCAGCTGCTTCACAGGCAAGAAAAAAAGGTGCCTGATGTTTTAGTAGTGCATTTGAGTGTGAAATAAAAACTCCAGCTGCACTAGGAAGATAAACTGCTTAAGCAAAACATATTTTGAACCATTTCCTCACTGTTTCGTGATCCAAATAAAACAGTGCCCACTACAGCAGTGTAAATAGCACCACAACACAGTAAGTAGAAAATACAGACCCCTGGAGTATTTGCATGGTGATTTTAAAGAACTAAATCAACTTTAATATGCATACTAAAGGAAAAATACCAGGTTTCATCTTGAAATGTGAGGCAGAGTCAACAAAAGGCTGTAATAAGAGATAATCACATTACTGAAGTGTTGGATTAGTCATTTTAGGAAAAATACCCGTCTGCTGTTTACAAATCACTTGTAGGGTTTGGTAATTATCATTTTGTCTCCAAGAGGAATACTGACCTGCTTGCACATTTTGCATCCTCCCATTAATTAAATCAAGCATCTGCTAAAGGTTCAACCAGCTTGTACCTCACAAACTGGAGTCCTGCTGGTATTATATTAGGGAAAAGCATATTGTAATGAGGTTCATTATCTCAACGGCACTTTACAGGCAGAGTATTAATAGGGAAATGGACTAATGTGAGGTCATTATGGAATCAAAGCAAATACAAATTAGTTTTAATGCTACTGTTCACAACATAGAGCATCAGTGAAGGCATTAAAGGAGAGAGGCTGAAGCAGCTGAATGAGGCAGGGAGAAGATGGCAAAAGGGAGATTCTAAGAGATATGACAAATTTAGCAACAAGGACAGAGGAGTAAGATATGGAGGGCAGAAAGAAGAGAAGGTATCAAAAAGGACACAAGACAAGGACAACTGGCTTGTGCTTATGCTGACAGAGAATTAAACCAAGAGAAGAACTGCAACATTAAATGACTTGAAATGCAAATTTTGCCCCTTTTATGTAGCAGCTTAATCCAATTCAAATACCTAACCATCTTCCTGAGATGAGGAGAAAGTACAGGCATGCATGTATGTACTGGAGTGATTTGATGGGGAGGCTGATAGGCAGTCCTGGCACACTTAGAACTGCTCCCAAAACAAAGGGTGAGAGGGTGATGGGGACCAAGCTTTGCTGCACAGTTGGTTAATGGCCTTGGGCATCCAGCCTTCTCCAGTTACTCAATTGGGCCCCCAAAACACAGTATGAATGCAGTGGATCCAGACTCTGCTTATTTATGTAGACTCCAGCTTCAGTTTTTAAAGTTATACAAAAACACACAAAATAATAAAAAAAAGTTACACAAAGTAGCTGACAATACCTCATATCATGCTGGCTCTAGTTTCATGGACAAATATTTAGCAAGGGATACTAAAACTTACCTCTTCAGCTGTATACTTTTATTACAGCCATGGCTAAGACCTGGGTCATTATTTGCAGACGTTTGTATTTCAGTGGCTTCAGACTGTTACCATGCACAAGTATCTGTTTAAATAGAGTTTCAGCAGCCTGCTGAAAATCTGGCCCGGGAAAAGGCCCATTACATCTTTTGGGTTTTTTTTAACTACTAAGAAGCCTCTAGTTCAGGTCATGTCCCTCAAAGATTCACACAGTTGATCTCCAAGGAACGAGCTGCTAAATAATTATCACACATCCTCCTTTCTGTGAAGGGAATAATTGTTTACAATTACTGGACTAAACAGAAGCATACATTATGTAAACACACTGACTGAAAAGATGTGTATTTTGGGGATGAGAATAAACAACACTCAAAAAACTCATCTGTATGCAAAGAACACCTTTGCAACACTGTTTGGAAGACTCTTATTTCAAAGAGGTCAAACTGCTGCACAAATCTGTTTTGCAGAGATTTACTATGGATAATGTGGTTTTGTATAACCAAAGTGGGGGGTGGTAAGTTAGTTGGTTGTCAACTGACCGGGATGTTGTCAAACTTATCATGACAACTTCACAGCAGCCAAACTGCAGTCAAAGCTGATCCACAGACTACTGAAGTCTGAAATTATTTCCAGAGTAGGATTCATCCAAACATCAGTCTCTGAGTTAGCTGTCTAAACTTCTGTACAACTGATAAAAAAAAAGGGTGCTATTAGGATTTTTTCTTTTAGACAACAGTAAGCCTCTAGTAGTCTAAACCACAACTTAGTAAGTTTGCCTCTTTCTGCTGACTGCAAAGGAAGTTTATGCTAATTAGTTCAGATTTATATTAATTTTTCCTTCCCTCATTCCTCAGTGACTCCTTTAGCATCAGATGGAGCATATGTGCTTTTCAAAAGACATACACTGCATTACACTGGAGATTTCCAGGCCAGCTTTTGATCAACCCACCTTTTTCACTACGGATTTTCTACAGTCTGCAGGAGACAGTGTGTGACGCTCTCATAAGCTTCATTTTTCTGGCCTGATGCATACTTGTACAAACTATTGCAATATCCTTCTGCAGGGAGATTCTTATCCTGTGTGGCTACTGCCATGTTCTGCCACCACAACTCAGGGAAATCAGGGCTCTTGGCCATGAAACTGGAAGCAAACCCACGACCCTGTGTCAGATATCATGCCATACTTTTACACTGGGAGAAGCTTTAACAGGTATGAGAGAAAACAGTTCTTTCAATCTCTTAATTCAAATTACAGTTCACTTGTTTGCACTATCCTTTTAGTATTTGACCCATAAGATCATTGAGGATCAGTTAGAAAACTGCCAAGACAATTTAAAGCTGAGCACAGCTGCAGTGCTCATCACCACATTTCTGCAGACTGCAAGACAGGGCTTTCACCTGCCCTACGGGTCTTTTACTCTGGCCCAACTGTGTAAAGGGAAATTTAGATCAAGTGGTCCTGGTTCTTATCTTCAGCCACTTTATTCACAAAAACCCTGTTGGAAACAAAGGTATCTGATGATGATGATGGAGGGCAGTGGAAAGGAGCTCTTCTGTTTAATCCATTTATGCACAGAAGCTTCTGGGGTTTTTAAGAATCGAGTACACCAGTTTTAGAGCAAATTCACTGCTTTAGCCTCTGTTCTACAAGTATTTTTTTAACACATACACAAGCAAGAAAAAGATCAGATGGAGATTACCAAGTTCCTGGCAGGTAGTTTTCATTGACCTGCAGCTGTTTCAACCTTTTCTAATCTGGCTGAAAACTTTAAACAAATTCACATGGCATCTTAAGGGGTAGGGTTTGTTGTTTTGGTTTGTTTTTAAATAAAAGATAATGCAAATAGCTTTCCTGAAAATCAGTTTGCTGCACACTGTAAAAGGACAAGGTGGAGAGAGAAGACAAACTTATACCTACTGTCTTGCTGAAAGGACAGGTTTGCTCATAAGTGATTACAGAGCTATGTCTACAAAAAGACCACAGCACAGATAAAGATCTTTTTAGTGTAGCATCACAACCTCTCTCACAGGTTCATCCCCAATTAGCTGGAGTCGTTAAAGGTTCCCATACAGTAAACTGTGATATTGTTCCTATGCACAGAGAAGCCACAGAGCTGTCCTGGAAGAGACCAACCTCCCATTCAGGGAAAAGTGATTAAATTAATTCTTCCTATTTGACTTTTAACACTCATTTCGGATGTAGCTTCTGTTAGTAACCTGAACAAAGAAAAATGAATGGCAAAATATGATGCCACACTTTACACAGGAGTGCTCTTTTTTTTTTTTTTAATATCAAGCTAAAAAAATAAAAATGCTTGTAGATGCTCCATATGATAGGTACTATCCCACTGACAGTCAAAATCACCAGCTGGCTCCACTGGGCTGCAATGTCAGTGAAATTCTTAATGAGGCTGGGTGACAGAATTCTGAAGTAGAACTGGATAAAACATTATAATCACCAATAATTTTTTTTATACAAAAAATTTGAAAATCCCTTGAATTCAGTAATCATGAACGAAACACAGGACACCAAGCAACAGCTACTCCTGTTCCTTTACAGATAAAGCATTTATTGTGCTTCTCGGGGAGTCCTAGGCAATTATGCCCACAGTATATTATGGTCTTTATGGTGAGTCTTATTTTATAACCCTAGCCAGCCAACCATATCTGTATCACATGTAACAATAGCGATGTTTTATAAACAATAGCAAGAAGACAACTGAGTGGTAAGTGGAGTAATTCAATCAACCAGTAATGACAGGAAGCTGAAATGAATATTATGGACAAAGGAAAAATAAAGAATACAACCAGAAGATGACAAGAGGAAGCCAAAGAGGAAAGCTGAAACCACACAAAAGTGTTACTTTAAAGAAGTGTTTAATCAAATACACAAGTCCAGTGCTCATTCATTTTCCCCATTTTGTCATAAACAAAGAGCAATTCCACAGTGTTTCCAAGACACCATGGGAGCTAAAGTTTCTGTAATTTAAGAAAATACTGTAAGGGAAAAAACTCTTTAATGTAAAATACAGTGAAGAGTTGATTATGAATTTGCCACAAATTTTGCTTTGTTTGTATTCTTAAATGTATTTGCATTTAAAACCATTCTCTTTTATTGCTGACTACACAGCAGGGTCCTGCCATGCCAAGGCAGAGTTACAGATTGCTTTGTTAAAAGCTCAGATTTCCAAAAAACATTATTTTTGGACTGTGCTTTTTCTGATTTGTTTTCAATGTTCAAAATGTTTCTTTACCCACAAAAGCTGAATATATTGTCATCTGCTATCTTTGAATTTTATCCAGAACTTACAACTGAAACTTTTTTGTACAGGTCAATACCAAAATCTTTTGCCTTCATAGACCTCCTTATGCTCATGAAGATACACATGGATGTCATCAGTGAGATTGGATTAAATAATGTTACTGAAAAAAAGTAACATCTAAAAAGTCAAGTAACAGTAGAATTACAGTTCTGCATAGTTGCAATGTCCAAACTTCCAGTTCTATGAAGTACCAAGTGAAGCTGGGTGGCATATAACTCTGCTGTGTAAATAGCCTTCATTTGGAGGTCAAGAGTAAAGAGAAGCAAAAAATTCACATCAGCTTCTCATTTCTGTACCAACTTTTATGCCAAAAAGCTGTAACTGTATGTTTTAAGGACACTGAAGGTTGATTAGGTGCAGTTATAACTAAGATTCCCAGAACTGCAGAGAGAAGAAGAATCTAAGCCACTTTTCTCACAGTTAAGGGTACTCAAAATAGAACCAGCATTCTGTGTACGTGCTGCAAGTTGACCTAGGGTGACATATACCACATGCAAATAAGTATTATAGAAAATGCTTATTTTTTATTCCCATTATTAACAATGAGAGAAATATATGATGTATATCCACATGAATATGCTGGATTTTATCTGGAGCAAAATCTGAAGAATTTTTTTTCCTTTTTCTTACAAAAGTTCATCTGAAGATTTAAGGAGTTGTTTGCACACTCAACAGCGGCTATCAGTCAAGTTAGCTGCTGAATCTCTCTCCCTCAGAAATCTCCAATGAAAGGCACATAATCCCTTGCAGTATTTTCTTCACCAACAAGCAAGCAAACCAAGTTACTGCCCACCCTACCTAAAAACCTCTCGCCTACCTTCCAGTCATCCTGTCACAAATATTTGGGTGGTAAGCTGAGTCTGGGAGAGTGCCAAGAGGAGTGCAGGGTTGGGGTGGGACGCAGCTGCAGATTCCTGGGATCCACATCTGCCCATGAAGGGCGTGATGGGGACATGAGCAGAGCTGCTGCCCCTCAGCCCATCATCAGCTCCTCAAACCCACTTCAGAAAGGTTTGCAGCTGCTCTGCTCTTGGGAAGTTGTAAGGAGTCATTTAAACCCCGACTTGAAAGTGAGCCATGGGCCAGCAAGGTGGCAGCTCACACAAGGTGCAATGAAAGGAGCCAGGGGGTTTTGCAGTTGTGGTCAGCTCTGGGAGAGACCTAAGGCAAAACACACAGGGCATGCTCCAGCAGCAAGGCCTCAAAGAGAGGATGGAGGGGTTTGGGTTGTGGCAAGTCACACTAAGGAAAGCTGACAGTCTCGCAGCCACACAGCTGTTCAACACTGCAGAGTAACCCCCTGGCTGTTATAGAAGACACAGAAATTCTGAGCAAAGGCAAGAAACAGTTTTGCAACCCATGTGGACACTGCAGACAAGTACAAGGGGGGCTCTCAGACCTGGTCTTGTAACTCCCTCCCAGGCCACTCTGGGACTTGGGGATGACGCTGCTGGCCTAAACAAAAGCTTTGATGTGTGCATGGGAACATAAGTGCTAAACAAAGCCTGTTATAATGTCTACCTGCAGTATTTTGCCAGTTGTGCAAGACTAGAGACATGTATCAAACCTAAGTTGTACTATGGAGACAATCAGAGGCAATAAACTTAATCAAAGCATGAAAAATTCAGGTTAGACATCTGGAAAATCCTTCCCTTGGAAGAGCAGAAAAACATCAGAACAGATGCCACTTAATGTGTTACTAACTTGTATCCTACTACCCTTCAACTGCCTCTTTTTTGTTTTGTCCTGTCTGATATTACACTCTTTTGTTGTGTTTTTTCAAGAGCCCACAATGTCTCCACATGGCTGTAAATACAATGAATACTATTAATGAATGGTGACCATTGCAAGATTCATAACAGATATTCAGAATCCACCTCACAAACATAAGCCCAGCTCTTAAAAACCCCTATCTTTATTAACAGGCATAATTAATTACCAGCAACATACATAGATGTTGGAGAACTAACTGTTCTTGTAATAGTTTTGCAGGATCAGGCCCTAAAAACAGAGGATACAGATGGTGAGCACAAGATGCACACTGAGTGAAAACAATTCTCCTTTTCCCCAGTGGCAGAATGCCAGTTAGAGTCTGCTAATGATGGTACAAGAGGAAGAACTGTCATGCATATGTGCCAAATTTACTCATATAAAAAGTGAATTTGACATCAATATCTGTTCCAGCTAATCAACAACATGAGATAAGAGGGGCAACAAATTATGCCCCTTTTAATCAGCTAGCACTGTCATCTCCTTTATAAACAAGGAGAGTTTCTAAATTTGTTTTTGGTAAGTTTAAAGCAGTAAAAGAAGATGGAAACATCCTGTTAACAAAATACTGGCTCGACCATCAAAGGACTTCCTACAGATTTTAGAGCATCATCAAAACATAAATAGCATCAGTTCATGAGGAAAAGTCAGGGATGAAGAGCAGATTCATCACTTGATTTTTAAAAGCTATTTGAGAAATAGTAAATTATTAGATCCTAATTGTGGATTTCCAACACTGTGGCTTCACTGTATCGATGAAGACATAAAAGTTTGAGGAATTAGGCCTTTATTTTGCTTGTTGCTTGACTGCATCAGTCTAAACAACCAGATAATGTTGTGTTATTCCACCTCTTGTTGTAAAAGGGAACAGAATGAAAACCCAAAATTTTACCAGCTTATCTTTCTTCAGAATGCGGATTGTCTCTGAAGTAACTAAATGCCAGCTCTTTTGGCAACACCTCAGAAGGTGGCACCTTGCTTGGATTATGTATCCCTGACATGAAAATCTGCAAGGGGGAATTCCCAGAGCCCCTGATACACCAACCCCCTCAGAAGAGCTTCAGAAACATATCTATTTATATTTTAGCACTACTCAGTGTGAAAAAGCTCAGTTATATTCTATAATGCTATGCAAAGAACAACCATTAAAACAAAACAAACCCCCCCAAAAAAAGCAAACAAANCAACGAAAAAACCCCCCAAACTGGATTAAAAATGTCCTAGGTATTTAAAGAAACTTTTCTTAAAGTGATACAGGTCTGAACACATAATTACTTTAGTAACAAAAAACCCAAGTCTATATATTTATACAGAAAATGACTAAGAAAATCTAGGTTTTCATCCAGATTTGGAAGCTCCTTACACAAGATGCCAGTAGACATGGCAATCGATACAAAAATCTTTCAATAATATACAGCTGTATCAAATCTAGTAATTCAAAACTAATTCAGCTGAAAGCCAAATGAGAAGCTGCATGGTTCACCTGGTTTATGAAAGACTCAGACCCTTCAGTAACCCAGTGTAAAACGATTTGCCAAACAGAACCACTTGACTATAGGGGATGAATATAAAACCTTTGTTTATAAATGCATAAGGTAACTGCCTGAGGAACAGCCCAGCAATGCATTAGTCCTGCCATGTCCCCTCATCTTGCTTTCCCTCTTCTGTGAAAGGGAAATTAAATTCCCTTGAGAGTTTCTGTTGCCATTGAAAAAACATTTCAACAATCCGCATACAGGATTTACTCCACTGACCACTAATGCCAAAGGCTCCAAAACCACTTACACTGAAAGAAGATGAGTTTTGCAATTTTTAGCTGTATCTATGAAGCAATGAAAAATTGATGGTTTTCTTTTGACTGTCATAGAAAGGGCTGCTTTGTACATTTCTTTCCTTGGGGAATCCATTGCTATAATTTTCCATTGGAAAGTTTCTGTATTACTGTATTACTAAAGTAACTGCCATGATGACCCAATTTGGGTCATCAAAAGCCTGGGATTAATCACATGCCAAAAAACAAATGAACAAAAATTGCCATATAAATTTACTTTCTTGATTATCTGCAATTATTTCTATCAAATCCTATGCAGCATTCTTCAAAATGTTAAAACATGGGCTGAGAGTTCTGTATTTTTCACCTATAACACATAGAAAAGTAATTTACATTTCATTTTGTTTTATGCTATTATCAACAGCGTATGCACTGTGAATATCACCTATTGCAGGATGCCAAAGAAACAACAGAAACATATAATCTAGCCTCAGAAAACCCTGCAAGTTGGGTAAGTATTAACCTCAGATGCTGCGAGGTTAAGCTGCTTGCCTATGGTCACACAGTGAATTTGACAGGACCAGAAACAGGTCAAATTTTCTGATTCCCCACCCCCTCATAAGGCAACACTGATGTAGTTGCTAAATATTAATTTACTGGTCTGTGCAATTCATGTTTCTAAATCTCCATAGCTTTCACCAGCAGGTATTAATGTTTTGCTCCTGGTTCAAAAGTACTAAGTACACTAACAGCTGTTTTCAGGTTGATGGAAATGAGCTGGGCCATCTCAAAACACCGTGCTGCTTAGAGCATTGCTGATGCTTACAGGACTGTGTGGGAATGCTGGGCACACAGCTCTCAGGTTCCACCACCCATCATCAGAGCTGGCAATGCAGAGCCCAGGCCAGCTGTGCACAGGGTGCCCTGCCTGGGACATTCCCATACAGCTCCTCTCTGTGTAACCTGCACCCCATCTTTGCAGGCACCACCTGAAATGCCACCAAGAGAGGTCAGGCCCGTTAGATTCAGCACACCCTCACAAGGTGGGAGGGTCTCCAGTGTGTTTTGGCAGGGGGTTACCTACACACATAGGATCTTCTGGCTCCAAAAGGGCAAAGAGTGGCTCATTAGACCTGTTAGAGGGCTCAGCTGCCTCAACTCCCAGTCCCATTTCTGCTGATGCAAGTGTGTGCCCAACACATCTCTCTAGAAGAACTCCAAATTGTTTCTTTCCAGAGGATCCAAGAGTACCCAGATGTGGAGAGCCAAGACAAGCTGCAGGTACCCACCCTTTGGAAACCCATCATTTACAGAGCTCACAGAAGAAGCACGGAGAAGCACACATGTCACAGACCACCACAGAAGTGGACAATCCCTTCTGTGCCCAGAAGCTACCTCCAGTACCCACTCAAAATCACAGTCAGCCATTCCATAAAGTTTTTCACGTGAAAAATACAACTTCAAAATTTCTTTTTACCTTCCCTGCCTTCATTGTGCCTTCATTTCTCTTGTTAACTGCAACTTCACCACATTTTTATTAAAATTTTTCCCCTGGCTTGCACAGTTTGTTGATCCTAGTGGTCCTAGCCATTTTGGGGGTTAAGCAACATCTGCTCAGATAATCAGAAGAGCAGAGATTAACAAGTCAGAGAACAGTCATTACCTGCAGACCTTCTGAAAATAGCCATCTCCACAAATCCAACAGACAGAGCCATCAATTACAGTAATCCTAGAGGAAGGCAGTATTTGCATAGAAAAAAAAAGTATTTTAATCTTATAAGTAGAACACACAGCGAAATAGGTTTCTCTGGATCCAAAAATATCAGCTCCAGTATTTCAGGAAATAAACAGTGAAAATAGTGCTTGCAATAAATGTAAACTGTGTCATACTTCTAAGGATTAACCAGTTCTAGAATAAGAGACTGGTTAGTACGAGTGAAAGGAAACCAAAAGGCATCTAGACCATACCAGCTTATGCTCTTAATGACAATCACCTCTCCATAAATGTCTGGGACTGCCTGCATGTACAACAGCATGTGTGTGTTTAGTACTGGAGCAAGAGGCATCCAGCTACCCCAGTTACTTGTAACTCCAGCTCAGCTTTAATGTTAAATCACTTTTGAAGATCTACTAGAGTTCATCCTGTTTTGTTTTTAATTTGAAGCATCTACTTATAGGAAAGAATATTGTATTCAACTAGGAATCTGATGGAAATTTTATTTAAATATCTTGGATTTTATTACAAAAGTTACTTGAGATATATAGATATATAAACCTAGAACTAGATTTTTTTTTATCAAATGTGTTTTGAGAAGAATTTTTGAGCTGCAGTTTTATGAAAAATCTTTTAAAGATGCTGTAAAAACTTGTTTTCCTTCTTGTTTTAAAATTCCATTTTCATCTTAGTTTGGAGGTAAGCTCAAAAAAACTAGGATTTTTTTTTTTCAAGAGTATCCTAAGACAAAAATTGAAAAATTATGTACAAAAAGCATGATATAGTTTTGAAGCAAAAATTCTTAATGTTTGGAAAATTAACTTAACTTTGAATACTGTTACAAACACTTTGACTTGGTGACTTTAAAAACTTTAACTTGGTGACTCTCCTAGTTAAATGAAAAAATATCTGAATGGAAAATATTGTTGGTTAGATAGCTGCAATTTAAATTTGCTGTTGTAGCAGTAAAGATAAGGAGACATGGGTATGGCTGAGATGGAAGCCACGCATACACAAATCTACCANAGAGTATCCTAAGACAAAAATTGAAAAATTATGTACAAAAAGCATGATATAGTTTTGAAGCAAAAATTCTTAATGTTTGGAAAATTAACTTAACTTTGAATACTGTTACAAACACTTTGACTTGGTGACTTTAAAAACTTTAACTTGGTGACTCTCCTAGTTAAATGAAATGTTGGTTAGATAGCTGCAATTTAAATTTGCTGTTGTAGCAGTAAAGATAAGGAGACATGGGTATGGCTGAGATGGAAGCCACGCATACACAAATCTACCAAGCTTCTTGTTACCTCAAATGGCATCAATTCATGACACCTCTCTGTACATGGGAAATAGCACAGTATAGATCAATTCATTCCCAAATTAGAAAAATAAGACTAGACCAAGCCACTTTCCCTAGCAGAGACCAGACTGGTCATGCTGCTGGGGACACCTGGGGTAGGATGGAGTCATTTGAATTGTGCCAGTTACTGAACACTTGTCCTGGGAAAGTGGATGCTCACTTGGCAACCCTGCACACAGCCACCTACCAGCTGAGGACAGGGAGACAGGCACCTGGCATGGACTTTAAAAGGGACAATCTTAAAGCCCTCCATCGAGTTCAAATTCTTGGAAAATTTTGTGACAGCAGCTTGGACATGACAGTGCACCTGTTTAAAAGAAACAAAACTCACTGATCGCAACTGACACATTTTTTACCATAGTCGTTGTGCTTAGGAACCCACAGACAGGGGTTTTCCCACAGAACTGAAGTGGGTCAATGGCCACTGCAGAAAGTACAGGAGCTCTCCTTCCTGCTCAGATCTGAACATGACAGCATGAAGGGGATTCAGAGCCTCCTCTTTCCCAGCTGAACGAACTGGTTAGAGCTGTGGAACAATTGCCAGGACTGGTGGGACTGTCCTTCACTGCCCTTTCTCCAGTCCAGCAGACCATCCCTTTTTCTGAGCTGTTTGCCCTCTTTAGGGTAGGGGCAAGCCTGGCTAGCACAGCAGAGAGGCAGAGCCCTCATCAAGGAAAGCTAAATGAGCTGTAAGGGGCAAATACATACAAGAGATGCCATCTGCCAACAGTATAAGGAAAAAAACCCATTAAGTGGGTTACATAAACCAGTGCCCTAAAACCTATATATAAAGGCTGCTAAGGACTCTGTCTCGCCCAGCCTGAAGTGCCACCGGCTGAGCACTGCAAAAAGAACAAAATTAAAGTTATGCAATGCCTCACATTAGGCCCAAAGTAAATAAAGTCCGGACATGCATTTTGACAGCAACGTGAGCCTAACCAGCTTTTGCTGCCGGGTACAACCCCTGAGCCCCTCCCCGCTGCCGTGGCAAACTGGGATAAGTGGGAGATGAGCAGGGGCTGCCTTGGCTGCAGGAGCCCCAGGCTGTGTCAGACACACACAGCCCTCCCATCCCCATCCCCTCCACACAGGTGCTCCATGGTCCAGCTTATATCAGAGGCTCACCACAATAAAAAAAAGTCCAGCACTGTCAGAGAATTAAGGTCTGAACTGAAGTTATAGGAAGGAATCTGGTGCAACTCTGGTTTCTATGCAGTAGAGCTCCAGAAGAATCAAACTTTTTATTTTTCCTATGAGTTATATAGTATGCAGAAAATTATAAACAAGCAGACAGTGAAGCATAACACACATCTGAAAAATAGCGTTGTCTAAATTTTACTACAGTTATAGTTGCACAACGTTCACAATGTGGCAATGCTTTGGCTTTATCTGTTCCAGTCAACCAGGATCAAACTGATCTATCTTTACTCCTATCAGAATTAAATATTTTGGTAACTTCTTGGTAAAGTAACATTTAAAAAACACACAAATGGCAATTTCATATCAACTTTCTCTACAGGGAATTGAATTTGAGACCAAAATTAAAAAAAAAAAAAAAAACTAATTAAAGACTTCTACTGAATTTTAAAAACTCTGTGCAGTTACTTCAGATGATTGCTCATAAATTCAATAAAACCCTAAAGATTACTCATGTCTATCAGCATTATCATCAAGGGCAAAGTAACTTTCTTTTTTCTTTTTACTTAGAAAATGGACTTTTATTATGCTGATAATCACACCTACACGCTGAACACGCATCAGTGTTAGAAGCTGAAAGCTATGAGCAAGTTTTATTTCTCCTTTTTAGAAAATTATAATCTTTTCAGGTCACTGCCTCAGACTTTAGAACTGGGGGCTATGCTTTTCCTAACAGTATCTATTAGTTCATTATCAAGTGCCCTTAGGATCTTGGAAAGTGTCTTTTTATTTAATAATACATGTATAGTCAAATATATATTGAGTAAAAATTTCTAATTAAAACTGAAATAGAATCTGATAGAAAAAATCCACAGTATTACATCTGTGGATCATTCATATGGGTCACTATCATTTTTAACATGAAATAAAAATTCACCATTGAAAATTTCAATTGCACATTTCAGGAATACTTTAAATGAACTTAAAGAATATTTTAATATACTTAAAGATCTGTGAGACTCCTCATGGTTTAAGAATAAATATTTTAGTATTTGAATCTGCAATTTTCGTCAAGGATCAAATTAAGAGAAAAGGAAATTGTTTTCTTTTAGACCTGTATGATGGCTCTTGACCATTTAACAGTCCTACTGTTTCACCTAAAAATGTTGGCATAAAACATTTCACAGCAGGCAGCTACCCTTCCCAGAGAAAAATCCTCAAATATCCCAAAATTTGCTCTTAATATTTACTATTGACATTACTTATATGCTCTCATAAATTCTGTGTGACTTTCAAAAGTTGTCAAAACTGAAAAAAGTTCACCTGCAAAACAGAACAGCCTTCAAGCTCTTCTGCAGCTGTGGCAGCCCTTAGCAGCATCACACATATGTTGACAAATATTCAAGCGAGCCACTGATGAGAAAACGTTAGGATGCAGAGGGTGAAAACTTTTGTTTCCCTATTATTGATCATCTACCCTTTCCTGAGAAAACTACCGAAACATGCCAGATGTCTTCTTTTTGCTGAGGTTTTCATCTTCTTGCTCATTTTCTGAAGGTCAAGTATGCAAGTTTTCCCCACATCCAGACTAATATTTTCATTTTTCCACCATGGGCATTTTGTTCTGGAAAAGTGTCAAAATTTGTTTAGTAGGAACTGACATAGAAGAAGATTTACTGACAGGATTAACATTTCACTTGTAAAAATTAAGAAGCTTATCAAACACCTATTTTATGGTTAAAAAAAAAAAAAAAAAGAAGAAGACAGTAAAAAAAAAAAGGAAGGAAGGAAAGCAGGACCATCCATCATTAGGGCTACTGGCAGCTGAGCAGGCTGCTTTTCAGTTTGCTCAATTTTCTCTCGTTGTTTCCTTTTACTCCTGTCTGCTACTGTGTCTGTCTGCCTTGCCTTGTTTCCCACTGTCCTGTGGGTGCCTGACAAGTTCCCTGGGTAGGGTCATCTTGTGTCCCCTGTGAGCACCAGAGTGGAGGGCCATGGCTGCTGGCCAGGGCTGCTGCTCATTCTGGCAATATGTACAGTAAGCAATAACAATGACGGAAAATTCCACTCCCTTCCATGTAGGCAGTGACTATATACTCTTCTGCATTTATATTTGTCTTCTGTCCCCAGGGAAAATCGTGCCCAAACTCCCATTCAGCTGAGAGCAGCAGGAAGGGAAAAGGTCTCTACCAGGCAACTGGCAGGTTGGACAACTTCTTGCTGATTCCCATCAAATGTCCTGGGCAACCCCTTTGTGTTTTGCCAGGCCCCAGTTATAGGAGTTTTCCCCCATTACTGTGCTACATTATTTAGTTTGCTTAGGAGTTCACTGAGAGCTGATAATCTGCCTATCATGACCAATCTGAAACTAGAAAATGGTCATGCACATTTTAAAAACAGTCTGTTTACCACATCATGTGTATTGATTATCTTTTGGAAACACTCCAAAGAGACATCATTCTGGAAGTCAATCTAATATAAATATGACCTGAACTTATCCAGCATAGGTTGAATGAAGCCTTTGTTACTAAGCACCTAGAGTTGGGTTTTTTCCCCCCTATAAAAATTACAAACATTTTAACAAAATATAGCTGTCTGTATCTTAATATCACAACCTCCTGGCAATTATGAATCATTAAACAGTATTTTGTGTGTCATGCTTCACAGATGTGCATTGATATTTGAAAAATTTCAGTTCCCACGCTACAAGTACTGAAATACCTTTCAAAATTCTAAAATTGTAGCACTAAAGTGACCTGCTCTATGCACTGAACTAACCCCAGCCATCTACCTGCAACCTGCCAGGAAGACAAATGCTGTCAGGCAGGAACAAATAGATGGCAGAAAGTTGAAGCATAAACAAAATATGTCTGAACACACTGAGAGAGAGAAGATGCAGATCTGCAGCCCTGCTGCTAATAAAGCACTGTCACTCAGCCTCAGTGTCTGGCAGCAAACCTGCTACAGAAAACTTTAGCTGGCTGAAACTGAGACATGGGAGTTGTCTTTGAAACCAAGATTCAGATCATTTGGTGTTTGAGAAAGCCTGTTAACCTTTGATTTCCATATTTGATTTCCATATAAAGGAAAATGATTACTAATTATTGTATAAATTAATTGCTTCTCAGGGTTGATTGCTGCCACTATTTACTGCTGCAAACTGATGAAATCAGGTTATTCTGTTTAATACTGAAACCTATTTACACATTCCAGAAGAAGAGAGAACAGGTTTAATTTCCAACAGTCTACCTCAATGCCTCTTCATCACTGGAATGAACTATGAATACTATAGGCAGGTATTTCTTATGCAAATAAAATTACATTATACACCTGCTTCATTAATGTTGCTCATGAATAAGGATGAAACACCAGGCAGAGAAAGGTGGATACTTTCTGATAGGGGAAGAGCATACAACTCTGGGATAACAGATTTCTGCAATAAATAATTTATAACAAATTTTTACAGGACGTATGTTTTATGGAACATAAAATTAGTAGCATAAAATAATATTATCTTCTGACAAGCTAAGATCAAGAAGCTGTTCTGAATTCCCTTTCCTGCCCAGAGTTCAGACTCCATGCATAATCCAGTGCTCTGGACCTCCCTAAAGGGCACCTGAATTGTGGGGCACTGAGTGTGGGGCATTGAGCTGTCTCAGTTCTGCTGTGACTTCCCTGCAAAAAGGACAAAGATAAAAGTGTCACGTTTTATCCACTAGCTCCAGGTAGCAATAATGTACTGCAGGAGAGTAGGACTTTGCTGTGATGTGAGAAACCCTAATGCAGCTGTGTTTGCAGGTGCAGCTCCATCATCTCTGCATGCCACCTTACCTCTAGAAAACATTCAAAACTTCTAAAATACCTTGAAGTTAACAACACACTCAATTCTCCTTTGCCCAAGCTCTGCTGCAAGCCAGCAAGCAGCAGACTCAGAAGCAGAAAGGTTTGCTTGCAAGTTCCTGAGCTCTAAACACCAGTTTTGGCAAAAATAAGAGCAGCACCACTAAAGAAACAATATCTTTCTATCATACGTTCTGCCTTGTCTATTGCAAGAGCAGGCAAGAAGATGTTCTGTAGAAGAGACCACTACATAGATCGAGATGCCCCTAACAGGGAAGTTTTTCGTGAGGATTTCCACTTGTTTTCCACATTCATTACACACCATGTTGTATCATGCAAAGAAACTTCTTGGACTACACAGCTCACTATATTAAAAAATGTTGCTAAATTAAAATGGATCATGCTACTTTTCTCCTCCTCCTGTCCCCCCACACACCACGAATATATTTTGGAAGAAAAGAATACACCCACTACTTAAACAGATGGTAGGTATTTCACAGGTAATACATGTAAGGGGGAAATAACAATATATAAATTCAGCAAATCTACAGTGCTCCTTGCGTACAGAAAAAAAAAATTGCAGAAATTCTAACAATACAAACACATGCAAAGAGAATACCCTGCTAAGTAGGGACCAAAGTGCAGCAATGACTGAGACCTGCTGTAAATAATTAATGACATTTTTTTAGACAGTGACTTCTGCTTGAATTCCTAGAGGAAATAGTCTACTTAATCTGGTTTATTGCAGCTGTATCCTCAAGAAAATCTAAACTCAGTTTAAAAAAAGCATTCTGATCAATTTGTGATGCACTTTACTCCTTAGTTCTTTATGTGCTATTCAAACTCATACAGCACAGAGTTAAATCAAGGATGGCAAAAATATTTCACTGGCTAAATTACTACACATTTCCCTAATTAAGAAATTACAACCCACTGTTGCCACAGACATTTGCTGAGTAATATCTCGGTTCTACTGTAGGCTTCCGCACAACTAGAGAAAGTAATAGCACACAAAAATTATAAATATAGGTTAGATCCTTAGCAGGCATGATGGATACATCAAAAAGAGGTTCATAACTTTAAAGGAACCAGAGCTTTAAACTACATTGGAGAGATTAATAATGCAATTAATGAGAATTATAACAAAACTGAAATTCTCTACCCATACAGCTTTGGGTAAAGCAAACAAAGTAAACAAACAAACCCCAAACCAAAGCCAAATGCTGGTGCACTCTGCTTCTGATCTGTGATCCACCCCCTTCCCTCCCTGCCAGCCTCCTGTTAAAAAGAAAGGCTGATTATTTCACACCAATTCCACACTTGAGAACAAGATTTCCAGGGAGCTTTTCTTTTTCTACGATGTAGGCAACAAGCAATGACAGGATCAGATAAAAGCAAATAATGAGATTAAGTCTCATTAAAGAACTCCTCTTGTGCTTCAAAGGCACTTAACTTTATTAGAGGTAAAACTGACAACAGTGCATACACCTACAAACACCACACAGCCACATGTGCAGAAGAAGCCCTATGCTGCAGAAACTGCATTTCTTGCAACAAAGCAACAGTCACATCAAATGACAAAACATTTTTTCTGAAATGCGTGGATTTTATTCAATGAGGCAACACAATACTAGACAGGGTACTTGATATGCCTAACATTTACAGTGTTTTCTACCTTTTGAATATTTTTATAGATAGGTTTGCAAAGCCGTAAAAATAATCACTTCATATCCACTTGTTGATACCAAATCTTATTTTTTTCTTCTTGAATGATAAAGTTACTGGTTAGCAAAATTCTTCAATATCCGTAGAAATAGAGGATGCATGAAACATACTTGAATTTTATTTTTGAAAATTTCCAATACAAACTTCTTTAGCTAAAATAACTAATTAATCCTCTGATGGACAATGTTCATCCTAATTCTGCAAAGAAAACTGATAAATTTTTTTATTAACAATGTATCCTAAAGTGTTCAGTGCCATCCAGGTCAAATTTAGCTAGAAATTGACCCTAATCCTAAATTAATTTTCTAGCCAGCCTGCACCCTGTCAGCACAGAAAAGCTACAGATGGCAGAACAGAGGAATGCAATGCCAAACAGGAACGTTCATTTTCAAAGAAAACTTAAAAATAAATTTATCAACAGAATTATAACTAAATTTCCTGTTAGGCAGAGAAAATATAAAATAACTCAAAACAAAAAGCTGCCTGGTGTGAAATATTGCTGAAAATACAGTGTTTCCATTGAAGCAGTCTCTGTGACCAGGTAGAGCCACAGTCTGGAATGGACATGATGCTGACAGCAGTGCTGTAAGGCAAACGAATTTTTGTTAGTAAATTCTCCCTCTCCCAACCTCAGCTTCTCAACACCTTTACCACATTCAATTACATTTATAATAATATCTTTTTTTTTGTTCTATTCCTTTGAGGTTATGGATATAAATGAAAATTAATGTCTACAAGGAAGTTTTTACTTCAAAGTTAGTATTATTACATGTTCCTCTGGAAATGTATAAAGGCTTTGTAGCAGGAACATACATATATATTTATATATTCTTGGTGTGAGTCTCAGCAACAAACACAGGAATTCAGACCCACCATCTAAACTACACCAATTTCCATACAATAACCTCTTCCCTACTGCTAGAAATGTTTTGTTCTTAAAATCTATCTTCACAATTTCATACATTATTTACAGAGTAAAGGAGGACAGCACAGAACACATCACCTCTCATTCTAAAATTAGCACAATACACTCATGGATTATGCAACAGTACTTTAATCCAGGCAGTTTTTTTCAGAGCTTTGTTTGCAAGCAGTGATCCATGGGTTTGTCAATGCTACTCTTTTAACAGAGGTTTCATTCTCGGGCAATACCTATTTCATGATTGATTTATACGCAGTTAAGCTTTTTATTCACCTGTGTGAACAGATCTGCCACCAAAGGTTTCTATAATGACAGAGAAATAGCCCAGGTGCAAATGCTGTGGTTACTAGGTGTCACAAGAAATGCAGCCATGCTGTACAGGCAGAGTCCAAAAAGGTTCCCAAACTTTTTTCCACCAAACCCCGGCATACCAGTCACTATCTAGCACTGCAATAAATCTAAATCCTTCTTGCAACAGACCTAGAGAAAAAGCCAACTTGAGTGCCACCTTACTCCAAAATATGCACCCACCGCTAACAGCAGATTTTAGATTATAACAGTAATTCACACTACAACAGAATCAAGATCCAGTCAGCTACAAAATGAGACAATGGCATCTTTTCATAAGGAACTCTTTCTTCATCCACCAAAAGCCTCTTGCCCTGACAAGATTTCCATGAATGGTTTTCCAGTTTCTCTGCTCTGAGGGTTGGAAACTCAATCAGATCACCAGAAACAGCCTCAGAACTATATACTTAAGTGTGAAAAGATGAAGGTATTCTGCTTTTTGCAAGCCTAGCAGCCTATCACCAGAGAAGGCAGTGCAATCCATTCCTGTGCACTGGGAGCAGCAAATTTATCTGGCCACTCTTGGAAAATAACTGCTTGCAATGGGCAGTATTTTTTGCCACATCTAGAATAATTTTCTTCTAAAACCAACTGAGTGGTGCCCACAAAACTATGACATTCATAGTCATAATCAGAAAAAAAAAAAAAAAAGCAAGCCATTCTCTCTCTCTGCTCCAGTCATGAACAGCTGCTGTTTTCACTACTGGGGTGAAGAACAGCTAGACAAAGTTGTCTCCAAGAGTACTTTCCTCAAGGGAAAGAAAAAGCATTTCAGTTAGGAGGAGTCCCTTCCCTTTAAGACATTAGGACTGTGTGGCTCTTATCCTGACCCAGGGCTGGCTTTGCCCAGTGGACAGGCAGACTAAGGCTGAAGTAGAAAGGCTCAGGCTATCAAGAACACTCACAAACGGCGTGAGACCTGTGGGATGGCTCTAGAGCCTCAAGAATTGAATGACCTCTTCCACAGTCACAAAGTCACAACTGGCCCACCAAACAAACTTCTCTGAGGCAGACAACAAACAGAAAGCAGAGCAAATGGGAAGAGAAGCAAACCTCCAAGTCATCTGCTTTCTGTCTTCTGTGATTTTGTTGGGTGCAGCTGGGCTTTCTACAGCCTCATAGCAGGAGACAGAGTTTTCCTCTGAAAGAGAAACCCAGAATGGAGGTGGCCAAAAGACAGTTTGCAGTGGCCACAGCAGTGCAACAGTGGCCATGAAAAGTATAGTAGTAGCAGCAGCAAAGAAGCAGAGAGGTAAGATGGGTGTAGGACCCTAGGGACCTGGAGATAAGGATAGAGAGGAATGCAAGAGGAAGGTTGACTTTGGAAAGATGGTCTAGGTGGACAGAGATTTGGGACTGGAAGAGGACACAGTGCGTGGGAATAGCTGGGAGGAACCTACAATGGCTGAGGTTGGTGGTTCAAGGACTATGAATAGGTTTATGCTGGGATCAGTGGGATAGTTCAGAACAGGTGGAAGTTTTGGGAGGCTCTGGGGCTGGTGTTGGGGCCTTCACTGAACTGTGTATGGGAATGAACAGAAAGGACTCCATGAAAAGATATTTGGGAATCTCATCTGAGCTTAACTGCAGCCAGTACCTCCTTCTGCCACTCCAGCCTGGGAACAAGGGTGCACACAAGACTATTTTACTTCCTGCAGAACTGTTTACTTTGTGTTTAGGTTTTGTGGAGGGCTGATGCAATGGCCTCTGGGTCTGTGACCAAGGCAGTCTGGCAGAAGCAAGGAATTTTTTTATTGAAGAAGTCCAGACAGGTGACTCAGACACCACTGTCACACCCACATCAAGACACCCTTTGGCATTACCCTCTATTAATATAATCCAGCTGAGCTATGGATTGCACAAAGTTCAGTTGCTGGCCTTACGATGACTTTGCTGCACAGTCTATGGTCTCTCACCTTCCTGCTCCTACCCTCTGGCAGAACAAATAATGAATAATATCAGGTGCCCACAAGAAAAAACCTGGGCTTAGCTTTCTGAGATGCTGAATACTTATAGATCCTGTTCAGTCAAAGCTATGGCTGCCTGCTTTGAAAATTGAGAACCTCATGATAACCCCTAATCAGAGACCTTTGAAAACGTTTACTCCACATCAGACTCCCATAACTGACAGAGAGACTGTGGCCAGAGGACATCCATCAACCTAATTTAAATTGTGATTAGGATTATTGTACAATAGAATAAGATTTAGAGGGAGAAAACACAAGTCATCAGACATCGGTGAAAAAAAACCTTAAATAATGTGTTTTTTGCAGCATGCAACAAAACATAGTTCATCCTGCAACATTTGCAGCTTGTGTTAAACTGAACCAGGGACAGCTGACCTTCCTCAGCCACTCTGACAAGTCTATATTAGTTGTCCTTATTACATAAAGGCAATCAATCAGAAACTGGAGAACAATTGCCCTATGAGGGTTCATAAAAATTGAATGCAAATCCTCCATGCCACTCAGGAACAAGTTATTCCCAGAGCTACAGACACACATCTGTGCCAGAGTCAACATAATTTTTTTTCTGAATAAGGTCTGGGCCCAAGAAGAGAGCTCACTGGCTGCCTCAAGAGTGTTAACCATTGGAAAGCTACTCATGTTTCCCTGTTTTACTGCAACTACTTTATCCTCCCTCATTACTTCAGCACAGTGCAAGAAAGATATTTATACAAGTAATTGCTGTAAGTTACTTGTTTTAAGTATTCTGTTATTACTCTGCTGTACATGCTCTATGCTAAAAACTTAGCTAATTTATACAGAAATTCTACTTCAAGAAGTTCTTCATTACTAATTGGGATCACCAAGGAGTGACTGTGAGTGAAGACCCCTCCACTTTCCATCCCCTAGGACCTCCTCCCTATCTGACAGTCCAGGCTGGCTTCACATCACTGATTTCTAATGCAGAGTGTAGAGAGTACTACCACTGTCACACATGATTGAAACAAGCTAATACCTTCAATTTTCAAGGGAGATATTAAGCAGAAAAACAATTATCAAGGAAGAAATGAGATCCTGGGTGCTTAAGTCATATAGGTCTCCTAGAGGTCACCAGAACTGCAGTTTCTCATCTATCACCAGAAGAAAAAATATGAGATCTTGTTCAAAATAGTAATGGGCTGCTGCATATCATGTTTGGAAGTCCAGATGCCTGTTAGAAAAGTCGATAGCTGATAGTCAGGGATCCTGTTTGGCATACATGAAAAGCAGCTGTTACTAATACACTTAGTTAACCTGACACCATGAAGCTTATTTTCAGTCATTGCTGTGTTAACTACTATTCATTCCTCCTCCCACAACCCTATGCATCTCCTTTCTCAAATAATGTCATGGCCCAAGGACTCAAATGGTCTTCATCAAATGTTACAGTATTTAAATATCTTTTTGTTTGCTTGTTTTTTCACAATCCCACATACAGATTTAAATCGAGATCCAAGCACTGCTTTTGGTCCTGATTTAATGGGACAAAACCTCAATATTTTAACAGAAAACCAGTGTCATTCTGCAACCCCTTCAAAGAGATTTTCTCCCCTTCTTTTGAAGGTGAAAGTAGCTCTCAGAGGCTAAAACACTAAAAATTAAATTTTTTCCAGTAATTAACAAAAATTTGAATAGTCTTCTTTAATCTTCCAGTGTTCTTTCTGCTGTGCTGATTTTCATCTGAAAAGCTTTAGAAAAGGTGAACTGTATTTGGTAATCTTGCTTGCTTTGGCTATACAGCTTAACTGAGGTACTTCAGTAGGGGCTCCTGGAATCCACCTTGAAAGCGACTCAAATACCACATGCAAAACACTTCCTAACCTTTGCCATTGCACTCTGCATCTGTTAGCTTCTAGATCCTCCCCCATAATCATAGATATACACATACAGTAACACCTCAGTGCTTTCCATTATTCCAAGATAATCCAGGAGCAAGTACAATCAGCTGACAAACATTACTTTTACTTTCACTTCTGAATGATGATAAAGAAATTAATACATGAAATACTTTGCATATATAAAAAGATGGCAAGACTGTACTTGGATCTGAAAGCCAAGCAAGCCCCATGACACGTAAGGACTAACACCCAGGCAAAGCACTGCATTTCACAGTGGGGGGAAAAAAACCCAAAACCCTCCCAGCATAGAAGGCATTGGAACTCTCCACTGTGTACTCCTTTTGGCTTCCATGGAAGACACATGCTGCTGACCTCTTAAATTCTATTTTAGTCCTCTGTTGCAAAGAAATCCCATAGTATACAAACAAAACCTAGTCTGTATCAGGGGGTCATACAGAGCTCCTGAATCCACAAGGTCCAACTCTGACTTAGTTCCAAGGTTTCCATCTTGGACTGGGAAGTTACAGAATCATACAATGCTGTCAGGCAACTTTCATTTCACCCTGGGGCTGCAAATATGATATTAATGTAAAGTAAATAAACCACTTAGGTGTATGTTATCCACCAAAACATTTCTACAGAGTCAAAGAAAAGACAATCACATTATTCAGACCTAACACTTTCTCAGCAGAGATGAGCATATAGTTCCTGTCCTGTACATTTGGAAGCAAAGATGAGTAGGGCAAAACAGCAGGTTGGCTTGAATTATTAGTGAGAGATATATACTTGCAAATGCATTTGGCAAGTCAATCCACAAAATGATCCAGTATTTTGATGATAAAGAACTCAAAACACTGTTCTGTGAAGTAGCAGCTTCATCCTCTAAGCAAGCTCTTTTCACAAAAATGTCAAAACTGTTTACAGTCTGACAGATAACTTAGCTTGCCACTTCTCATGAGTGTGGGGAGGTGGGGAAAGAGGAAGCAATATGTAGTGCAACACTGTACTTGTAGCTAAGCAAATATAAAATACTTTTGACATCTAACTGTATGGGGATACTGCTGTTACTGTCAAATCTATCTTTAAACATGTGCCTAAGTAAGGCATTTAGAGTCTGATTTAAGTGCTTGCTGCAGTCTGTAGGACTCTGTATTATTACTTGCTAGGAGTACTCCAGCTCACAAGAACTAGAAGCAGGTACACTACACCCAGTTACAGCACACCACGATAAGCTGGTCCTTAACACACCCTTGCTCACTGCAGCAGCATTGTTTTCCAGAGGAATGCAGATCACAGCAAAGTATGGAGGATACACAAACACATTCTCATGGTTTCTTCAACAGGTCCAACAGACAGTGTACACCAGGGCAGTTCAAGCCTTGAATAGCATGACTTCCAGAGTTCAATTTATTTTAAATAACATGTGCTTTCTGTTGTGTTAAAATTACTCACTCAATCTCAAAATGTGGCCAGGTGGAAACCTGCAGTTAGGAAGGTTAAAAAAACACCAAAAAAAACCCCCAAAAAACC
>VZTR01017668.1:528783-581067 GCA_013400775.1 Chaetops frenatus
TTTTTGTAATTTGTATCCTGATGCCAAATACAACAATATTATTCATCATTTGGAATCTCTCCTGACTACTTCATTAACGAGGCACTAACAAGGGATGAAAAACAAACCCAAATTTTGCACTCTGGCTGCTGTTGATTACTGATTGTGAGCAATTGCTGCCACCTTAGAAGCACTGCTGGCAGTACAGTATAAACCTTCAAAGGCCTTATTTCATTAGCAAGCCCAGACAGCAGTCACAAAGAACAAAAGTGTTGTGACAGAGGTCACCAGCAGCATATGACTTGCCTTCAAAAGAAGACTGTTAATGAGCTGCTATCTATCCTGGACCCTCTGAAATAAAATTGTGGTACCTTTGAGCTGTCAGGAAGATTTTAAAAAAAAAAAAANAAAAGACCCCCTCCAGATGTTTATGGGCAGCTGCCTTCAGGTTCTGTCTGTAATTTACATGCAGCTTACCATAAGCAGCTGTTTTTTCCCCAAGACTGTGGTGAGAGGGGACAGTAACATGTGAGATGAGAAACAGAAGAGAAAAAAGAAATTGAGAAAAAAAACTCTGAAACAGTTTTAATACTTGGAGTTTCTTTCTGTTGCAGCTGCTGACTATTTTTGAGACTCAGAACAAGCTCCCCCTTTCTGAACACAGAAATATATTTATGGGGAAAAGCAAGACTGCAACCTAAAGAGGCCAAGCCTACCAAACTGACTGGTGATATTAATTTTATCACTCATTAAAATGCCCACAGAGAGTAGTTATCAGTAACAAACTGAACTGTGGACATGATTTATATGCTGTGCAATGGATTTCCTGTACATTTTTGTCTGCTAAACACTACTACCACATGCCATATGATCAGCAGGAATACGACCGGGTATAAAAACTGAATTATTATCTTGTCTTGTTTCTATTAGAAGGCAACAGTAACATAGCAAAGAGATGTTTGTTTGTGTTCTTCATAAACAAAATGATTTGTTGGTTTCCAAAGCTGTGAACCTGTGAATTTTCCTCCCCACTCTAAATTCCTACAAGAATTGAAGGAAACACTCAGTGTTGATAAGGCTTGGGTAAACCTCTGGGAAAAGCTGGTGTGAGCTAAGGCAACTTAAAGCACCTGAACATCCTCTTCGTCTTCTGCTAGACATTCAGGTCAATTCAAAATGTCTTGATGTTCATCTATCACTTCTAGAAATTTGGGACAGCTTGAGTGGAAGTTCCACCTCATCACTGTAGCTGGCAAAGTTCGTCAGTGCCCTTTGGATACCAGGTATTTTGCAAGGCAGAGAAAAAGCCCCCAGCATCACCAGCTTGCTTTCTAAACCATGCATTTACCTGTGTCTTACAACAGCCCCCGTGAAGGCAACATCCACTGACTTGGGTGAGCTTTAACAGGGACACACAGGCTGCCTCCTCTCCATTTGTCACTTGGCCATGCCGGCTTTTTGGTCAGCACGCAAGATTCAGCCTGCTCATCCAGGCCCATGCAAGTCAGTCTGCACATTTGTACTAGGTCTCCTGCATCCTGGAATTACTGAAGATGTTGCTTTTGTGCACCCAGCATCTGCACACACAGCAATTGTTTGAGGTCACCATTTTAGTTAGGTTTTTTTCCTAAACAGGTGGCAATTTCAGTTGTAAAAGGCATCACAAAGATCGGAGTAAGTGAAAATGCCAAGAAAAGGATGAAGAATGAAAAGGAAATTGCAAGAGTAAAAATCTCCTGCACTTTCCAACTTATTTGAATAGCCACATTCCTCACTCCAACTCCTTCCAAGAGCAATAGGAACGTTTGCCTAAAGGTCATTCTTTCTTTGAAACTCTAAATTCTCTGATTTTCTGCTCCATAGACTGCTGCCCTTTTCACGCTTCCCAAATTATGTATTAAAATATGTCATTCTGTTTTGGCAGTTTTGGATTGCTACAACTCATATGTCTATTGGAACCAACATGCTGCGAGGCAGTCAGATGTGACACAGCACTCAAAAAATTCAATAAAAATGTTTCTTCTTGCTTGCAGTTCTCCAAAAAGGACAAGAGGAAAAAAAGAAAGAAAACCCCACAGTCAAAAACAATGGGCTTTATTATTGATGAAAAGACTATAAATACTTATTTATCAAGCAAATCTTTATATTCAATGATTCATGACAATTATTACTTAGGAAAGTTCTGTTTTCAGAAATACAGAAAAAAGGTGGAGCTTGCAGGTAATATCTGACAATTTCAGAATTAAGATTTTCCCAAATATATTTCTAAAGTTAGTTCTTCTGATTTTTTAACAGACACAGTCCTGTATACAACTTTAGATAAACTGGTAAATCATTTCATCTACCCCAGGAACCTGTCAATAGGAATTACTCTCCTTCTTTTCATTATGATTTTTGTCACTTGATCTAGGAATCGAGTACTTTTCCTCAGGGTGGAAGGCGTGAAGTAGCCTACGACTTGGATTCCTTCCTCATGGTCCCTTAGGGGAACACCACCACTGCATAAAGAATCCCTACAGAGACCACAGCAAAGCATGTGAGAATCAGAGGTAAAGTACTCCTGAATGGAAAGCCTGAGCTGTAAAAGGCATTGCCAGAGGTGATGAGGTCAAGTGGAACGAGACTATCTCTAAGACACACTATAAGACACTCTCAAGTCAGCTTTTCATGACAATTTGTACCCACTCCCCAGAAACACCATTCTACTGAAGGATAGCAGAAGAGTAAAACACTCCAGGCACACTTCATCATGAAGGAACAATTCCCCAGCCAAGCACTTAGAAGCACGTTTTTGACACATGCTGCCGGAAATCCCTTAAACAACTAGAGAAGGAGGAGAGAGAGGACACTGGGATCCAACATAAAGATGTAAATCCCTTCTTGTAAAATTCCCTTTTTTTAGGTTGCTTCCAAAATTCAGTCTCATGCACATCCAGATTACTGTTTTATTGCTAAAATAAACTCTTCAGCTTTAGTTTTCTACTATCTTGCCTGAAAAGAAAGCTCAGGACATTTAAGGTATGTGTATGTGTATTGTGTATTGCATTGGGCAAGGAGGGTTCCTGAAATTTCCTGCCTCTGTCTCAGGACATGGCATCAAGCTGTGCAGAGTCATGGCCAGAAGTAGGCTTTGGGGCACAGGGCCACACTGCATTTCTTCAGCCTCATGACATAAAAGAACTTGGGAACTCAGAACATCAGAACTGATGAGAGGAGGCTTCTGATTTGCAACTGCTTGTGTGTCTAAAACAAATCCTCAGGTATCTTTCCTCCTCTCTTGCCTAACACTGGTACTCATGGGTACGGATGGTAAGAAGCTTGCATACCATATAGGCAGTCTCCTTGGCTTAACACTGTGTGTCTCCACACAAGGAAAAATGTTTTTGACCTACTAGAAATACAGAGAAATGAGCAGTGGTGAATGCACAGGGGACCATTCAGAAGGTAACAGAGGAAGAAAACAAAGCAGAAAAGACAACCTGAGTTCAACAAACAAACAAAATCCCAAACCAAAACCAACCAAAAAGCACCAAAACAAAACAAAAAATCCCAAACAAAACCAAAACAATCCTTGGACAAAGTAGTGGGTGGTGGTGAAAAGAGCTACAGTATGTGCAGAGCAACAAATCCTTTTCCTTCTGAGAGTCAGCAAGCATTATTTAGGAGGAAGCTCATTCACTTTCCTGAACTAGTGAAAATTTTTGTAGAGAGACAAATAAAACTAAGACATAGTTCTGCATTATTCATAAAAATATTAGCAATCTTTGCCTGGACTTGTCTAGGGATTGTGATCTGTATGACAAATGCAGCAGTGTAAAATCTGCATTCTTTTCCTAGTATGCAACAGACTATGTCATTAATAATAAGCATGAAAATAGCGCTGGACAATCACAGACTGCTTTCCATAGAAAACCTTTTTCTTATCTCCCATTCACCATCATAAATACAGTTCAGATTATACGTTCCAACATACATTATATCCACTTTAATAATATGATGGGAAAAGAAACCAATTTGCCTGTCTCATAAACTGCTCCGTATGGGTTGTGTTTGGCCCATGGCCACAGCTTGGTAGCTTTGCTGTCCTGCCTGGACTCCTCACAGCCCTTCAGCAGGTCTAACAAGTAATAGCTTCCATTCCTACATGCCCCCCACTCTTTGCACACTTCTTAATAGTGGCTTGACATACCACAGCCACTGCCCTGCAGTGGTGGGAAATGGCCAAAGACTTCAGTTGTGGCCATTTTTGCAGCATTGGCATAGAGGTTGCAAGCTGGAATACAACAATTGGAATGAGCATAAACTTCGACAGACTGGTATAGGAAACATATTTAAGAAGGCAGAATCTCACACTCTGTCTCAAGGTGAGCACGGGTATTTATTTCTGCCCTACTTAACTTTAGAATATGAACCAGGAACAACTCACCTTATTCTAGGGTAAACTTATTCATACCCCTTAAGACTTACAGCCTTTTAATCAGGCATCATAACTGGAAAAGCCATAGCTGTCCAAAGCATAACTTGAAACTCCATTAATTTCTGCGTGCTGGAGCTGAGTTATCCTTCAGGTTTTCTAGATAAATTTCTGAGCTGCATACAGACTATCATGGAAATTTAAAACAAATTGCTCCAATCCTCAAGGGGAAAGTATATTTCTACCCTATCTCAACCATTCTCTGAAAACAAAACGAGGAAGAAATTATATTCTAACCTCAGGAGACATTACCACTAAGGTACATCTACAGAAACTAGTTTTGCCTCCTGCTACTGCTTAGTGTAAATAAATAGTTTGTGGCAACATCCCCACTCCCAAAATTGTATCAGTAGTTTCATTGTTTAGACATCCATAGACTGGAGACTATTTTTAGCACATCCTGTCAACAATGAAGGGACAAAACTACCAGGAAGAGGATACATTAGGCTTTTGCATTAACTGGTGGTAAAACTAGTGCCCAGGACAGCCTTAGAACAGGGCAGTCTGCTTACACAAGTGTACTGTGTGTTACTGATTTGTTTTTCCACATTAATTCTTAGTTCACACGACACTATAGATCTCATGACCCTACAGACGTAGAGCTCAAAGGAAGAGAATCATATTTTGCAAGAAGTACTGGGGAAGGTTTAGAAAAACCCAGCCCATGCTGCCTAGGGCAGTGAACTCACACGTCAGCAGCCAACTCACATGTCAGCAGCCTTGAATCTCTTCCCTGGGCAGCCCTATGAACAACTGCACCTCAACCTGCCATCCCAACAGAACACTGATCATCTGCATACACCTCATGCACACTGAAAATAACTCATTCTTCTGACTTTAAATTGCAAATGTTACTCAGTACATGGTCCAATTTACTATCAGCTGCTTACTGCCTTGCACCCCACTGGAAACACAGGATTGGGAACACTTGTAATTTGCTACAGTTTGCTGTACTACCCAAAAGTAGGAAAAAAGTTCCCTTCAGAGGAAAGCTTGATTTCAAAGGCCATCATATTGGTCCAAGCCTCAGTCAAGGCATCAGTGTATTTGTAATAGCTGAGCTTAAGCTTCAGCTTCACTGTACTCTAAAGTACTACTTTCATATTCCATGTTAAATGCAACTGGGTCTCAGCAAGTAATTTTGGCTTAGGTCTTGAAAACACATGTTAAAATTTACACCCTGAATTTAAAATTATATGTTGAAAGCCTTGCTTAAGCATATCATAAATTGAAGTAATATTAAAATAGATTTTTAAAGTCAGTAGAAGTGGCTTTGAAAGGAATAGCATTGCTTTTCAGAACTTTGGTGGTAATTTTAAGAAATGAAATAATTATTGAAGAGTTAAATAAGTGACTTTTTTTGTGTGTGTGTGTGCATATCTTTAACATTTTGTAGCAATGGAGCTCCATAAATATTTTTTTCTCTAGTCCCATATACTCTACAGAAACTAACCCAGTAGCTTTTTAAAAACTAGCATAGACCATGTATTGACAAATGAGGCCTTCAGCCTCCCGGTCCATTTTTCCCCAGAAAATTAACACATGGAACTATTAAATCTGAAGAAACAAACAAACAAACAAACAAACAAACAAACAAACAAAAACACAAAAGAAAACCAACCCCAGATCTGTCAGCTTAGATTCACTATATAAATTTCGGGGAATGGAAAGTAGATGAACCATGCAAAGATAACAGTACAAGTGACATGTTAAGTATTACCAGCATTTTTGTATTACAGAATGATAAAAACATAGTCTAGAAAAACACAGGTGGATAATAACTTAGTACTGTCGTGATAGCGATATTTTCCAGATCATGACTGTAGTCCTGTGTACATGCAGTGAATGCTGTGAAAGACAGGTTATTCTTTCAACAAAGCCCTCAAACAAAATTTTAAATGGCAGATTTTCTGTGATGCTCCACTGAAGGTGTTACAGAACAGCAGTATCTAACTTGGAAAAGATGGCATTGCAAATGGGAAATTGAGTTTGCCGGGCTTATGCCACTATTATTTAAGGTCTGATCTGCAACATCAAGCTTTTGCTGGCGTAGCTTTGTTATATGTGAACATGAAAAAGAAATGTTGTCTGGTACAGAGTTGTAAATTTGACCAACCACAGTCCTCCTGTTGGCTTTGCTTCCCTCTTTCAGGGAGATTTCTTGTTGCATTCCTCTGTAATACTGCAGGAGCAAGCTGCGTGTTCTTCGCTGGACCTTGCTGTGCTAGAAAAACCAGGAGCCTGTAGATTGTCTATCATTCACAGGATTTCCAGCCAAAAGCTGGAAACACGGGAGGATATTAGCTTTCCTCTGCTCAAACTGCATCTACAGCTGGAGGAGTTACCAGCTGTGATTCACCACAGTGCACTTTGGGGAAGGCGTAGGGGGAGGGGGGCAGGACTTGCAGAGTACAAAACCAGCTGGCAGGAACAGCTGCTGAAACAGTCAAAACAGGTTTTTGCTTTCTCCAAACCTCCAGCATTCTGCAAGCTTCTGACAAGTTTCTCAGTCTTGTGTTGAGTGTTCACTCCAATCATCTCCACACCCTTGTTTCTCTGTCTTCTATTTCAGTGTGCCTCTTTTCCTCCCTCTGCCATGTTCCTCTCTCCTCCCTTCTCCTGACATTTTAAATAGAGTTTACAGGGGGCCTTCCTCCCTTCTGAAGCATTGCATCTTTGGTCTGAGTTTAAACTTCCTCTCTTTCTGCTATAGCCCCTCATTGCCAGCCCCACCATCACACCACTTACTTACAAAGCCCACAGAGCATTTTCTATCTTCACAATCAAAGCACCTGGCACAGCCACGTCCTGTTGGTGGGTACCAACACAGAGCAGCCACAGCAATGGCTCCTCAACTGAACTGAAAGGCCACTGAAAGGCTCCTCTTGCATCTCTGGTGTGGCAAAACATCCCAGAAAGAAAGGCATCACAGCCTCTTCTCAGACACATCCAGGGCTCAGGGTATGGACCAAAGGGGTCAGGCTGGGGTGGTTGTGGTCCCCAGGGGGGGACAAGGTTGAAGTCTGTGAAATGAGCTGTCAGGAGCATGGACAAGGTAGGACAGGCACGTGTGTGTGCACTCGCCTCTGTGCATCCAGGGACTGCAGCAGGACTGCTGATGGCATCAGGGGCCAGAACTGGGGAAAGGAGGAAGGGGCCATGGAGAATCTACAGCTCTCTGCATGTGCTGTATAAAGAAACTGCAAGCTCCAACTCATCACCACCCAACTGTCCATTTGAATTACAGTTTCTCATAAATACAGAGCATTTAAAGCTGCATAAGATATTATAAACTTTTGGAACAGCATAATACTTAGAGCAACAAAAATGCAGATCTCCATTAACAATAACTGACAGTATTTATTTGGAATACATAAAACAGATTCTTAACCACTTACCTTATTGTTAATTCACAGTTACTTGTCTAACCATCATTAGATTAGATGTATGTAGCAATCATTGCCATTAAAGAGTTTCAACTTGAGAAGTAATACCAGTTAATACCACACTAGAAAACAATTCCAATTCTATCTTAGAGAACCCCCTTGTTAAAAGAACAAAACTCATAGAACAATTTGGAGTCTGCAGCAGATCCCCACGTCTAAAGGACCAATGGCATGTTTCTATTGGACACTGGATGAGTACAGCACTCCACAGCCTTCTCTGTACTGGTTCTACTGCTGTGCCACCTTGGTCTCATTGGGGACACAAGGGGTAAGATGTATCATCTTTTATTACTGTGCTATAATCAGAGTAATCTTTTTAAACAGTAACTTTTCTAACAGTCTGAAAAAAACCCCAAAAACAAACAAACAAAAAAACCCAAAAAATGTGCAGGTACACACAATAGATTTTACCATGCAGGAGAATACAGAATAGAGTCCATCTGAAGTATTTTGAAGACAGCTGAACAACTGGCATATGTTTGCATTACTGGCTCTTTCTCAATAATAAGTAGTATTTCTCATCAAAATACTAGTAGTATGATCTCTTCAAAAATGATCCATTCACAAACAGATGAATATCAGACTTAGCTCTCTGGTGCTTTAAATCCATCAATACTAATACAGATATATTTGGTTTGTAAAAAATAAATTAACTATCAAATAATATTCTTCTAAATGAGTTGGATTAAAAAAAAAACAAAACAAAACAAAACCAACCAAAACAAGGAAAAAAACCCAAAAAACTAAAACAAACAAACAAACAAAATACCCAAAAAACCCAAAAACCCCCAAAAAACCTGACTAGGCTTTTTCCTCATTTTGGAACATTATAAACTGTGCTGTTTAATTTCCAGAAAATTAGACCCCTTAAAGCTTTTCTACAATGGCTTTATTTTTCCTCATTCTTGCTCAAACAAGAAAAAATTTCCTCAAATTTGCATATGTCTTATTTCATAAATAAAAGGTAGAATGAAGAATAGTTTTAACACTTAAATGGTACATGGGATAGCTATTTTCTGTCACTATAATTTTTTTCCCAAGTGTGCTTCTAAACAAGAAATATGGGTAATTGCAGACTTATACATAGAACAGAAAACAAAACAGTTTAAAATTGCTTGGCAATATAAAAAGCCCCGCATAACCATCAATTCCAAAAAGAGGTCATCAGCAACTAACAGTCTAGCCTGTGCAGATCTGTTGGAAGGATGCTGGGGAAGAGAAAGACAGACAACATATTATTTGTAGAGAAGCTATTTGTGCACAGAAAAAAGCAGCAGAAGGTTTCTAATCCAGGCTTAATTTACACAGATCTCTGTGTATCCTTCCAAAAATGAACCAAGGCTCCAACCATTAGGGTTTGGCAGACTTCGCAATAGCAATCAAATATGTTTCTGCTTCCCAATCAAATATGTTTCTCCATCTCCCTTGGAAATTACTGTTCCTGTGTCAGAGGCAGCAGTACAGATGGAGATCTGTCCATCACTGCCCTAGTCCACATCCTGGGGTGTCAGTGTCAGCCCTGCTTTGACCATGATTTGAGCCAAGACAGCAAGCCATTGTCTGCAGGCTGCCAAAGCACAGCCACCCAATCCCCTCCTGCTGCCACTGCTGCAAAGTGGGTAATTTAGCACAGGAGCACTTCATCTTCCTAATTTACAGAGGCACTCATAGCAAAGCATGCCTGCTGAGAAAGTGGAAGTTGGGAATACAGATGGGGCTTGCTGCATTCCTGTAAGGACACAGCCATGTGTCACAGTCATATCCCGCCTGCTTGGGCAGGAAGGGTAAGAGCTGGGTAAGGAGAGATGTAAGGTCTCTCTTTCTCCTGTAAGCCAGTCTGTTGACCAGAGGCTGTTAGACTGCTCTGGGTCAGCAACTTGTGTTAATACATAAGAGAATGTAACTAAAAAATGTAAGAGACCAAGGTAGGGAGATGCTTGAAATAGCACCTCCCTAAACTTCTCATGGTGTGCCATTCTATGAAATTATGTTTATATGCTGTTTAATATGCAGGCTGACCTCCCCTGCCTTCTGCTCCACCAAAGAAGCCTGCCTGTATTCAAGATTGTGGCTGCAGTATTCAAGATTGTTCTGCTGACCAGCTTCTAATAAAGGCAGCAGATAATCGCTAAGGAAACAAGATTTCAAGTACAGTTTGGCCTCTTTTCTCTGATCATGCTAACCCAGTTCATTACAGATTGCTCCAGGGAACAGAGGGATGTTCTGCCTCCTTTCTCCCATAAACAGTTTATGCCACAGGTAATTTTTTTCCCCATCTCTGTTGTTCATTCTCCAGCCTCTCTCTCTCTCTCCCCCCCTCCACATTTCCTCTAGGCCCTACACCATCTGTGCAAGCAGTCCTTCTCTTTATGCACACTGTTGCATTCTATTCTTTCTCTCTCTGTGATCTATATTTAGTTGTTTTCCTGTTTATACACCCCTCCAGAAAAGGGTATTGTTGAATGTGACTAGTCAGGAAGAGAAACAATGTGGTCAGAGCACAAATCCTTTCAGAGTAGTATCTGGGATGGGAAGCTGTGCAGGACTTGGTCAGATACAAAACTTTTTAAGATTAAGCAGATACAGAGATTTGAATATAAATCCATAAATCCTCTTAGAGCACTCTGATCAAAACCCAACAATACCTAAGTAGGGAAAGAAACAAAGGTAAGGAAACACATGAAAACTTTATTCTGACACTGCACTTTTTTTCTCCACAAGAAAGGTTTGGAAACCTTAAAGTATTTGTGTCTCTGCTCAAACTACCAGGAACCCCTGAATAGGAATCCAGAGTGCATATGAAGAAAGCTTTAGGAATATTGTCCTTTTCTACTGGGGAGTTCAGAGTTGGTTGGTTCAGAAACAAAATGCTTTTAGTGTAGGAGCAGTGAGCACAAACCTGGTTCTCTAGAAGGTGGCTGCAGTACCACTGAAATCAGGACAGATAAGAGCACAAGAGCTCACCATGGTGGCACAGTAAAGAAAACCAGTGCAGTGTCCAGGGAGTGTCTGTGTGGTCTGAGAGGAACTTGCACAACAAATGGTGTTTCCCATCTTCGAGTTTCTAACAAAAATAAGTAGCCTGTGAATGGACTGGTTGTGAAATAAAACACAGGTGTTCTAACACTGGAAAAGCTTGATAGTATGGCTATTCTCTGTAAGTGAGAGCTAATTATCAATAAGAAATGGAGCCCAGTGAAGAACGCAGAAATCTATTATTTGAATGAAAAGAAATGTCTGAATTTTGCTTTGGAGTTTTACCATTACAATCAAGCAGATAGTTTTGATTATGATATAGAATCAAAAACTCTAATAGTCCTTACCATTATGCTAATAAATGCATTGGCAACCCCGGGAGAGTTTTGGTTGCAAGTCATTCACTTCCCGAGCATGATGAACTATGAAAGGAAAAGCTGCAAGGCTTCGTAAAGCAGCACAGATATCTGAAAAACCAAGGAGGTATGCAGCTGGTGATTTCATATTTAAGCTGTGTGTATCACTGGTAGGTGGTGCACAGTGTGTATTAGGAAAATATCAGTGCAAAGGCAAAAAACATCTCTCAGTGGTTAGGACTTAAATGTGAATGATGAGCTGCCCTCCATGACCAGCAGACATTCCCTGGCCAAAGAGGGTCCACAGGCTTTGGTACAACACCAGAAGGGAGGACATACGGTGGTGGAACAAGGGATAATGATTTTAAACTGAAAGAGGCTAGATTTAGGTAAGATGTTAGGAAGAAATTCTTTTTTGTGAGGCTGTTGAGGCTCTGGAACAGCCTGCCCAGAGAACCTGTGGATACCACATCCCTGGACATGTTAAAGATGAGGTTGGATACAGCTTTGAGCAACCTGGTCTGGTGAAAGGTGTTCCTGGCTATGGCAGGGAAGTGGGAATATGATGATGTTTAAGGACCCTTCCAACCTAAGCCATTCTACCATTCTATGAGAAAGGGAAGGGCTACAGAGTGGAAGTGCAGACAGCAGAAAAACCTCAGAAGTTTCAAGTATGTTTGCAGCATGAAATGATCCGCTGAGCTTGTTTGCTTCAGTTAGTGGCAAGAATGGTTGTTTATAAGATATTTACACACAAGGGGAGGTAAGTGGTTTAGTCTACAGGATGGGCTTCAGCAGTGGAACAGAATACGCATCCGAGGCAGCTGGGAAAAAAGATGTTTTCATTAGGAGCACTTTTCAGGGACAGGAAGAGGCTCTTACAGACCAAAAGGGAAAAATCTACACCTGTGGGGAGAAGAGACAATATAGAAAAATGGCTCAACTCTGAGAACAAAAGGGAAGGAACAAGGTCAGAAATAGTTCATTTATGCCCTGGGAATCATTTTAAGAGGAGTTTAAACCCTGAAATGGTGAGAACCTCTTTTAAATAAGTTGCACAATATCAGTTTGGGGAGGGATTTTCATGAATGTAAAAAAAAAAAAAGGTATCTTTGTAATAATTTCAGTTCAAACAGAATGTCAGCAGCAAAAATGTGAGCTGCTGATCTGCTTGGCGACCGTCAGAACTAAACAATCCTTCACTCTGAGTCAATGAGAGGTTGTGTATGGTATTATGAGATTAAACTCTAATCCTCTTAGTAGCGTTTTCCATGGAAAAACTACCATACTATATGTATTTACACCATTAAATGCATTATTCATGTAAATGCCATATATACACATACAAAATATGGCTGTAATTACAACATATTCCTTAGAAATTGTATCATCCAAATCCTGTTTGGAAACAGTCCTGAAAAAGAGCAAAATACCACTAGGCATTATTTGCTTATGTTCCCTTTATTGCAAACAGCAGAACAGACTGATATGTATAATCTGGTTAGTGTAAAACATTTGTTGTACGTGCCCACACAAGTCCCATTCTCTCCTGTATGCGCTGATGTCTCATTTGCAGATCAGAGGCAAAGTGTAAGGAGGCTGTGCAAAAGTGGTTGGTTTTAACTCCAGGTTATGGGGCACAGGTATGTAGTCAGGGCTTGGCTAAGAAATTTAGCAGCTTCAGAGTGTCACCAAGCAGAAATCTTTCTTTGCTATTTACACATCCTGCAAACATCAGAAAATGTCAACATTCTGTAGATTGACCCACTTGACTGTTCAGCATGCAAACTTGAGATACCAAACTAAGTAATTTGATAGTGTATAGTTATATGCAACAGAACTTTAAAGCAAATATTATAATGTGCTATTTCAAGGAAAGCATCAGTAAACACAAATATTCTTCCCAGACTTCTCTACTCCAAATATTCCTGCCTGAGTTCCATCTGCAAAGCCTCCCTTACCAATCTAAATATCCACTTTTATCCTAAGAAATTAATTATTCACGTCATCAAAGCAACCATTAGCTAGCAAGATAGGATATTTCAAGCAACCACTGATATTCTATTATAATTCTGTACCAAGGATTCTAAACCTTGTAAGTTATTATTCTATGATAATTTTTTCTGACTAATTCTTTGTCACCCTATACTTTCTACTAAATTGTATAGGATTTTTAAAATAATCCTACTTATAAGCTAGTCTTTTTGTTTTAAGTTATGTGGGTTTTTTACTCCACAAATTTTAGTCAAATACCCCTTGGTATATCACATTTTAAGTGACTCCAAACAAATAGCTTTAATACATTTCCACACAATGATGACCACTGGCTTCCAAAGGAAAAACAACCAGCATTGTACTACGTTGCCAGTCTCTTATAGCAAAATCATCTCAGTAACCTTGATAAAATAGCACTGCTAGTTACTTCTTCTGCCTCACCCATTACACTAGAAACAGGAATTGCTAAAACAAAAGAGCTTGCTTACTTCATAGTAAGGGAAAAACATTGGTAAAAGACAGAAGTATTACGATAAATTACATCATTGTTGGGGACTATAGTATTTCAAAGCCCAAATATTTATGCAGGTAAATCGACTAATCCACTTGTTGCTGCAGCAAATCCAAACATACATTTCACCAAAAAAATCCTATTTTGCTTCCTGACATCAAAGTCTAGTAATGTTCTGAAAAGAATGGAGTGAGGAATCCCAGTTTCTTATCAAGCTGTCCCACTCTTTTCACTCTGCTTAGTTCCTTTAGTGGCTAAGGAATATGCTCCCACTCCCCGTTCCTTGATTTTGTGGTAGCAGTGTTGTCCTTTCTCTAGGCCCCTATTTTCAAGAATCTTCCAGGAACATTATGTCTTCATGAACACTATTTTTCCTCCCTTTCTCCATTAAATTTGACAATGCTTTCAGAGCAAAGGGTCAGAAAACGGTATGGGGGCATGTATAAAGCCTCATTTTTTTAGGAACCTAGGCTAAAAATCAATCCCAATGAACAATTCAATTTTTCAGTAAATTTCCTGTGTTCACACAGATGACTACGTGACAGACACACAGCACATTGACACATCACCATTTCAGAAAAGTAAAGGAAAACCAGTGTAATACCCTGACATTTTGGTTTGCGTCCCTGCAAGAGTAACAGAACACCTTGTTCATCCACTGCTAGCTGGGAACATCAGCAGTTCAAGATTCATTTTGCTGGTTTTATTTAATAAATATGCCCTGGGGATTTTTTAGTTTAGGAGAAAAAAACAAGACACTTTTTAAGATCCAGTTAGGCAAGAGTTTGAATTACACTGAGAAAAAGGGAGATTCCTAATTTGACAGTCTCAATATATTTTAGAGGCCACATGGATAAGATATTGTGATTTCAGATCCAATGTAATACCATGGGCACTTCACCCTCTAACACAATCAAATTTAGCCTTCTAGTTTCACAGGTTTGGCCAGGGGATAACCCTCTTTTATACAATCAGTTATGAGGACAGTAATTTTGTGCTAGCCCAAAAGTTGGTAATAATACAAGATGTGGTTAAACATTAAAGTACAAGGGGTTTTGGGGTTTTTTTGGTTTGGGGTTCTTTTGTTTGGTTGGTTGGTTGTGGGTTTTTTGTTGTTGTTTTGTTGTTTGTTTGTTTATTTTGGTTGTTGTTGTTTTTGTGGGGGTTTTTTGTTTGGTTGGTTGGTTTGGGATTGTTTGTGGGGGTTTTGTTAGTTCGGTTTTTTGGAGGTTTTTTGTTTGTTTGTTTGGGGTTTTTTTATGGTCCTTTTTGGCAACTTGAGGCCAGCAGCCAGAAGACAGAGAAGCCAAGGAAGTTCACCTAGAACAGGTTAAAGCATTCTGCTACATCTCACATTTTGGAAATGACAAAGAATGCTGCTCGACCAACAACAATGCCAGTCTGCACTGTGTTAAGTGTCCCAACAAAAGCAGGACAAGTATTCTTCTGATTCAGATATCGTTACAGTTCCAGGGAGGGAAAAAGAGCAATTTGATTTGCTTTTCATTTGCTTTGAATCATGTAGGTTTGCACTGGCTTAGGCTTTATGACATTGTAAATTTAACAGAAGTAGCCCTTAACTACAAGGGTAAGTTTCTTTGAATGAAATGTCATTTTATCATAAATTACTAAATTAATGCAAGCTAGTTTTCACTTTGTCATGAACAACTACTCAAGTTTACTCCTGTCAGGAAATTGAAATGGATGATGATTGAGCAGAAACCGTGAAATTCTACATGATTTCACGTATCTGAAATGACTATGGACCAAAAATCAGCATCTCATTTTCACTTCGAGATTTTTTTCAAGATTTAAAAGAAAACATAGAAGGTGAATACACAGAGGCAAAACAGGAACAAAAGTTGTCATGCAACACAAAATATTAACACTGATACTTTTATTTCACTATTTTCTAGGATACTGTAGATGCCATAGTAACCATGCTTCAAAGTCAGAGTAGAGGTGCTGTGAAAATGGTACTATATAAAGCTAAAATCCCAGACAGACAGACGACGCTCGTCTCAACTGCAAGCAGAGCTGAGTCATCGGTATGAAACCCTCAGCAAACACACTCAGGAGCCTGTGAGGCAAGGGGACTCCCTAAAAGTTTTTACTGCCACTCTCCCTGAAGGAGGAATGATCACAAGACATTTAAACTACAGAAAGCCCGAATGCAAAGACATTTGAAGAGAAATAGGCGAGGACTGTAGTACATGAGACGGGGACATTCCTAAGATATGTAGCAAGTACTGCATCTGGGATTTGCTCCAGAGCCATCTGACCATTGCCCAGCCTCAGAGGTGAGTATCATCTCTGAATCAGCACTTCCTCAAACAAAGCTTTGTCTTTACTGATGACTGCCCAGTTACCTCAATAAACTGAGGATGGAAAGTACCAAAACAGAGGCAGTACCAGAAAAGCAAACACATGTGATTGCATTGTTTGAGTCTAAAGCATAAAACAAAAAAGCTGAATCAGACGAATGATAGGGTGAGGGAGAAGGAAAAAGCAGAACTGTTACTTTACAAGGGAAACATCTGAGAAGGCAAAGTGAGTTTCAGTAGACACCAGGAGGCAAGAGCCTGGTCTCAAGGGCACAGTTTCCATGAGTGTGGAGTTCAGCATTTCCGCAGTCCAGCTGGGCTATTCTACACCAGTGCACAGCACATTCAAATCTTCAACCTTTATTTACAAGAGGGAAGAAAAGCCTGCAGACAAAGAGTAAAGAATCATATCCCAGGAGGGCAAAACAACTTAATTTCTTCTCTCCAGTAACTGAAAAATGGGGAGTTGATGTGCCTCCCTGAAGAGATGATGCAAAATCCCAGACAACAACAGCTCTGATCAGCAGAAAGATAAATGTGTTCTTGTAGACCATAGTGGTACTCCATGGAGAGAGCTCTATTCTTATTTCTCTCTCAGTCCCACGAATTTCACACCAGCAAAAGGGATTTAAAAGCTGGGGTAAAAGGGCAAACTTGCTCTTGGCTGTGGTGTGTACAGCCCATTAAATGTTTTGTAAGGCCCCACTCCCCTGGGGATAGGTTATAATTACCGTGGTTGTGCATGTGGTTAACAACAGGGAGGAAGAGAGGAACACAAAAGATGAGGCAAAAAGAAAACCCTAAACTGATCAATAGAAGAACAAGTGGTCAAGAGCAGAACCAAAGAACTGATCTATTTTTCATAAATAAGGCTCTTCAAAAAAGTTCTGGTTTTGAAATGACACAGATCATCTGCATTGGAAGAGATTACAGTTTTAATTCACTTATTTGACACATGTTATGAGAAAGATAGAAACACTAAGTCAAAACCTTAAAACTTTCCTTACAACTCCAAGGAAACAACTCCTCCTACAACATCACAAATGTCTGCCTATTATAGCGTTTCTTTCAATACAAACTACTCAAAATAATTTTGTGGCTTCTTTTACAACCTGTTACAGAGAGAGAAAATGCTTTTAAACCAAGCAAGGGAAAAATTGCAGTTGGCACCATTCACATAATTATCTTTGTTATGGGTAACTCACACCCTTTCATAGCAGAACACCCATCTCCAAGAGTAAATTGGTATGTAAGCTTTATCCTGATGTGTGGAGAGATTTTCAAAAAGGCAATTGGGATAAAACATATATATCTTTTGGCAGATAATCACAAGAGGTAGTCTGTGCTTTGGAAGTGACCATCCTCAGAATCATTAGCAGTATTCCTCCTAATGTCCCATATGGGTTTTCCTGTCTGGGAAAAATGAAAAAATTGTTTGCTAGAATACAAAATCCCTGTTGCAGGGAAGACTTTCAGAAATTCATTTCATACCAGCAGGCAAAAGATGGCATTAGGCTTTTTTTTTTCCAGCACAATCTTTCAGAGAAAAGCAAATACAGATGGAGTTCCTCTGCTGCATCAGAAGGGATGCTGTAGCATCCATGGCATTAACAGCCATAGGAAGGGAACAGAAGACATCTGGATGCTGCCATAATCGTACTGGTGGAACAGGGGGAGCTAGGTGAATAAATATTATCTACACTTACTTTGCATACAGAGCAAGTTCTGCAGCCCACCATACTTACCAGCATTGCTGCCTGGTATACTACGATGTGACATTAATTTTTCCCAAAAAGCATGAAACAAAAAAGCAGGTGGTCTTTGAGTATGATTTTAGAATGGATTCTTAAATTCTGAAAATGCATATAAACTTGAAATCAAGGTGGGGTGGGGGGGTCGTGAGGGAGGAAACAAAACTCATCAGCTGATTTTGGGAAACTGGTTTGTCTCCAGCTCTGCTAACACTTATTGGGGTTTTGTTTTATTTTTTTGTACTCATATCAGTTTGCAGTTAGCAAATGCCCCCAAAGTGCTCATCATTATGACATAATGGCTTGATATAACCACCAAGCTAAGGATAATGCACATTAAATTTTTTTAAAGGAGAAAGCCAAGTTTCCCCTCAATCCCCCTCAGCTTAATTTGACCCAACTTCTGCTTTATTAGCTTTACGTATTTTCTGCCTTACAGTTGCTAAAACTTCACCAGGAACAAAAAAGAATTAAATAATGAAAATAGAACAGTATTATTACCTCTGACTGGCAGGCATCATAAGCCTAGACAGCTTCACAGTGCCGGAGAGACTGAGAGGGATTAATTGATGCCTACCTCAGTGGGGATTTTCCTGCCTTTACACCACACAGCATTTTTCTGTGTGTATTCATATCACACACTTTCACCCATTTCTTGAGTAAGCCTAACCATGTGGGCTTCCTTTGGAAGTAGAAGAGAATTTGACAGAATGCAGAAGTAAGAGCTAAGATTAACTACCACACCTTCCTTCCCTCCCTTTTATGCCTATTTCACTAGTTGCCACATACAAAGTCTCAAGGGTAGAAGAATCTGAAAAACAAGAACAGATACATCATCTTCTCCATTCTTTCAAATTTAGGCACTGCAATGTGTCTGAAATCAGCCGTACAATGCCAACACATGAAAATCATTCACATTTTCTTGGTTTAGGTATCTTAACAGTGTTGATTTAATGGAATATTAAGGAGTTGGTTTTGGGATAAAAATTAGTCATTTTATTTACCAGAAAAAAGCTTCAAGTTTTTACAACAAAATGAAATGTTATTAAAAAACTTCTGAAATATGTCTTATTTAACATCTGCACACACTAAGTACTAAAAAATTTCAAATCTAATTATATGAATCAGTCTTGAACTGTGTCACAGAAATAATCTAACATAAAGCCTAGCTTTCAGATTATTCTTTAGTAATACTTGTAATGCATAAACCTACAGGAATAAAGTAGGAACTCTGTAGACTAGCAGCAGATCCAGCAGGGTTTCAGATATTTAGAGAGAAAGCTCTGCAATTAAGCAATTACAATGTTTAATTGCTGTCCCAGACAAGTTCTAGTCACAGAGGTTGTATGATACACGAAAGATTGCCATGGAGGTCTGCTGATGCAGAAGTTTAAGGCAAAGATATCTTTCAGAACACAGAACCTGTCCACTAGTTGCTGGCAATATCAAAGAGAAAACAAAGTTGAACCAATACAGGATTTTCTTTGTTACTCACTAGAAAAAAACCCAGAAATTTCTACTAAAAGAAAAGAAAGGTGAGTTTTATAGATAAACCCACATACTCAGCTCCCCCCCCCCTTGCAAAGCCTTCAGTTTATTCATAACAATTCTGGAAAGTAGAACTATTTACTGCCTTCTGCCAGCCATACACAGGCTCAGATTTGGCCCTGCCAGAAAGAGGCACGGCACCCTTGAATTATATCTAGACTTTATATACTGTCATGTGTTATAGTTTAATGAGTTAATTGGCGTTTTGCCAATTACTATCATTACTCACCACCTGAAGGTACACTGGCAAACTGTATCTTCCCTTCTTGCCTGTGCACTGCTACACAGTGCCTAATAACATACTGTAATCTGAGGAAAAGGTTTTCTTCATTAGAAACTCTGTGGTTTTGTCTTCTGTGCTCTAAAAGGTTTGCACTTCCAGTATCCTCAAACTCCTGGCTCTCAGCTAGAAGAGAGCTGTAAGTTCTCCCACATCTCACAGTAAAAGCAGTCCTGCCGAAAATCTAATACATTTCAAACACAGTAAATTTCAAAGCATGAGAGAGATTGAGCAGCAAAGGACAACTGCTCCCTTCAAAGTCCTCCAAAGCCATGCTGTGGCCACCTCATCACCATCCATGCACTCACTGAGGAAATGTGTACCCCAAACTGTTTGCCTGCAAGGCACTTCCCTGCATGTGAATTGTAGCAGACGTGCAAGGACCTTACAGAGATGTATCACTTGCTTCCTTACACATCCTCAGTCAGAAAGCCATTTTCAAGGTAGATTTAGTGATCCAACCGTTCTTTTTCATTTCCTGCAACTTTGTTCTCCAGGAAGCAAAACTGTGCTCTGTGAGAGCTGATGGTAATACACACACACACAGAGTGTGTCCTGTGTGCAGAACCAACTGCTCCTTCTCTGCAGTACTGGGAGCCTTTCTTAACAGCAAATACTTTTACTGAATCCTTGCTGAACTGGGACAGTAAGTCTTGTTAAGTGAACAAAGGGAAATGACTAGCAAATATTTAGATGAAAAGTATTTGTACTTGACTAACTGGTAAATCAACACAAGAAGAGTTTTTGTTCTGATTTCTGTCATACTTCAAAAATACTTCCAGTTACCTGTGAAGACACAAATGTAAAAAGCACACACTTAAAGGAGTCATCTCCTGAGACTAGCAGAAAAATGCATGAATTAAATGCTACTGATAGCAAAAATAGATGCAGGAGAGCTAAATCCTCTGAAAACAGACTTCTTGTGCCACAGGGTCAGACAGGACATCATGCTATGAGCTAAAACTTAGAATAAAATTACACGTTTTTCACTTGTATAAAACTATATTACTCCAAAAAGAAAAATGCTAGGCAGGGGCTCAGCTGCCCCCAGGTTCCAAGCCAGACCCTGAGGTTCAGCTCTTCATCTCCTGTACACACAGATGCTCCAGGCACAGGGAACCAGGGTACTACCTGGCTCAGAGAGTGGAGGGGCACTGCCCACCCCTTGCAGTCATTCCAATGTTGGTTTGCAGGCATGTGCATGGCCCATCTGCAGATCAGACAGGACCCATCCCACATCCAAATGAAGACCCTTTCTGATATATGATGATCCCATGCCCCTGCTCTCTGCCCAAGCACTCCTGTACCCTGGCCATTTGACCAGAGCCTGTGTTTAGCTGTGTGATCTAGGTCAGAATTCATCTGACATCAGGGCCCACGGATCAACTCTGTCAGCACTGGCTTGGATGCCAAATACCATCAGGTTATGGAATCATGCAGACATTGAGATGGTGGAAATGGAGCATAACATGACAATTTGGATTGGTCTTTGGCAGGGTAGGGGCCTTTGAAATATAATTGATTTTTACAAGAGACAATTAGCATCCCAAAAAAAGGAAGAGGTACTCCCTAACAATGCTTCTGTAAGCGGCTCAGGGTCTTGTTCCTGGAAGTCCCTAACTTTCAGAAAGAAGAAAATACATTTTTTCCCACCCTACCACAAAGACTGAGGAAAGGGACCTGAACAGCTTTCAAATGCATAAAAATCCTGCTGCAAAGAAAGGAAACAATCTCTTTTTCACAGTTACAATGGGGAGGACAAGAAGATGTGGTCTTAAATTGCCTTAAGAAAACTTGTGTTAGGTATCAGGAAAACCCTCAGATGCTAAGGATAATGATGCAAAATACACCATCTACAGAGGTTATTGGCATTTACCACTGGAGGCTTTCAATAAGAGATTAGAAAAACATCCGTAGTGGAAGAGTTTAGATATAGCTGATACTACTACCTAAGGAGGAAGAGGAGTCCAGATTAAGGGTTTTTAGATGCCTCCCCGTCCAAATTTTCTGTGATTTTCCTATGTACAAGTTATCCCCACATCTACCTGGTTAGTTATCCCTTTCTGTACATCAGCAGTTAATTTGAGGCTTGTGGGAAGGAGCACATATCAAGCCTGAGGCATATGAGAATATATTTGGGATGAAGTCAGAAGCAGTTGGGGAATTGGGAGCAATATTGTACACATATGAGTACTGCCCCCAAACCCAATGTAAATAGGTAGAATAGTATCAAAGGACTTGAATATTTATCATAATTTTCTTTTTTTCAAATGGGAAATGCAAAGCACAAAGGTCTGAACCATCTGTAATGACACAGCAAGTTGTCCAAATGAGCCTGTAAAATGGATTTCCTGGCTCCCCAAGTGACCTGTCTGAGGGACTACACACTCCTCCTCCTCTCTCTCCACTCCCTGCCTCCTTTCCCCCAAGCAAGCCGTGCAAGACTACAAGAACTGCAGCATTTCCTCATAAAAGTCTTGCCTGCAGCTGGGGAAAGTTAGACACTACAATAGTGTTGGTACCTTCTGCTGTAACAAGAACACACATCACAAAGATGATCATTACCACGGGGGAAAAAGAAACAAAAAACTAAAGCTGCCTCAGGACTTACACCTTGCAGAGATGTTCTTGGGCTGATAGTCCCCATCTCCTTTCTTTAACTTGCTTTTATTCTGGTTAACATTTGACAGAAAGACTCTATTCCTCTACCAAGTGAGTAACCATAAAAATAAATTTAAAAAAAGATAGAATAAAGGACATATCGTTGATTAGGAACAGAATTGCTCTTTATAGAAATGCAGAAGAATTGACAAGCATTTGCAAGCAAAGCATTGCTCCAGCCCACTGTGGAAAAGGAGCAGTCTAGCTCAAGCACTTTCTGGGCTCCTTCCTATGACTGCTGGAACTTTAGCTTGTAGGAAATCAGAATCAGAGGCTAAGATTAGAATCAAAAATCTCTCATAACAAGGTAATACAAAGCCAGTGCCAGTCCTTCTGCACTACTACCTACAAGCCTGCATAGGCTCACTTCCATTTCCTACATGCCAGAGCTGGAACCAAAGGAGGACCTATGCTTGAATCATCCACAGGAGATCCTGCCTCTCAAACTGACCATGCCGAGGCACATCAGGTTCCAAATTAATTCTGAATTAATTTCCAAGAACTCTGCTAAGCTCTAAGTCCCATACCTAGCTAGATTAAACATAACTTGGATTCAACATTACCAGTAAAACTAAAAATTAATTAGAAGAATTAAAGAGGAAGAATAATGAATTAAAAATATGACAGGAATACAAAAGTCAGAAACATCTCCAAAAAGAATAAAAGGCAATCTTTTAATCAGTCATTTTCTCAAAGAAAAAAGAAAATAAATAAAGTCTCCTGCATCATTGGAATAAATATTATCAAATTCTTTACATGCTTAGGTATTTCCCAGCTTATTCAAATGGCATATTTAAATTCTGATTTATAAATCAAGGGATACTGCTCACTGCCATAATATGCATTCCACTGGGTGTCAAAGTCTTTAGCAGATCCACACTGGGTACTGTATCCTGATGGTTTCACATTCATTTTCATCAACACTCAGCAAGAACCATAAACAAAGCCCTTTCTCAGATGCACACATGCAGTTCCCATTGACTTTGCTGGATTTTCAGCTGACTTCAATCAGAAGTCTGTGCATGCAGAAGGGCAAAACTTGGCCCTGCACATTCAATAAAATTACATCACTAGATACCTTATAAATGAAGGGCAATGCAGGCCATACTGAAAAATATTATAAACTGAAACCCCTAAACTGTAGCCAAATAAATTCAAATTTCAGCCAGGCTTTTCCAGAATAATAAAAAGGGTGTAGGTTTTAGGCAAGATGAAATGAAACCCTAATACCATCTCATTTACCAGACTGCACTCTGCCTCTTTTAGCAGGACAAAGTGTGAAACCCAGCTGTTTACACAAGGTGATCATCTTATTGTTTCAGGTATAGCAATGACATTGGCATCTGAAACAATTAAGTAAAGATCAGGTTACAAGCTGGGATTTGCTAAATCCTTTTCTGCATCTCTATCCCGGCTCTGTAAGCTATGGATCTCATTACAAGTGAATTTAAAATGTAGAATACCACAGTAGAAAAAGTAATTAATCATTATATTAATAGCTACTATTATTTTTGAATCTACTCTAATTACTCTAATAGTGGTATTTTAAGTATATTAATGCTTGAGCCTAGGAGTATCTCTCTTAAACCCTTCAACCCTCTTTCCCAACTTGCCAAAAGAACAACATAACAAAAATCCCACACAACCTAGTTAAAACAGTTCCCTTCCAAATTTCAAATGACATAGTGCAAGACAATTTCTACCAGGTACATTAGCTAATGCACACTTAGCAAAGTAATGCCCCATGTGTTTTTCCAAATTTCTTCCCTTTATTTTACTTTACTCATTCCATGATGTAACAACCTGTACCTTTTCACCGCACCTATTAGGAAGAAAAATATTCTCACTTCTAAAGACCCATCTACCAACAGGCTTCCTCACACTTTCTGTTTGTCTGATAAGCACTTGTTAGCCTGCAATTCCAAATTTATACACAAAAGTACTCAGGGATGAAAACCACAGAGGAGACTTGATGTTCATGTTTGGTCCTCGCCCCTCACCCAAAGAAGAAACATCTCTGATGATTTTCACACTTGAATAGCAGAACAGATTTTATGAATCATTTTTTCTTCATAGCTGGAACAGCCCCTATTCTCCACTCCATTATAATACTGAGTCACTTTGCATCAAGTTGGTCATTCCTGACAAGCCAGGGAAGAAAGGAGGGAAGTGGATGAAATGCTCTGAAGCTACATGTGGGACAGGATACGTATCAGGTTGCTTCTTGAAACAAAATATTTAAAATCAGAAAAAAAATTATTACGATACAACCCACATAAGGGAAAACTATCTCATAATTATTGAGAAAGTCTATTAAATCTAACACTGATGCTCAAAGGCATTGCAAAGACGTTTTCTTTCTTTGTTTTTTTTGTAAATGAAGAGTCTAGCGTGATACAAATGCTGAGTCGTACTGGCCATTCGAATTAGATTATTCAGTAAGTTAAACTATTAGTATGGTGGAACCTGTTTCTCCCAAACTATGGCACTGTCAAATGAATAGTTATGATGTCTGGTGGGGCTCTGCTCTCTCCAAATCAATTCCCCTCCTAACATCCCATCCTGACACTGGCAGCCTGTGAAGATGCTCATTTGTCTCAGAACTCCTTCATGCAACTCCAAGTCTACTTCCTCTTGTCTCTGGTGGAACATGAGCTTAGAGAATTTACAGTGTTACAGGGGACATTTATTGTAAATAAACTTAGTGATTCTGACTACACAACTGGAAAAGGAAAGGCATCCCCTTAGTCCTACTGGGATGCAACTGTTCCAAGGAGGGAGTTACTAGTTGGTTTTCAATGCACAGTATATCTGTTTGATGATGAAAATAAAATTAGGTAACTTACAAGATCATTTTTGAAGAAAGTTGATTTTAAATAGGAAAGAAAATAAAAGCCAACAAAACACACAGGTCAAAAACTTTGCTTTTCAGCATGTCCTGTTTAAGCAATGACACATGAAGAACTTTATGTTCAAACAATTACCTGGTGCTTTAAATAGGACACTAAGGGAATAACATTTCAAAATGTATTCACACAGCATAAGACTAATCCTCCTCCTGGGAGTACCAGTGCAAATCAGAGTAACTCCTCAGAGGTCAATTGAAGTACACCAGCACAAAATAAATGTGAGATAGAAGGGAATCATGCCCCATCTATCTCTATTTCAATGCAGAGGTTGCAGATCATCTGCAATGATAAAGTGAACAACATAAATATAACTGACACCTATTCAATTGTTTTCACATCCTGCCGACTATTCACAGCTTCAAATACAGGCTGAAGAACAATGGTTTGAGGAAGGCAGCCAGAAATCCGGATTCTAACCCATTCACACATTCCAATTTGCTAATACCTCTTACTTGAACTGCCTCCATCTCCCCACACTGATAAATCATTGAAGGTTTAATTTGGCATTATCCCCCCAGCTCCTAAAGAAGAGAGCTCTCCTAAAACAAAGTAAAGGAAAAAATACCAGGAGAGATGCATGAGAGGGAATGAAAATGGAAAAAATATGTGCAAACATGAGAACGTATAAGAGAAACTATCAAGAGAATCCCTGTCTAACATACCACATATATATGAAATGCACTAAGAAATTGATTAATTATTTGGAAATCTAGCACTAAGAAAGAATGGTATGTGTGCAGGGGAAGACTAAAATATGAGGCTATTTCAAACTATGGTCATTTGTGCTAATTTAAGTGGATCTGTAATTATTTCCTACAACTTCATAATGTCCTGAACCAGCTTCCTCCTCCCCTGCAAGGCTGATAAAAGGACTCTTGGCAGCACACTAAATATATTATGCAATGTATTGAATGCTACCGAGAAAAAGCACTGAATTACACGGAAACAAAGAACATTAGGTGCGAATATCACCACCTCCAGGGAAAGAGCACCTTCAACTACTTATCACATCAGTAAATTGCAGCCATTCTCTTGTACCTCTGTTACCTGCACCTAAGCAGCATTTGCTACATTTAACAAAGTTAAGACGAATTTTACCTCAAATCTACTTAGGCTCGAGCTCTTTGACCGAGACTTCTTGCGGAGATAGACCGAGAAGAAGCGACGCACTGTGAACTTCTTCATGTTCATGTCCATCGCCCTGTCCCAGCTGCGGCGCGGAGCACGAAGGAGCTGCGGCGGAGAAAGCTAGCGCATCCCGATTGCCCCCTATTTATATCCACAGGCAGGAGATCCTCCGAAGTGCCTGGTTTTGTTCATCGAGCCGGGCACGGCTAGACCCTGCCGGAGGTCCGCTGCTGGAGCCGTGGGAGCCCCGAGGTAGCCGCCTTTCCCTGGGAGCACGGAGGCGCTGGGCTCCCTTCTCGCTTCCCAGTGTTTACATTTCGGTGCGGCGAGCCCAACTCTGTCCCCGCCGCCTCTCCCCCCTTGCCTTCGGTCCCACTACGCCCAATCAGGCTCTGCCCCGGCTGCACGCAGAATCCGCGCCGGCAGATGACAGCTCCTGCGTCCCAGGCGTAGCAGGTTTCAGACAAATATTGGATGTGTCTATTGCTTTGCACTCCCTCTCCTCTCAGTCAGGCTCTTTCAATTTCCTGCTTTCTGAATCACATGGGGAATAGGCACATGCTGCACTTCTGTTTTTAGCTCAGAATTCAGACGTTGCTATAATTACTGAGGGCTGTGGTGGTCAGAGCTGAGAAGAAATCAGGTCCCCTGTGAGAGTCACTCCTGGGAGAAAGCTGAAAGACATCGTGCCCCCACTGCCAGCATAGAAGGATTTGAATCTCCTTTTATTCTGGGGAGTATGCAAAATAACACTGCCCCCCTCACCCCCGAAATTGAAAAGCTCACCATCCTGCTCACAATCACTCGCTTTACACTGAAATACCTAACACTGGCACAGCTCTGAAAATAGAAAGTACAATCCAAATTGTAAGCATTACTATTCTTTTTGTACTACAGCAGGGAGCTACAGCCCTTCTAGGAGGTTAAGTATGTACATCTATTTACAGGCTGTAATTTTGAGCTGCATGGCAAGCATGCAGACTTACAGCTGCACCCCCACCTCCCTGCAGCAAAATCACATTTTTCAGCTTTTCTTCAAAAACTAATGAATCTCAGTGTGATCCAGAGACCAAAGAGCTTTCTCTGCCTGTTGCACACAGTTCAGACTCCTTTTCATGGCAGCCTTTCCTTTCTGACTACTAAGCAGCACCCAGACATGCCTTTCCTCCCAGAACCTCATCTGAAAAGGGAATTACTCTGATGACTTATTAATGACTCAGATAAATAAGCCCTGAGAGAGCGGACATCCTACAGCCTGAGAAGACTTGGAGGTTAAATGACAACACCTCTCGAATCCCTCTGCTCTAAAAGAGAGGTGCATTTTGCTTGAATTGCATATCTGGGCTCTACTGTGAACTACCTTGGCTAGCAATGCCTGTCACTATCTGCTTTGTTCTGAGGTTCTCTGTCCCATTCTTCTGCCTGAAGCTCATCATGGTCTGTATGTACTCAGAAAAGTATTAACAAGAAAAAAAAAAGATTTTGGCATTTATGGTTTCATTACAAAGGAGGGTAGATTGGAAAGGCTACCATTAGTGCCGGGCTCTATAATCTCAGAGCCTGACTCTCCTGTGCCTGGCCCCTGGTGCTACCCCAGCCTAAGATAATTGTTTCACAGTGACAGTCTGCCTTTTCCTTTTCCCTTCTCAGCACACCTTCTGACTGCTTCTCTAATTCTCTTGATTTGCAACAAAAGAACCTTAGGGGGTTGCTTTCACGGTGCTACCCCAGTGCAAGCCATGCCAAGCCTAGAAGCCCTTTGCCATTACATTAGTTCTGTTGTTTCCCAAACTAAAGATCCTGGAGCAAAGGCAAGAGAAGAAAACCTCAGGTATGTACAGGTACACCTATACACAGGCAAAACAATGAATAGGCTAAAAGGCAATTGAGTTGGTCAATGCCAAAATTACTTGCTGATGCAGCCTCTCTAGTCAAGTTTTGTGTCTCCTGACAACCTTGCTGCGGTAAAATCTGCAGTGTCACAAAGGCCCCGGGAATTCAGCTGATTACTTGACCTCCCCTCACCTGTCCTGACACTCCACACAGCTGCTGCTACTTCTTCTGTCCTGCCTTTTCCTTTGCAAAGAGGTACCCTAACACAAGCTGGACCAGGCTTTGTCCTGGCAAAGGCTTTTGGCAGCCTCACACATTCCCACCTGTGTAAGCCACGTAAATAGCAACCAGACAAGTCCAGGGTACTGACCCTGAACCCTTCCTGTCACAGATACATCCCTGGTCACTGACATCTTTATTAACGCAGAGGAGGGGATAATTTCCCAGCTTGGAATACACAGGCTGTATGTAATAATATGAAGTATATGAGTGCCTGTTACTGTTTACACCAGTAGATTAATCACAGCCTTCCCATCACACCGGTGGTGATTGCACACACAGGGACATGCATTCACCATTAAATGTGCCTGCGATGCAATAAACTTTCAATAAAATTACACAGGCTTAATACATAACTATCAGGTACACTAATTACATTCACAATTTTGTTCTTTACCACAAAAATTAAATTATTTCTTTTTAAAAATCTGTCATAATGCATTGGCAATTTATTGTGCACATCAGAGAAAAAAACTAACTTTATATGCTAAAGGTTAGACTATAACACTGAACACCGTGCCTGGGGATACAAAATAACTCCCTTACACCCCTGACATGACACAGGCAGGGAAATAGGCACATTCCTCTTTTCTTTCTCTGGTGATTAGGGACCAAATACACAAAGACAAACAACCACCTTTGCTCTACAGGGCAGCAGAGATATTGTAGAATATATTCCAATTGCAAAAAGCAAAAGCAACTGAGATGGAAAAGTGTTCATAAAAATACAAACACAGAAATTAAACAAAAATACATATGCATGCAAAATTAAAGCACAGGGATAGATATGTGAAAAGTAAATTCTACTACAGTTCCATTTGGCATGCTTCAAGACACTAAACTTTTCTTCAGAAAAACAAGTAAGAGACATCAAAAACATTAACTCAAATTTTCACGTAAGTCAGACAATAACCAATTTTCTCAGTGATTCTAATGAAAAGGTACAAGTCAAAAAATAAATTCAATTAAATTGGAACATTCAGTGTAACATTTATAAACATACTACTGTCAGATCAATCTCCAACGTGAAGAAGCTGCACTTAGAAATTCATGTCTTTAAATTATTTATCTTCTCTTCTCTGAGAAGAGAACTTCTGAAGAACTTGATGGAGAAAAAAAATCCCCAAATGTCTCTTTTTAAGACAATAATAAACAACAAAAATGGTGAAGGGGACATATAACACATTGGCAGCAACTAGTAATAGTCATTTGTATTCTGAAACATGTTTTTTAAAATTAGAATCATATATGCTGTAACACAAAATAAATAAATAAAATATCATGGCTGCCCCTCCTCCCAGTGAGCTTAATAGCAAAATAAAGTTGACCCCAGCTGGAAAAAGGCTTTAAAAAAACCCTAAATCAAAAAAACACCAGCTCGTAGCCAGGATTCAAGAAAAACTCTCCAACAGGAATCACCAAAATTATATATACATAGTCTGTATTTGAATTTTTAAAAGATAAATGGAGAATTCCCAATAAATACCTAATGAAAGCCAAAGGTCCTTTCCTTATGTGTACAGATGGACCATTCCAAGAGCAGTACCAGACAGAAGGACCCAGGCTTAAAATCAACAGGGGTGCAGCAAAACAGCCTGAACAGCACCCAAGTGAGAATGGTGCCAGTAGCCAATGCCAGATGAGTCATCAATATCTAAATGATAGAAAATGCAAGTCCAAGATATCTCCCACAAACTGGATGATATAATTACCAAGAGAAATTTTGTATTACTGTATTACACAGAACATCAGGCTTGATGTTGACATTAGGCCTTCTATTTTTTTAATGTGAATCAACAATTTATGAGCAAACGCAGAATGACTCTGCTACTTGAGTAAATTTAACAATCACTGTGAAAGTAAAAACTATCAATTGATAGTATCTTCTTTGCAAATGCAATCAGTATTACCAATCCGTCCTCAGTAAGTCCATCAGAAAGCCAGAAAAAAAATCCAGAGAGAAATAAGAAAGCATTAAAAGCAGAGACACCAGAGACAGAACAAATAAGATTATCAGAACAAAACATGCAGACAAAAGGAAAATGAGACTCCCACAATAAAGGCCCAAGAGACAATGCTACAGAAAAGGTGAATTACACAGTGCCATTTATGCTCTCATTAAAGAAACTCGGGAGCAAGAGCAGATGTTTCCAAGAGACAACAATCAGCTGAATAAGGAACAACACTTTCTCCCGGTGGTTAGATTGTACATGACTCTTTCAGTGACTGCTGTTTCCTCATCTTGAATGCTGGACAAATTGCCATATGGCTTTTGTTTCCCCAATGAATACCTGAGATGGCTATTTTTGTTATTGGTGTTTCTTTCAATAACATATGATGGGCTTTGGCCCAAACAAGTGCTTGGGCATTGCTCTCATTACACCAATGTACCCACGTGGGTCTCAGCCTTTCCAGGTGCCGTACATAGTTAAGTACCTTGTCTTATTTAGCACACACTTCACTGGAGTTGTCTCTCTCAGAAAGGCACAGTGTCCTGCCAGCACTGCAGAATACAGGCAGTGATCTGCCATCTCAGACGTTCTTCTCATCAGCCATGACAATGTTGGCTGGATAGGGATACAAGGGAATAGGCAGGAAAGAAAATGGTTTTTCCCCTTTCTTTCACCTCCTGACTGCGTATCACAAGCTTCAGTAATTTTGATCCTTTTCTGTATATGTATTATTCCAGTGGAGGTGCAGGCCCCTTCAGCCATCTTGCAAATTAAAATCACTGCTCAGAAGGAAGGAGAAAGCAAAGTCATACATCTTGTCTAACTGGATGTGACAAACTGGCAGGACATCGGCCCCTTGGACAAGTCTTCTCTAATCCCAAGAGAACCATAACAGCCCTACGATGCCTGTTTAATCTTGCACTTGTAACCTCAAGGCAAAAGCAGAGTACCTTTTATACCCACATCTGTGTAATTTCCTTGTTGCTAAAAGAATCATCCAACACATTGGCAATCATGAAAAGTAACCAGTATAAGTATAACTTTTAAACTTGAAAAAGACCTAATTTGGTCAATATAGGGATATTCCAGTTAGTGAATTCCACTCAACACCTTTAAATGTTCCTAAAAATGGGCTTCAAAATAAGTTCTTGATAGATTTTGCAGAGATGCAAGTAGCTTAGATGGAGACAAAAGTTCCGAAGAGTTTTCAATAGACTGCAACAACAGTGAGATTTAAAAAAAGCTACACAGTGGCACTAAGAGGGTGAACCATCTGTGTGCCGTGATGGTGCAGAGGAATCATATAATATCCTGAGTTGGAAGGGACACACAATGATTACAAAGTCTAGCTCTTGGCCCTGCATGTGACAGCCCCAAGCATTTCACCACGTTCTTGACAGCATCATCCAAATGCTTCTTGAACTCTGTCAGGCTGGTGCTGTGACCACTTTCCCGGGGAGCCTGTTCCAGTGCCCAACCATCCTCTGGGTAAAAAAACCTTTTCCTAATAAGCTAAATCTCCCCTGATACAGCTTCATACTACTGAGGTCTTCTTGGTTCAGTTGGCTAAAAATCTGAGCACCCAGCAGTCACATGATTGCAGTGTTACTTTCTGAGGACCAAATGAACTGCACCATGAAGACATATTGCTTGTTCTTATTTATGCAGGGAGAACTGGGAGTGCTGCAGAAATAATAGATCCAGAACAAGAAAACAATATTTGACTGAGTTTTCACAAGATGACAGACATTTTAACTCTCTTTCAAAAGCATCTTGTGTTAGTGCTGGAACATCAGACTGGCAAGTGTCACAGCTGCTGTGTTGACTGCTCCCATATGTGCTTTGCTTCTTACAGGCTCACAGGAGTGTGCAACAGCTTCACTGGCCACACACGTGTCAGTCAGCTGTGGACTACTTTTAGGATGGAGATTAGGATGTCTAGCAACCTGCATGGAAGAGCATCAGCCTCAACTTTCTTTTTTGCTTTTTAGCAATGTCACTAAGCGTTTTACTTTCTTGGTTGATACTATACTCTGGTCTTGCTGGATTTTAGTGGCTTAGATAGAAATATAAGAAAGAACCGAAAAATCCAATCTTTTATATTACATAAGCTTCTACTCCAACATGAAAGAGATTGCTGAAGATACAACTCTGCTTTCTTTCCTTTGGACAATCAGAAAATCATACTTTTCTCCTATAAAGGACTGGAAGTTTTCTGGAAGGAAGGATGCTACTTAGTAACTGAAGTATGAACAGTCTTATCACATGAATATTTATGAATATCACATTGAGCCAACATTATACAATAGAAAATTGGATGGAAGAATTTCATCATGCACAGCATATGTTTACTGTTTATTCAGACTAGCCATGAACAATATCAAAAAGAGAGGCATTTGTTAGAAATCTGCTAATAGGCAATTTTCCCTTAATAGGCTCTGAAAGATATCCTACACCTAACAGGAGAAACAGTGCATGGAACATTTACTGGAATCCCCATTTCTACTTCTAATAATCATTGACAGGGCAAGCTGACACTGCAGTGAGCAGAAAAACCAGCCCACTGTTTGCCACTGAAGCCCTGAGAAACAGAAAAGTGTATAATGCGCCTTGCAAATTTTATTCAGGGAAGTACCAACTTTAAGTAAAATTTTTCCTTTTAAATATTTAATAAAACCACATACATGGGGTAAAAAAGTAACAAGGTTTACAAAAAGCATCATATTTAGTGGAACTGAGTGACCTGAATTAATATTTTTCTTTTATATCCAAAACTATTTGTATGGCCTTGAGGAACCTTAAACTCTTCAGCTATGTCTAGCTCCAGGGCATGTACAAAATCCAGCCACATCCTGGATCCTCTATCAGAATGGGGGCACAGATTGCACTGTTTTCCTTTTATTCTTCCCAAATGGCATCTTCTGTCCCCAGTGAAGAAAATACCTCCTGGTGTTTTCAGCCAGGAAGGAGACAGATTGCACTCTGACAGGTGGGTGTGCAAACTCAGGACCCTAAAGGTTTGCACCTGCACTGCACTGCACTGCAGTGAAAATACTCTGCTTCCAATCTCCTTCCATAAAATGGGGCTGGAGTATTCTGCCACTGCATGACAGCTCTTTCAGAGAAAATTCCATAATTGATATTATGTGTTCACAGCCAAAATTTTAGTTGAAGGTTGTCACATATTTGCTAGATTTATTTACAGAAACAGATTAACTATGAGTAATGTCAAAGAATAAACCAATGGGACATGCAAATTTACCTTGGTAGGCATTACATCTATCAGGCAAATGACATATGGAATATTTTCAATATATTACATGCTTATCACACTGAAAATCTGGCTTAGGGTTGTATGAACACCTACCCATGTTAGACACAACAAAAATGAGATTCATAAATTTAAAAAACATTAATCACTCTTGAAATCTTTAGAATTAATTTCCTTCTTCTTGGACTTGAATGTCTTTTTAGACATATTTTGAAGGACTGCTTTAAATTAATGTAGTGACACTACTTAACTCCAGATTACAGGCACATCTATTCCTGCCTGTTTTTGAAATAGAAGCTGAAGAAACAGAGAAAAGAGAAGTCTAAATTCTGTGTCTAATGTGTTCAATACAGTGACACAGGAGATGTAAAGCTAGAAAAAAAACCACAAAATCATTTTAACACTCAAAAAGGTTCCATTTGATATCCACAAAGACACACAAAGACTTCTTATTTCATCCAGAACAATATAGTCCAAGGTCCTATTTTACTGCTGATAATTAAAGGCATGAAAGACAAACCATAAAATGTCTTGGTTTAGGACTGATTGTTGTCACAACACTGCACTACTATTTGGATATATTGAGTATGTGAGATGACCTTTTCCTTACTTAATTTCAGATACAAAAAGTGTCTGCCTCCTTTTCTTAAGTGTAGTGTCATTTCTCTCACCTAAGTCACCAGGCAGCAGGAAATGCACAAGGTTCTTCCTGCATAACTGAGCCTGCTCATAGTGTGAGTGAGTCTTCCTGGCTGATGCTTCAACAAATATCTGCAAAAAATTTCAACATCTTGTATATGTCTTCCTACTCATCTAACAAGTGTGTGAAATTAGTTATAAAGAGCACATGTGGAATATTCAACATCCAAATTCTTGATTAACCTAATGGACAAAAAAAGAAAAAGTCAACTCATCATATTAAGTCACTTAAACATCTTTCTGTGAATTTCATCTATCTTTCCAAATTCTGAAATAACCCTAACATGAGATATACAGAGACATAAGCAACACTACGTATAAAACAAACGAAACAAGAATGTAACTCCCCATATGCACAACACAAAACTGGCAGTTTTATCTGTTTTTCGTCAACTAGAGATTAAGGTGTGCAATTAATTCTATCATAAAGTAAGCCATGTTATTTAATAAAGGTTCAAATACTTATTCATACACTTGAATATACAGATTAAAATCCTACAGAACTTCAGCTCTCCTACTTGGTATGCTATGGGGAAACTGTACAGTTGTGCCCAAGATGTCATAAGATTCTTCCCAAGTAATTTTGTCTACCTAAATACAGTGACGTTCTTCAAACAAAATGAAACATCTTTTAACATACAACACAAATATTAAATTCGTTACTTCAATAGCAATGCTGATGTTTGACTCCAATTTTTTTTTTTTTTTGAACCAATGAAAAATCCTGCAAGAACCACTTACCTTTGAACAAAAAGCTTCTCTTAATGTCAGAAAGCAGTCATCTCAAATTCATAAACCTTGCAGTGTATAGTGTGTGATTCACAGGATACACTTTCACTGGAATGTGACACCTTTGCCCTAATACGCTACTGGGATCTGATTTCATATTCTGTTACTTCCTTTAACATCTGAAACATTTGAAATCTCGCCATGCACAATGGGTAAGATCCCACAGATGTGGGACAGAACATCTAGCAACTAGAAGACTGATATTATTCTTTGGCTTCAACTCACAACGGAGAAAATAGATGTATGTCTCAGATATGAGGAACAAATAATACAATTACTACACAGACTTGTAACAAGGTTCTCCCTCCCGTCATCACAAACAAAAAAAGAGTTTTTACAGCTTCCTAAAAGGTTTTCAAGGGTATCTTGCTCCAGTTGGGCTGCTTAGGAACTGCAAGCAAGGACATCAAGGAGCATTTTAAAAAGGCACAGTAGAGCCTGCTACTGTATGCCTTAGGGCCTGAAAAATGCTTTATTTTTTTTCCACTGTGATTTTACTATATTCTTAATATTTACATATTTTGTCCATTCCTTTGCTCCAGAGTTCTTTCCTCATTTCTTCTTGCTGTTTTTCCCAGGTCTTCTCTTCAAATGCATGACTCACTCCTCCTAATTCAAGAAAGTTGAAATAATAAAAATAGCAATATTTTTAAAAAATTAAAAAGCAAAACTTCAGCTTGAAAGGAGGATTTTTTTCTGATACTTGATTTTTAGGGACTATTTTATGGCACATCTCTGGACTTCAGAAAATCCAAAAACATGCAAGAAGAAATATAAGAGAGAACAAATCAGAGAGAGATATTCAGGGGGTTGTACCTGTCATGCAGTAACACTTTGATTGATAATAGAAAGATGGAAAGAAATCTTTTTAGCCACAAGACTGAGTTTTGAAGCACTATTGTGTGCCTTTGAGCACACAAAGTTTTAAAACCTATTGGCTTCTGGAGTCATAGTGCTACATGGGAAACATCAGAGCTGAAACATCCAGTTGGTGTCTGGTCACCAGTGAGGTCTCTCCCACGGCTCAGTATTGGGACAAATCCTGTATAATATCATCACTGATGATCTAGATGAGGGGACTGAGTGCATTCCCATCAAGGTTGCATCGAATGACACCTAGTCAGGAGTGTTGACTTTTTGCACTGACATAGGCTTTGGGACAATGGTTGGAAAGCTGCAGTGGAAAAGATCTGGGGGTGCTGGCAGACAGCCAGCTGGACATGATCCAGCGTGTGCCCAGGTGGCTGAGAAGGGCAGTGGCAGCCTGGCTCCTATCAAGAATAGCGTGGCCAGCAGGATGAGGGCAGTGCTTTGTACTCGGCCCTGGTGAGGCTGCACCTCAAATCCTGTGTTCCAGTTTTGGGCAAGAGGGACTTTTAGCTGCTGGAGTGAGTCCAAAGAAGAGCAACAAAGCTGGAGAAGGGTTAGGAGCACAGCTCCTGTGAGGATTGGCTGAGGGACCTGGGGATGTTCAGCCTAGAGAAAAGGAGGTTCAGGGGAGGCTTTACTGCTCTCTACAAGCGCCTGAAAAAAGGAGGCTCTATGGTCTCTTCTCCCAGGCAACTAGTGATAGAACAATAGGAAATGGCCTCAAGTTCTGCCAAGGGAGGTTCAGATTTGCTATTAGGAAAAATTTCTTCAAAAAAATAGTTGTCAAGCATGGGAACAAGTTGCCAAGAGAAGTGGGTAAGTCACCATCCCTCAAAGTATTTAGAAGATGTGTAAATGTGGCACTTAGGGACATGGTTTAGTAGTGGACTTGGCAGTACCAGGTTAATGATTAGGTTCAATGATATTAGAGGTAATTTCCAACCTAAATGATACTATGATTTCACTGAAGAAGAAAATACAACTATCCTGGCCCAGTTAACCTGCTGGAAGATGGGTGAAGCTATAAGAGATGCTGGGGAAAAAGGAACTGAAACAAGCTCTTCCTGGGAAGGAGGAGTGGAGTTAAAGCCACCTGCTTCTCACAGAGATAAAGATGGGTTTAGAGGCTATGTAGAGGTTTGTTGTATTTTAGACAAAAAGATCTTGGCTCACTAGAGGAATATCATTAGCCCTGGCATAAGCCCTCACTTGAGACCTCACTCTGCCGTCTCCAGGCCATCATTTTCTTCTTCCTCTTTATTGGCACAACTATTCCCATAGCCACAGAATGAACCAAACTGGAAAGCTGGTCCAAAATAAAACTGGGCCAAAACCCACCCCAGAATGTTAATTTTAGGCCAGTTCAGCTCTCTGATCTGATTCACTAAACAAATATCTGTGCCTACTCACTATTTTTTCCAGTGGTGGGGGCAGGAATATGTGTGCTTGTGAGGTCGCTCTGCCATCTAGTTGAGGTGTTAGGGCATGGGTTGGATTTGATGATCTTGAAGGTCACTTCCAACCTGGATATTCTGTGAATTCCTCTGTTGGCAGGGATGGGTAATGCCAACACCAACTGCTGTTTCCCAGGTACAAAACTGCCTGCCCTTGCAGAACTGGAATCACTTAACAGGCCACATCATACTATCCTTTCAATCACAGGGAAGGTTAAAATAACAGCTGTGGTATAGAAAGGACATTTTAAAATGTCCTAAAGAATTTATTTCATTATAAAATTAGCCAAAGTGAATTGGTTAAAAATGTACAAAACTTGGAATTATGCATTGAGATTATGTGCTTTCCAAAAACTTCAATCTTGGATTGTTTAAAAGGAAAAAGATCCCAAAATGGGTGAGTGAATAACCTATAGCTGCACTGCACAAATTCAGAGGCCTGTTTAAAGCTAAGAACCCTACAAGAACTCACTGGGCTCCCCTTTAGTGCAGAAGCCCAACCACTGGGAGTGTAGTACAGAACTAAGACTGCAAGTTCCAGTGATGTTAAACTGGCACCACTTTCATTGATTTTCTGAACAGTATTTTCTGGCACTTATCTGATTAAATCTTCTGTGGCTGCTAATATTTTCCCTGTCAGGCAACTCCATGTTCTCCTAGAACTATATAACTGCACACACAAGTATGCACCTCTTACACATCTCTGTAAGTATGTAGTATTTATGCCAGCATATATGCAGAACTTGAGTCCAGGTTGGGTGCTACAGGTCTGAGACACCTGTGGGAATGCAAAAGGTAGGACCTGAACTTCACAGTTTGGATGTGTTTGATACACATTGCCCAGTGAATTTGAGAACCACTATCAAATGCAACATGGGTGTAACCACAGGCAGCCAGTCAACACACAACGTTCTTGAACTCTTATGAAGCTGTTTTAACACCATCACAAAATCATCATACAGTTATTTAAGTTTGCAGTACTTGTTGGTCTCATTGGGAGGCTGCCTAGAGACTCACCTTCCTATTCTCTCTAGTGCCTACCTTAGATGCACCACAGCTAGAATTTTTTGCTCTGACACTAGTACCTTCCCAGGCAGACTATTTTTTAAAGGTTAATCATGTATCCTACCAGCTTTGACTTAGCAATGCTAAATGAAAGGGAGATTTTAGCCTCCTTTCACTTAACCATCTCTTCCTGCTTGAGTCCCAGTACAGAGCCCTGTCCTAGACTTGATCATGTCTATGTTTATCTTCCTTGTAGATGCCATGAAGAGTTTTTATTGGAGCTTCAGTAGTAGCATTAATTAGTAGTTCTTCATCACAAGAAGTAGCTTAGGATTTTCTTCAATTTTTCCATTGCTATTTCAAATTTGTAGTTCATTGTTGCCCTGTAAACCAAGCAGGAAACTTAGACTTCCTTCGTGGTATAATCTTACTGGGACTTCTAAATCTGCTGTGTACTCAATGGAATAAGACAGAAAGCTCTTTGATCCCCTCTAGGTCCTCCAAAAAAAGAAGGAAATGGACTTCTTGGAGTAAGTCCAGAGGAAGGCTACTAAGTGGTTTAGAAGTCTGAAGCACCTTTCCTACAAAGGCTGAGAGAGCTGGGCTTGTTCAGCCTGAAGAAGAGAAGGCTCTGGGGAAACCCTTACAGCACACCTAAAGAGGGCTGATGCTAAAAGGAGAGTGACTTTTTACATAAGCGGATAGGGATAGGACAAAGGAAAATGGTTTTAATTTAAAAGAGGGACTATTTAACTTAAATGTTAGAAAGAAATTCTTTACTCAGAGGGTGATGAGACATAGGAAGAGGTTGCCCAGAGAAGTTGTGGTTCCCCCATCCCTGCAAGCACCCAATGCCAGGTTGGATGGGTTCCTGGGCTCCTGATCTAGTGGGTAGCACCACTGCCCATGGCAGGGGGCTGGAACGACATGACTTTTCAGGTGCCTTCCAACCCAAACCACTCTATGATTCTGTTCTCTTCCCTTGATAAATAACCATATCTTTTCAGCATACTATTAACTTGGAACATAGCAGTGCTTGTTCTGGTGAAAACTCCAACATAGCTGTGAGAAATTTCCCCCTCTCAACCACTAATGCATAATCTGAATTTTCCCCGAACCCTGATTTGAGTTTTGTTTGGATACTTCCTGGGGATTTTTATTTGAAATAAAATGAAGCTTAGCAATTACAGGATAAATAATATCATCTGATTTTTCTTAGATAAATGTACAATTCTTAAATCGCTCTTCAAACTTTGAAGTTTCAAAGCCAGTGGCTCAGTAGAGCACTCTGAGTCAGAGCTGGTAAAAATGTTATTTCTGGAAAATATGCACAACATGGCAGTCAAAAGAGACAATTGTAAAATTTCCTGTAAAGTTTGAGGAAAACTCACAACATTTGTAAAAAATAGCATGAGGATTTGGCAAACACAGCTTGGAAAATACAAGAACATATATATATAGGTACATCTGACAGCTACCAAATGAGTCACAATGGGTATTCATCTGCCTTATGCCTTCAGTGACCAAAAGGTCCTTCACTAAGCAGGTCAGACCCTTTAAGCTTCATGGTAAATACTTTCTTCACAAACACTTCCATAAGTATCCTTCTCAAATCAGCAGGTACACAGGAAATGTTGGTTGTTGAACTCATGTTAACCTGGGTTTGAAATTTGCAAATGGTCTGAGACTGCTAAAGACAATATACATTGGCTTTATAGACAACTTGCTACCAGAAGCTCAAATTTACTATTTAAAATTTCTAGATGTAGAAAACATAGATTTATTTTTCTTTCCTCCCTCACCTATTATCAGATTCAGTAAGTTGTCTTCTAGGGAATCCACACTGAAAGTTTTCCAGTCTGGTATGGTACACATCTTGGCTCTCAACTTGAAGAAATGCAAAGCATCTATGTTTCAGTAGTTGTACTTGCCTCTCAAACCTAGCCCACCTTCTGATGACACCATCTGAAAATAAACAGTGGGTTTATGGCTCACACATCAAGACTTCACAAAAAAGTCATGTCAACTTTGATTTCTAGATATTTAAGGGAATCTGCATATCCTTCTTGGAGAGTTGGGAGGCAAACTTCATGCTCTTATTTTCCAGGGGCAACTTTGCTTTTGGAGTTTTTCATCAGGCAAACCCCACAAACAGTTTTTCCAGAATATTAAAAGTAATTGAGATAATGAAAAGCTAATAGGCTCTGGCTTAGAGGGTTGCAAAGAATAGTCTGCCATTATTCAGAAAGCCCTGTAATAGAGCATCTTGTTAATTAGAGATGATTCACAGATGACTTGCAATAGATTATGGTAGTTCTGAATAGGAACGATATTTTCATATTGAGCTCTTATGTACTCAGGAGTAATGAAGCTTTAATTTTAATTAAAAGAAAGCTTCTTTTTTTTTTTTTATTTAAAGCCTGTAGGTCCAAGCAATACTGAATTAGAGAAAATTAGCATCTTTTGCTAATTTTCCATATTTAGAGTGCTGCACTTCATAGTTTTACTTTCATAATGTTCCCTACCAGAGGACAGCTAAGCACCTGAATAGCAGCTGTCAGTAAGAAGGCAATATGATTGTCTCTTTAAATGAAGAAACATGCAATGAGGTGAGGAGCTGCTTGCTCAAGGCCTCTCAGCAAGTCTGTGATAGAGTTATGAACACAACTAGGTTCATTTTAAATGCAGGATTATCCCCTTACATCTCCATGCCTCATCACAGAACACCATCTGCTACACCAATGGGCATCCACTGCTTTAGTTATGATCATTACAGTGGTACAGTTTGGCATTATAATGATCCACTGCTACTGATAAAGGGGTTTCCATGCTCTGTCACCTTCCCTCTTCCTTTCCCTTAACACTTTTTCTTGCCTTTTGCTGGGGAGCTTAAAATGAATTGGTCCAAGGAACAGAGGAGATACTCTATTTACACACAATTTTTGCTGGTTTGCTCCTCTGAGCTGACCCCCAAGGATCTGGATGAGGTTCATAACCTGAGCAAAAGGAGATGCTGGGAGCATGCAGGAGCAGAATGGAAGGTCTGTGATCTTCAAGAACAGCTGGCCAGGGGGTGGGCTTAACTGCATCTTTTTAGCATATATTTACTTGAAACCAGGTCCCTTCTTCAAACTGAATTGAAAATAATTACTCTCATCCCTGACAAAAACATGGTGTTGTGTTCTAGAGCTGCCAGAGGTCTATCCCAAGGTTTCCACAGGCAAGGCAGGCCAGCCTGTGCAACCAGCAGCACAGAGGAGAAGCACATGGATCATGCCAGTAGTTATCAGTAGCCCATGGCCCTGATGATCCCAGTGCTGACTTAGGGCAGGAAGGCTGGGGCTATCACACTTCTGTCTAGGATTTCCCATGGTTATGCAGAGTGTGTACACACAGGAGCTCACACCAGTCACACAATTCACTGTGGGTACACTGTGCTTATGCACAGTGGAGATCCAGAGCATGTGCAAGCACACAGAACAGGACCAACAGCAATGCCTTTTATCCATTCTGTCACCATGTCTCTTCCTCTGACCCCAGGTAGCTGCAAAACATTACTGAACTGCAGGGTTGCCAGACTGTGAAACATGACCTGAAGTGAAATTCATTACTGCATTCAAAACACTTGATGAGAAGCTATTAATTTACTAATTCATACAGACAATGACACAACCTTTTAGAAAAGAAGGCATGGAGAATGACAACTTGCATCCAAAAATGGCATTATGCCTTCTGAAAGTTCACCACAAAATTCCCCATGATTTCTTACCATTACACAGATTTGCAGGATTTAATAGTGTGAATTATTGGGAGAAAAGAAATGCATTATTTGACTAAAAACTCAAATAATGAAACTTCCAAATAAAATCCTTCTCAATCTCCACATCCAGTAGGATATGCAAAAAATCCCAGACAGACAAACAAACCAAACAAAAACAAAAAAAGACTACCCCAACTTCAAACCAAACCAACCAACAAACACCAAACACCACCACAATCCCCCTCCCTCTGAAACACATATAGATTTAAATCTTGGATTAAATTAAGTGGACAGAAAAGAGTACACAACACAGATGCAAATATTTAGCCTTTTTACTTCTCATTTAGGACTCATGGCAAGACATACCAGCATTTTTTCACTTAATTCAACAGAGTGAAAGATAAGCAAGTAGAACCTTGTTCAGGAAGGGATTACTCATCTGCCAAAGGCTACCTGATCATTCAGGGTTCCCAGGATCAAGGCCTTTTTACAGTCAGCTCTTCAGAGAGGACTCATGTTCTCTATATAAACTTAAAGCACCTATTAGGTGCTTGAGTAATGCCCAAATAACAGCGTAAAAAACAATAATTAGTGCAACGTAATTTGAGAAACCACAACATTTCGTAAAATATAGAAACAACAAATCAAAGACAATGCAGAAAAGCACAGATAAAGAAATCAGAACATTTAATTATATCAAATATGGGAAAACAGTTACAGATTATTTAATAACTGCATGTTTCAATAATTTGCATTTCATGTAGCTGGCTTCATTGTATATCTAATAATAACATGTTATATTTAACAGCGTGAGCTTATCTTTTTTTTTCATTCACTAGAATAGCAGTTGATTATGCTTTCAAATGGTTTTTTTTGTCTTATTCATTCATCTGAGTTTTATCAGATCCCAAATTAAAGAAAAATCTCTCTTTAACCGAAGTTAACAGCCAAGTGAACATTATTCTGGGAAGTCTAAGATAATGAAAGCAGGCTTGAGGGTAAGCTATACTCAGCTTTCAAGCACACCTAATGCTCAATAACCAGCACAATCATCACTGTGTTTTTCATTTATCACTAGAAGTTTGTTATAGCTTCAGCTGAAGACTTTCCTTTTTCAGTGAAAACTTTAGGCGGCCAAAAAATCCCTCAAACCTCATCATTATATCTTTATGCACTGCCTCTTAAAAATATTTTTCCAATAGATGCATTTTATAGTAAAAAAAAAAAAAAAANTAGTGAAAAAAAAAAAAAAAAAAAATGTAAGCAACTGATGATTCAGCTTCATTATAAACCATGTTCCAAAATTTGTTTCAGATACAATAAGCTTGCATGTGGGAAAATCAGTAGTAATACATACCCTTACATTTCAGTCTATAAAAATTTTGAGTAAAGATGGAGTTCCAAAATAATACTTTTAGTTTCTTAATCTCTTAATGAGACAAAAAAAAAAAAAAAAAAAAAAAAAAAAAAAAAAAAAAAAAAAAAAAAACAAAAAAAACNCAAAAAAAAAAAAAAAAAAAAAAAAAAAAAAAAAAAGAACACTAAACCTACCACAAGAAATCATTACACATGAGCATTTTTATTGTTCAACATGGTATTTAAGATTTCCTGTCTGCTTCTGTCAGCCCACAGAGGACTGCCAGGACATGCTAAAGAGACTCTAACAAATTACTGAAAAAATTACCTTTTGCAGGACTGCTATTTTTTTGTCTTTTTAGCACATGACCTCCTCATATAGCAAGATACATATACATGACCTCCACCATAGTCTGAGTAGATGCAGCAGCACTTAAGAGCTGACTCGCTAGATTTCATGTCATCACAGCATTCAGCTCGTGGCAGTTTTCCTGTGGGACTTTGTTCATAATCCAGGCACAGAAGATCTAAAGCTCAGAAGGATTTAAGTTTGAAAAAGGTCATAAAAAGCAAGACAAAATACTCTCAGCGATAAATAGTATTTCTCATACACAGAGAACAAGATGAAATGGTAACACCCAATTTTAAAGCTTATCTTTATTAATCTTTTGTTTAAAAGTCCTTTTTGAGAAACCCTATTTTACTTTTATCTGTATTATCTATTCCATACTCTTTCCTGGGTCTAGGTAAGGTGCTGCTCACTTACTTTGTAATGAGTCTTTCCACAGCAATAATGAAACAACAGATAACAGGACACACACACACATTCACCAGTTATTACTTGCTGTGCCTCTAAGCACAATATTTCGAAACCATCACCATCATCCTTTCCCCTTGTATAACTGTGTTTTTCCAAAGGGAAATCTGGATTTGAGTGGAGCCCTCACTCTCTGTTATATCAAAGACTTTACTGCTGCTGTCTCCACAGAAGTCTGTGTTGTTGAGAAAGATCCATGATACTAAGGACTCCTCCTTTAACAGGAATTTCTGCCCAGTGATATTGATATGACAAAAACTGAGTATGTGCAGCAACGTGGTCCAACAACAATGCAGCAACAGCTGCGTGTGTAAAATAGATGTGTCCAAATTAAACAAGGAGGGGATCAGACAACCCAGAATAAAAAAAGTTAACCCTTTAATTTCAGCCCACAGGACTAGAAAACACAAGATTAGAAGACTTACTTATTAAAATATATGAGCTTTTGATATATTGTTTTTTGCACACCTGGCCTGAAAAGCTTAATTAGACAAGTGTACAGCTGCTACACTTGCTACTTGGGCAATACTGTTATGCCGTCACATAATGGCAAAAATTTTTCAAAGACAAATTCCTAAGTTTTACAGCTTTCACTTTTCACTAACACTAATTGGCTCTTTAAAGAGCTCAGAACAGTACTGGAATCTGTTAGGCTGAATGACTCAAAAGCATGCACAAGAAGAATTATCTATATATTCTGCTCTCTGAGTACACTGCCAGCTGGACAGAGTTATGCTGTTTGTCAACTTGAAATCAAAGTCAGCTAGTGCAGTGGAGGGCATTGTTCATGGAACATGAATCAACATACCAGCAAGGGGAGCAGAGGAGCAGTAATGTCACTCATTTTATTTCTGAATGAGCAACACATACTAATTTCATGTTATTGTCACTACATGGAAAGCCATGCACAAATACACCTCTTTCCCCTGCAATCCCCAAAGGTCTGCTGCAGCCAGAAGGTGAAATTGATGTCAATTCTGCTTCAGGTTTTCATTGTTCTCAAGTTTAATTAGACTTTCAATTAAAGCAATGCTTTAATTCTGTACCAAAGGCAGTGTCTTCTAAAATTTCCTCCACTGGAATGACAATTTCTATTTGGAGCATTTTTTCCCCTCTCCCTTATAAGTCACAGAAGTTTGACATATGTTAATCAATGGACTGAACTGACAAACCACCATGGGGAAAGGCATATATTCCCAGCTCAGAAAACAGGGCACAAACTTGCAGGGTCAGAAAAGGTATGGCATGCAGGGTATATTATGCTTGTGTTCAGAAGCCAAAGGGTCCTCCTGGAAGACAATGTAAACAGCAAGTCTCTATGCAAAGGTTGAAGCTTCCTTACAGTTTGATGCCTTTTGATGAAAACAAACAAACAAAAGGTTCACAGAAAGAAAATAGCATAAGGATTTCCCATGTGATTCAAGTACTTCTTCTCAGTGAGGTAATTATGAGCAGTATAGGCATCTTCATATATTAGTTTTATTTTACTAAATTGCTAAACCCAACAAGTATTAGCACCCAACTCAGGAAGTCAAACTGATTTTGTCTCAATGCAACAGCTTTCAGGAGTTACCCAGCAGCAAATTTACTTGGGCTTTCTGCTAGACAAACACTCAGGAGAGTAGATTTTCCATTAGTCCCTGAGAAAGTACTGCTTTTTATTTTTCTTCAGGCATCTCAGAGAGGGAGCAGGAGAACAGTGAAGATTAGGAAGGGTTGCAGACAAGAATTAACTGGATGGGTGGATAACTTCTAGGTTATTAAAATTTGGGCTAGTGATTTCAGATCTAAAATTAAACTACAGTTTCAGTTTTCCTTTGGAAAGAAAAAAGAAAGAATAAAACAAATTTAAAAAAAAGATTGAGAAGTACAAACATGTTTACACAGAATATCAGAATATAAAACTTCATTTCAGAAAACAGTACTTAAACCCGTTTTTCTTGGAAACAAAACTTGAGGACTCGTTACTAAGTATCTTTCTTATATTCTTCAATATTGTTCATGCAATAGTATCCTAATAAGGAAAACAAATGTAAATTTTGTTCCTAACAGAATGACATAGATGACCCCATAATGAAAGAGAGCAAAGTGTTGCACATAAATCTTTTCAGGACTGAGTCCTGTAATACTGTAATCTATTTCTAATTCCCTAAACCACTATGCAGATGACACAGCAGAATTATACACACAACATCTAAGAAGACAGCTATGCAATTATAGAGAAGTTCAGAATCAAAACAGGGTTAGTACTCAATCCCCTATCATCAGATCTCTCAGATTTATGTGCTTCCCTGCTTGCAGATTTAGGAAGTGATCTGGAATCGCACTGACTCCCCCTTGCACCTCAATTTTCACGCAGAAGAAATTTGCATGCAAAGGCAATGAGGTGTGTGATGTTCAGAGCAGTTGGTCTGTAAGTGCCTTCATAAAACTGACTTGCCACATCCATCACAGAGTGCTTTTTAGCACCTTCCAAGTTTAGGTCCTTCCCTAATCAAAGCACTTTACATGCATTAGCCATGGATATTCTTCAAGAAAGGGTAATATAGATGACATCCCCTAGAGCTGAGCAAATTCACACTCCCATATGAAATTTCTCTCCATTAAAATAACACAGGGCAGAACATTATAATTAATAGAACCATTACCCTTTAACTAAAACCTTCTTTGACCTGCCCCATATCAGCAGAAAGGTACCTAAAACTGGATGGAACTACAGTTTGCACCAACCTGTACCACCTCCAAATCACCAGAAGGAAGGTAAAAAGCCAATTCAAATAGATGAAGTCCCAGCACTCACAAAGACATTTCTGTTTTCTACTCAACTCCTGGAAATAAAAAACTGACTCATTTATAACATTAGATCAGTTTTCTTGCTACATTATTAATTCCCACAGCTGTGACAGAACATTTGGTCCTAGGTTGGGCCAAGAAAGACTGAACTCCTTAGCTGCCATCTGTGCATTTATTCAAGACACTCACATACATGTGCACATGAGCACACACTGCTTTGAAATGCAGTAACTGCTCAACACCAACAGTTCACAATTTTAAGAGAGATTTTGTCTTTGAAAAAAATTCATAATTTTAATATCTTCCCTAATTATTCAGAAATCAAGTGGATAAGTCTTTCTGAAGAGTATGAGAGACTACATAATGCGTTTCTCAAAAGCTTCATTATATCAAAGATGAAGTATAAAAAATGCAACAGAGGCAAATTTCAAGTTATTAATTAGTTGCAGACATGTAACAAAGTAAAGAGATATACGGATACTATGCATCAATAGATTCAAATTCAAAACAGTTGCACCATAAAGGCTGAATTTTGAATTTGAACACAATATTTTGAAGATACCCCCCCATTTTGATTATGAATACTAGTAATGAATGATAGCATCTCTAAAATACTACACTTACTTTATATAGTCATCCCACACATGTATAAAACCTGTACATATAAATTCAGTATGATTTTATGAGCTCATCTTCATTTATGTTTTTAAATCCCAAGTGAAAGAGTTAATGTGACCTTGAAAAACTATGTGAAATTGAATTCCCACCACGGAACAAGAATTGTTACTTTGGGCTATGTTCTACATTATGCCTAGTATCGATCAGAAGGATATAAAATATATATAACTTATTTTGCATATTACTTAGGATTTTGTTCATAGTGCGAGGACATTGTTATCTCATACTAATCAAATCTCTTAAAACAATGAAATAATCTGATACACTTGTACTATAATTTGTATAGGGAATACACAATCATTTACTCTTATCTTCATCTTAAATAATATATTAGTCACAAATAGTGTTAATGTAAGCTGCTAATAATGCACTTTGTATTCAAACAGACTCACAGGCAAAACCAAACTAATGAGAGAAAAATAATACTTAGACCAGCTGTGTGACTGACCTCAAGGTTTTCAGAAAACACTGAGTTTTGTGCTAAGGCAAAGCACAGAAAGCATTGGGCTCACCTAAGCCTTTTTTATTACAAGGTCAACAGTGACAGGAAAACAAAGAGGTTTAGTGGGATGGTGTCTGTGTTTGACTCTGCACATGTTTACCTGTGCTGTTGCAGATGATGAGATGTAAAGGCCAGTCTCCAACAGAGGCACCAGGGCATGGAAGGGGCTTCTCTCTTTTTAACCCACGCTCACAGCTGCCCAGGCTGCTGACAGCCACATCCCACCCCCACCACTGCCAGCTTCTGCTTCCAGGTCTTGTCTTTGGTCACAAGGAACTCCAGCAAACTGTGTTGAACCAGAGACAGCCCCGAAGCACATGAGAAAGAAAAAAAGACTTTGATCACTCCCACCCTTAACATGAACTATCTCTATCACCTCAACTTCAAAGAGCCAACCACATAGCCTGCTCCCCCCACCTCCGAAGGGCTACAAGGGCAGGAAGCAGCAAACACACAGGGTAAGGGGAAGGACCACAGTGGCGACAGAACCCCAGAGAGCACTGGGTCCCCCACAAGTTCTGTTCCCAGACATCAGCTCCAGGCAGGAGGATCTGTCTCTCCTTGTCCTGAAAATACCACTACCTGTTGCAATTCATACCCTATAAGATAAATACAAAATTTAATTTGAGCTGATTTTCTTCCAAACATGGACAGAGATTAATCCTGTCTGATGGCAGAAAACAAATCGCTGGTACTCTGGATTTATTTTATTTTTTGGAGCCTTGTCATTTAATGAATGAATCAGAGGTGACAAGGCTAGGAGAACAAGGAGCTCATTAGCATCCATCAACATGTGGTATACAATATGCTAGCTTCAAATTTGTCATTTGTAACCCAACTCAGACATGTTTCTTTAGTACTAGTCAGTTAATGAAAAGTACAGCAGTTTGCATATTTTGTCAGATTTAAAAAATGGAGCAGTGAATTCAATTGGCAGTGGCTGCATTGCAGAGCCACTGGATGAGGAGAAGGAGGAAGGAGTTTGTGATGGCCCCCTCAGAAACAATGGTTAGAAGTAAAAATAAATTGCCCAAATGTCAGCAGTTTGGAAACACTTATGACCTCATGACGGTGACAGCAGCAATTCTCTGCAAATCAGGAGGCAGAACCTGAAACTGGAGAAACTGCTTCAGTTTGCTCACTGTCCTATTTTCTCCTCAATGCAACTTAGAGAGAATAATGCCCCCCTAACTTTAAAACATAGAAGTTTCTACTGTTAGGAACAGTTACTGCAGAATGTGGCTGGGTCAGGCACTATATATGATCTAACTTGTAAAAAGAAAAAAATATCTGCAGATGGTCAAAGCCCAGACAGCATCTATTACACATCTGGCAGAGCTCCAGGAATATTTTACAGGCTCCTCAGGACTCCACAACCTTGTTTATGATAGGATTAACTACAGTGCATAACAGGGAATCAAAGACTGGACATTGCTTGTTTTGTGTAATTTCTTCTCACTGTGGGATTCAGCTTGTTCAGCAAACCCAGCACAGCCCCAGTACTAACCAGCTGACCTTACACTACAATGAGAAATATTTTCAATCTGGATGAAGTTCAGGGGCCAGAGACTACAAAGTAAGAGTACACTGTGTAACAGGTAACCACGATGTTGCAAAATGCTGCAGTAGCTATTACACTAAAATGTAACGTGCAGCCAGGAGCTATAATAAGTTCTTTTTGGCTGGTCAAAATGGAAAGAGTGTGAGCTAGCAGACAGCATCCAGTATCTTTAAATTTCATTCTGATACATAATCAAATCAGCTCCCATCCCAAGCAAGAGGAAATCTGAGAACAAACTACAATTTGACAATTTTAGACCTGTCCTTTCCTTATTGTTTCTCATGCGATGAATATAATAGCTTAAACCGATATTTACTTCAAGGACTCTGATCTCTTAGTCAAAAGTAAAACAATCAATGAAGGAATTAGGTTACAGATATACTGAATTACTATTTAATATAGTATTAAATGGTATTTAAAAATCATCAATTAAATAGTATTTAAAAATCACCTGTCTAGAGAGTTTCAAGTGACTTCCCTATTGCACATCATGGCATGAAGTGATTGCTACGTGTTTTTTCTTCTCTGACTCTGATTCAAATGATAAAACATAAAAAATTCAGTCTGGAGGTCATAAGTGACATTGTGCATTGCAGCCAGAATGAAGACCTTCTGCTTGGGAAGCGGGAAGAACAATGTTCCCTGTGGGTCATGCCGTGGTTCCCAGGCACGGCCATGACGGTGGTGAGGCGCAGATGAGAGCACAGCGTGCGCTGGAACAGGCACTAATGGAGGTGGCTGACCCAGCCAGGGACAGCGAGAGCTCGCTGTAATTGCCACGGACTGGCAGAGAACCAGAACATTCATAGAGCTTACAAGTAAGTGCACAGTCTTACGCCTAAATACAAAAGGCAAAGTGGTACCTGCATTACAGACCTCTCCCTTCTGCCAACTAGTCTATTCACCAAACTGTAAATGAAGACAGGCCCTCATACAATAAACACTCTGCTAGATATGCACATTTATGAACATACTAGCATTTTAAACTTGGTTTGTTGTTTTCTGTTTTGGGGGTTTTTTTGGGGTTTTTTTGACACTGCACAATTATTATTTTCAGACTGAAAAAGATTAAGTAAATGTTACCAAGACTTACCTTTCAATCTTAAGCAGTGCAAAATGGATCTTGCATAGCTGGTAATCAAGAGATACATACATGCAATTTGACTGTCTTCCATCCAAACCCTGCTGTATGTACCCAAAACCAACTTACAAATCTACTGTACAGATTGAATACATTTTAAATAGTTCTTCCTGACTTTAGTTAGAAATTAATTTTCAAGAATTTATGCTCTAATTATGGACATAAAAGAGCAATAATTTTCTGAAAGAAACAGCATGTAATACATGGAAAAAAAGTGTAAAAAGTGGGTTGAAATACAGTCATGCTCCCATTCTCCAGCTGAATAAGGTTTGGAAAGTTGGTGAGGGTGGGGGCCAGAAATGTTGAGAAGTTTCAGGAAAAAGTAGTTTTCTTCAAGAGCAACAAATATAACATGAAAAAAATCCCATCCTGAACCAGATCTTTAGCCACTTGGAGTCCCTGTATATCATTAAAACATGTTTTCCTACTGGAATATTTGCTATTCACTTACACATCTTTCCACTAAAAAAGTAACTCAAATAGTTAACTCCAGCAATCCAAATAATTAAAGCTTCTACTACTCATTCAAGTACAGAAGATACCAATTAGAAAGTTACAGAATTAAAAACCAATCACTATCTTACAACAAGGCAAGACTATAAAACTATGGACAAGCCATCATTTTTTTTTTTCAGGTACAATTTTGCTTGAATATAAATATGCATTTGTGGCTACAAGTTTTATTCTAATAGGAATTTTTATTTTTCATTTATAAATTTCTTTTGTTTCTAAGCATGGAAATAAACTTGCAAGAGTGACAAATAGAAAATCACACCTGGCAAATACCACTTTGTTTGCTTCTCCTGCCTACAAACTGACACATGACAAACCAGAGCTTTCCAGATGCCCCTTTACTCTCCATCATGTGCTTCTTACAGGCTGGGTCAATTCAAGGTAGAGGGAAGCTCGTAGTGGGTGTTGCCATTCTGCCCCAGCACAGGTGGGCAGGACAAGGACCAGGACTGGCTGAATAGGAGTAGAAGAATTGAAGCACTTTCCATACTTTTCACAGAAAGGAAGGAACCTTTCTAAGAGCCTATGTACACTGTGAAAAAGAAAACAGTTGTTGTGGCTTGAAAAGTGATTTTTTTTTCCCTGCAAGGAACTTGACAAGTTTCCTTCAGGCCTGAGAGAACCAATTAGCTGGCTAGTTCTAAGATGAACACTCTGTTTAGCCACTTAAGAA
>VZTR01017668.1:618860-629230 GCA_013400775.1 Chaetops frenatus
TTTTTTTTTTTTTTTGGTCTCATTGCTGTTTCCAGTAAATTGTTCTCATCTCAACCTGTGACCATCAGCTTTTTGTACCTCCAGTTCTCCTCTCCACGCCACCCCAGTGAGAAGGGAGAGCAAGTGGCAGCATGGTTTGGAGAGTCTCAGTGGGAGCACTAAACTGGGGAGAACCATTCCTAAACCACAATGCCACAGTTCAAACAGTACTTTGCTAGTTTAAATTATTTAAATGTTAATTATTTCAACAGGGTCCTTACTTCCCTGTAGTTCTTTCCCTAGACAACAACCACTGCCAATGTTCTTGCAGAGGCAGAGAACAAGAAGGTTGTCATCTTGTTAATGTAATGCGCAAATACAAAAAAAATTACCCTTTAAAGAAATATTATCCTTTTATTAATGATAAACACTCCCATCCTAGGCCAAATTCTGTATATCAAGCACTGCAAACCATTAATGCCTGTGGCAGTTACTCTTCAATCTGTATTAGTGTTCACAACATACATATATTATAAAAATGAAAGTCTTTAAAACTGTAGTGACAAAATCCTACACAGTAGCTGTATCTGCCCATATACCCTGCTCTGAACTTACACACAGATCACTTGTACATATTTTCCACTTGCATGGTCATGGAAACTCTACCACTGCCACACAAGGACTGAGGTCAAATGCAGTAGTGGTTTATTTACGAGAGGAAAACTTTATTGAAGGATCAATGCTATTCCAGCAGCATTAGGTCTTACTGTCACAGCTGAAACCAACAATTCAGATCTTTTATGCAATGAACTCTACATATATGAAAAATAGAGTAGGATATAAACTGCAGTTATTCTTTTGAAAAATATAGTCAGACACTCCACAGTTTCTAGAAGCCTTTACAAACATACATGCACTTCTCATGCAACATCCATCAGAGGCAACTCAACCACCTCCAGGCAGAAATTTATATTATTAGGCATCATGGAGTTTTCCCCTAAATTTTTTCAGACAACTGAAAAGACCGTAACACCTGTAACACTTGGCCAAGCAACTCCTCCTGCCCCAAGTGCCATCCAGCTGAGCCCTGACTCAAGGGAACAGGTGACCACTGCTTGCACAGTACAGCCTTTGCCCCTCTGCCAGGGCCCCTGGTTTGCATCTCACCACATGCACCTGCTCTGTCATCCACACCCCTCCAGAAACACTCCTTGCCTTGACCCAAGACAAGCTTTCTTTGCAAAATGATTGCGTGAAAAGCTTTGGTTCTGAGGAGATTGTTCAGGGAACACCATCAAAATAGAGAGATTTCCCTTGCAACAAACATGAAGAGTTGGAAATTTGGTAACAAACTCAACTCCACTAAAACTTGCTATTCTAAAATTCAAAAATAAATGTCAATTATGTTTGTAAGCACAATTAGTCATGCCTTTTATCAATGTTGAACAATTTCCTTTAGGTTTTTTTTTTGTCATTGGGGATATTTTTTTTCCTTCTTTATTCATTACTTTATAGATCATTCTTAAAGCAATTAACTAATTCACACAAAACATCTCAATGTCCAAAGTTCAAATAAAGAAAAAAGTAACTTTTAATCTGTGATTGTCAGAAATAAACAAATACAGGAGCCATTCCTATAGGATTTCAAAGTCCTTTACAACTATTGTATAAAACATCTCAGTACCCTTCTGAAGCAAATATGCATGCGCTTGTAAGTAAGCTGAAGACTTGAGACAGACAGCCCAGGTCCATATATCATAATAGCATTAACTCTCCAAACCAGAGTCCTGATCTGTTTCACTACTAAGCATCATCTGCCCTTGATGAAGAGCTTCCACACTTGAAACAAGAAGATTAGACTTGATTAGGTATTCAAAGGAAACCTGCAAGGCTGATCACCTTAGGACTAAATGCTAGTGAAAAGCCTTTCAAGGTGCTTAACAATTGCTATATCAAAAATAATAGACTCTGGTACATCTCAGGAAACAAGAACTTTGAATCTTCTGTGAAGAAGTTTAGGAGAAAATTTAGAGAATGGGAAACACAAAAATCAAGTGGATAGACTAATACTATGGACAAAAGATTACAAAAAGAATAGTCACCGCTGCATAGAAAAAATTATGTGACTCGGAGATATAAATAGAAAATTCAAAACACCATATTCTCACTCCTGCCACTATTCTACAGTGAAAATTTTACTTCTGCAAATGGGTCTGATCCTGGTCTGGTCTGCACATGTCTAAAAGTATGTAACGAAGTTGCAGAAGGTATGAAAAAACAGCTAGTGAACATCCCAAGAAGCATGATTTCCCCTTTAGATAAATTCAGTAGAATGAGATCTTTAAAGAAGGCATCATAACTGTAAGGACAAGCTTGATTCTCTAATATGCTCATACCTGCAATGAGGAAGATACATCAAGAAACAAAAGCAGAAGCCAAGGTCCAAAACTTGCTTACTTCCAACTCAGCAAAAAACTTTTTGAGCTAAAGTTACTAGACAGAGGAACAGACTGCTCAGAGATGCAAAGAATGTGTCTGTCCCCTGAAGCCTGGCTGCATTCTGGACATTTTAAGTTCAATTGCAAGCTATATCCAAGATAACCCAGAGACAACCAGATACAAGTGCAGTAGGTAATTCCAGGCTTACACTCTGCAAGGATGTGAAGTAGGAAGAAGCAGAATGACTGAAAGAAATGAGCCAATTATCAGAATATGCTACATTACAGGAAGTATAATTTGTGATAACTTGCTGTGGGTCTGTCACTAGTGACAATCATGGAATTCAATAGAATTATGTGGGTTTTATTCTCCTTACTTGTGATGTAGTTACTGCTTGCTCCTGGCCCTTTATATGGTTTTCAGAGACGTTTAGTGGCCAAATAATATACTGCAGCTCAATGTTCTTTAAAAAACTGAGAGTGAAATCATGTCAGATACCTCCTAGCATAGTGAAACCTGTGAAGCATGCACATGACATGAACAAAGGATTAAAAAAGAAATATTTTCTCCCTTTTCTAACATGAGATTTTGCTTAGCAAAGAGTAATAGCTTTCCCACCAATAAAGATACACATTTGTTGAACCACTGCAAAATAAGAATTGGTTATCAATTGGCTTTGGAACAACATACACTGCCAGCTTTTTTTTTAAACCTCAGTCCTGGAGCAAAAAATGTTGTGCCAAAATTTTATTGATGATGACAGCTACCTTATTTGCAATAATATCACTTCATATTACTGAATCAATCAGAAAAAACCATCTCTGTTCTATAACTATTTCTTCCTAGCATTGGGCTTGGATATGTTACAGGGGTGGAGGGAGAAAGTGATTGACCCCCTGCACCTCCAAGGGACATGGGAAAGCCCTGTCATCCCCCCTCCATTCCCTCCCCCCTTCCTGTGCCTTCAGCCTGCTCAGCTGCTTGACACTGAAATTCAAAAAGGGGAGGCTTGTCTCCCAAAAAATCATGTGACTTGCTCAAAAACAACCAAGTCTTCTGAAATTAATATTGTGCTCTCTTTATGTGTCTTCCAGCTTCTCAGGTTAGACCACGGCCAATTGCCACATTCAAAGATTCTAGAAGGATAAATAAATATTTTACTTTAAAAAGATAAACTCACGTTTCTAATGCATTAGCACCATTCTGGCTGCTGAGGTTTTAAAGATACCACTATAAAACTCAATAATTAACAATAAGTACTGAGGTAAAGAGCAAAATTTCTCTGTTTCTGACTCAAAGCCATAAATGCTTTTCATCCATCATCTTTGGAAGCTGAGTAGTAAAAATTAGTTTGTGAGCTCTGAACACCTGCTGAATAAACCTAGGTAAGGTAAAATGCAGAACAATGGTTCCTAGCACTAATAAGCACAGGTCATTCCACTTAAAAATCACCATATTGCTAATAACATTAGTGTTACACACATATCTGACAGGAACACCACTTCCATAAAATAGAGGATACAAACCCATTCCTTAGCTTGTAATACCAAAGTTACAGATAAAAGGTTAGAGAGAGGGGAAAAAAACAATACCGGGAGAAAATACATGGATTCAAATGATAGATAACAGGAACAAAGTGGTTTGGTTTTGATGTAAACTCTGAGATATTTCAGAAACCCAGGTGCACCTGTCTCGAATCATGCTGGCTTCAGTGTCCCCATTAGACAAAATAAATACACCTTATAAGTCCAGGTATGCTGGCAGGCAGTAATTTCCATTTGTTCCTAGAACATATGAACCGTTCTTCTCCATTTGGTTCAATTTTTTTGAGGGTAAAATTAGTACTTGAAGTTGTAATCAGTGTATTTATGTATCTACAATACGGTACTATTGTTTTCAGGTTGCTTTGATATTTTTTTAGTGGCAAATTCTTGTCAAACCACCCTTCAAATCTCTATTAAGTTTTTAATAGAGTACTCTTCCACTTTGCATCCAATCAGAATTGGGGTACATCTACCTAAAATATGTTTAATAAACAGGAGATGCCTAGATGCCTGTTTGGTCAGATATTATGAACTTCCAGCCATAACATCCCACTCCTCACTCTGTCACACACTCACAGAGCAGAAATGCTGCTCCTGCTGCTCACAGCCACCCAGCTGGCAGTACAGTAACTGCAACACCAGTCAGCTGCATGGCATCCTGCAGAAGGTTGGAAATACCCGCTCACATTTAGGTTTCCCAGGGACCCAAGCAGGCCATTGGGAGGAGATTGCCCAGGAGGACTAAGGAGAGGTGGATGGGTGGGTGATTTCAGCATGGGCTGAGGGAACACTGCCTGCCTGGATCATGGGCTTACAGGTGATATTCTAGAATATGCCAGCTGTCCCACAAGTGCTTCAGTGGGTGCAGCATGAACACAGCCAAGAGGCCTCTAAGAGCAAAAACTTACTGCTGCTGCTGAACATGGAGCTTGAACTCAGACTTCAAGTCAGAACAGAGAAATAGGAACATGACTTCTACTGTCAAACACTGTGTGAAACTGTAGTGGGAATAGGGTGCAAGGATCTGTGGTTTGTTTTCTGAAGGAAACTAATCATATTTGTTGACAGATTGCTTAACTTTGCCTAAACAATTCATGCAGGGATACACATAACACAATTTGAAAAATTTCTGCTATAGAATAGCCTGCTGAACAGCAGCATAGATTAACAATGGGTAAGGACAACAGGTGATGAAAGCTGCCTTCTTTCTTTCTTTCTATAGCATCCTCAGACAGAAATGCTTTTTTAAATTGCTTGCCCAAAATAGACTACCAAACAACATATGGTGTAAACGTCAATTAGGTCTGATTCAAATTCACAAATGGTGCCATTCTAATTACATGCAATACTAGTCTGAAAGGCATGTATTACAGAGGAAATGGAAGGATTACATTGTCAGTGAGAAGAGATTAGTTTCTACTTACCTTACAGCAGATAATACTAAACCAAAATGAATTTTGCAACTAATAAAAAATTCCTCCTTAAGGACTATAGGATGCAGATACCTGAAGTTTCAAACACAGCTCCTACAGCAAACAAACAAGCCTGTGTAATGGTTACTGTTGAAATTAGGGGAAGTAGACTTCCGGTGTGGGTGCATTTCTGTCACAGAAACAGAAGTCTAATGCCATTTTGAATCAGGAAAAAGCCACATCAGCCTGAAGAAAAGCTGGGGGCAGGGTAGGCAGGGAGAGAAAGAACTTTGCTTCCCCTTCAGGGTAGAGTCAACTCTGAAGCAACAGATCACTACAGCATGCACTGAACAGAAGCCATGCCTAACAGCAATAAACTTCAATTGCAACAGCAGCACCCTCAATAAAAAGCTATTCAAAAAGGCTGCATTAGTTATGTCTTTCTCAGGCTTGTGCTTAAAACTACTCCTGTGAAGCAGCCACACGTGATTAGCAAATATGACGCAGGCATAAAAGCAAGAGGATATCTTGGGTCAAAACAATTAGGCCAACATCTGCCTCAGATGATCATACAACCTGCTGGGAGAAGTAGTATAGCAAACAGGAAAAATATGCAAATATTTCTCTCTCTGCACCTTTCTTCCCCCAGCCTGTCCAGAACTTCCCAGCTTCTAATAACAAGTGGTCAATTGGCTGCCCAATCCAGCAGGAGCTATGTCATTTACTGATGGCACTGCTTAGCATTCCTATAGAAGTACTTGGACACATTCATTTTAGGGACAGAATGTTCCCTGTCACAAAACATACATGCAGCTCTTCTGGTGAGGAAGTTAGGGAAACCTGAAAATCTCTCAACAGCAGGTGTGTGTGATGTCAATTAAGAGGCCTGTAAAGAGAGAAGCTGTAAAAAGCAACAATGAGACTAGATACAGCAATGTTCACGAGCTGTTGTGGCATGGATTTAAGGATGTGTTTGGTGATTGCTGCAAGAGTGTTTTCCTCAAAAAATTTTGAGGCAGTTGCATATGTAAAGTATTCCATGAAATAATTTTAAAAAAAGCATTGCCACCAAAATCATCTACCCAGTTAATACTACAGTACTGTATACTCCTACTGAATTCTCCCCTTAAAAATTTGCTGATGTATTCAATAGATATACATTAGTTATAAAGCACATGATATAGACAACTGTTCTGAAAAAATTGTTTGGGCTTACATAAAATAAAGATTGGATGAAGGTTTGTGATCAATAAAGTCTGTAGGCAAAATTAGTTTCAACAAAATGGTTATATATTTAAACAGAGAAAAGTCCCAGTTTATTTATGAAGCAGCAATAAAACTGGAAAAATAAAATTAGCTGTGAATCCCTGAAGTCCAAAGAACCCATTAAGTATGTTAGATACAGTCTTGGTATCTCAACAATGTTGATACAGTATTCATTCTGATGGAAGTGTAAAACACACTTATACCAAAATAAATATTACACCATTTCAAGGAAATATACATACAAAACCCTATGAGAGTACTCACAGTTAGGAACAGTGTTTAAGAAAATTATCTCAGATGCAGACTTACAAAGACATTGTGACTTGCAAACTGGGGCAAATTTCCAAGGAGAGAAGAGAGGATACAAACACAACCGGACTGCAATTTTCTGTATTCTCTCTTATTACCTATTGCTTTTTAATGAACTTAAAATATATTGTAATTCTGTGACCTTATGCAGTCCTTATTTTAGCAATTGTACCAAATTATTATTCTAGGATAACAAAATGGCAATTCTTATTTGCTATATTAAATTATAAAAAAATGCAGAAGAAAAGCTTCAAAATGAGTGATGATGGATAATAAATTATTATATTCTGAGCATTTATATTAATATAAGACCGTTAGTTCAAATCAAGCAATCAATCCATGAATGAATCAACATCTTAGCACTTCCTAGTATACACCTTTTTCCAGTCACCAGGGAAAAGCTCTTCTGGCAGCTGAAGAGTTAAGTGAGCCAATGAGGCACATTTTAAAAGCATGAGGTAGAGAACACTTATATTATCACAGAAACAGAATATTCTGAGTTGGACGGGGTCCACAAGGATTATCAAGTCCAACTCAAGTGAATAGCACATACAGGGATCAAACCCACCACCTTGGTGTTATCAGCACCATGCTCTGAGCTCGCCTCAGTGGCATCATCCCTTCATAAATGCTTGAAAGCTTTACTTAGCACAAAGCATTTGGCTGAAACGTGCAAGGTAAAAGAAAAAATGCAGGCAAGGTCTCTACATATAGGTGTTTGAATTATTTAAATACATGTATGGATACTCATTATTATGCATGCTCATTCCAATAACACAAAACAGAAATACAAGAAATATCTACCTATTCCTAAAAATCTCTCTACTGTTGGCACCTCAAATCTGCTTTTTCTCTCCAGAGCTGAAATACCTATGTTAGCCAAGTATCATATGCCTCACCACTTACACGGCACTCTGATAGCATAAAGCTTTTCCATGAGATTGAAACAACAAAAGCAGCACTACTTTACTCTAGGTGCATCTGAAGTAAGAAGGAACATAAAAGTGAATGTCCCACACAGTACTATGCTGTCAGAGACTGAGAAAAAAAATTGAAAGAACAGCATGGAAAACAAATACCAAAGTCAGACATGGAGGCTGTAATATCCCAAAAGCAATGCACCAGACTCTAAAGCGTTTCTACCTTGCAAAGGAAGAGGATAACAGTTCCAGAAATTAGTTTCCTCTACAAATGAAAAAAATTATAGGTGGGGGAAGAAAAGTAAACCATGCAAAGCTCTTAGCTAGCATTCAGTCCTATAAAACTGGCAAAATGAACAGTTCTTCTGGAACTTCCCTCATCAATGCTATGGGAAGTGAGATCACATCCAATAAGCTTGGAAATGAAATTATGAACCAGTACAAAGTTCAATAACAAAAAAAAAGGCTCTTGAAGGAACATTTCCTTTTGTTAAAATTAAAAAAACCCTGCAACTTACACTTTTTTTTTGCTGGCTACTAGCTCTGTTTAGAAAACAGTCTACCTAAGCAATACTTTCAGCTCTGCAAGGCTGTAGTATGTAAATAACACCTTTTTCACAAGTGAACCTCATAGCACACTTCAATCAAATGTTATTCATTGTACATTATCTCTCTAATGCCCTAGAATCCCAGATGCAGAGCAGCAGTGTGATGTGTTTGGTTTATGCAAACTGAAGATTGTATGTACATGAACATTTTCATTCCAGCTGCCATTTCTGAAATAGAAAATTATAGCATTTTCAACCATCTCACAAACTACTCAGATCAGTAACTGAGAAACTTATTTTAAAATAAGTCCATAAAGAGAATTCAGGGAATAAACAAGTCAATTCACATCATTATGTGCCTGAATAAGCTAGGCATCAATCCACAGGCTCCATTTTGCACAATACAAACTAGCTTCAAAGAAAAGGAGACCAAGGCAGACAGTTCTGCCCATATTAGTATGTAGAAAAACTATCATCCCACGGTTAAGAAAGGCAGGGATGCCCTAATTACAACACAGTATTAATTCCCTGAGATTAGAAAACAACCATTCATCTGCTCCCATCACTATGCTTGCAGTACTGTTCTATTTAAGAGCAATAATGGGGCCATGAAGCAAATCCTGTTGTCATCCACAAAAACTCATGCTGGTTTACATCACGTAGCAATTTTAGTGCAGGTATAGCATATTCCTTCAGAGGAAACTGACCTGTAATCTCTTCTCCAGTCACAAACAAAACATGGTTCAATCGCAAAGAAATCTTATATATTTATGTGTATATATATAGGATTGTATATAAGTATACTCAAATATAAGTATTTGAGTAAGTGTTTGGCCCTTTGGACCACACCGAAGCTGCCAATTTCTTTAAATACTTGTCTTGAACTGCATCAAAAGGGATTTAATATCAAAAGAGCCACCACTGCAAGATTTAAACATTTTATTTCAAAGATCTAGCTGTAATATCTATTATTAAGACTATCTGAGAAAGTGTCTAGAAATAAATCAGGCAGGAAAATGGTGTCTCTTAAAATGGTATCTGACATTAAACCCAAAACTAAGGGCTGGTAAATAGTGCAACAACTAAAAGACCATTTAGCATGGCCATTCTCTTAAATGAATATGATTTAGGCTTCCTTGCACACATTTTTACCTGTTATCCGTAGTAGCCATTTAGATTTCTGGAAGTTTACTCAGCAAATATTTAATGTTATCAGTCATCATTAAGCAGATCAAACAGTTACATTAACCTTGTACATCAGGTCAGCACTTACTTGGAAAGCTTGTCATCATCTCTGATTGTTAATACCTCAAACCCTTAATAACCTCTCTATACATCACAAGCAAGGGGTCAGGGAGTTAATGACATCTATTATCCACATGCTCAACCACACAACTGGGAGAGAACTAGGGTAATGGAGAGCAATAGAGGAAGATAGTGTGTTAAAAATTAAAATTAAGGGTGAAGCAGACTACGGGAGAAGCACAGAAGCCATTTAAGTGTGTCTCATGGTTTAACAGAGTCATTTAATAAAGAAAACCTAAGCACTTCCCACTGTCTCTCTTCCAAATCATGACACTTGCTTTTGATCTTTATTTTCACGCATTGTCATCCATCAGCAGATCTCCAAAAATGTCTTACCTCAGAATGAATCATGAAACTTGAATCTTTTGTGAATGGTAAAATATGGATCATCTCCAATATAAATAAAAGAAGAAGCAGTTTTGAGAGCTACCAGACAGAAATAACTGATACATGTGTAGATGTAAGAAGCCCATTCATTCTTAGTTTTTGAAAGACAAAACAATCCCATAAATCTGTTCAATGCCATTTCTTGCTCTACATTCCACTGCTGTAGAACTCAGCGATCATTTATTAGAAAGAGGAACCTACATCACTAGATTCAGGTAAAAACATGACCAAGCTGTCAGACTATAAGAAATGTGTGCTGTG
>VZTR01017668.1:632152-651775 GCA_013400775.1 Chaetops frenatus
GTGGCAGTGCTGCTAAAGCTTAGAAGGAGCAGTTTGCACAGAAATCAGTGCTGAGCAGAGTAAATAAAAGCTTCTGAAGTTAAACTGTAAAAAAACTCTGACTCTCCATTAAATTATATTCCTAATGAAGCATATGATATTTTAACTGCAAGAACACTTTCCCCATATCTACAGCCCTTTATTTTCCTGTGTCACACATTCAAGAAGTACATTCTGAAGTACATTTCCATCTTTTAAAAAAGAATACTCACTATTAAACCTAGAGACTAGTGAAGGGAAAATGACATGCATGTAACAAGAGCAGCTTGTCCAGGCATAACTGAGGCATCTTTTAATTCCTTGTTAAGCTGAGGGTTTGAATTTTTCAGCTTGTTTGTCTTGACAAAGACTTCCAAGCAGCAGGGATGGAAAAGAAAATGGAAGGAATGAGAGGAAACCATGTTAGGTCAAGTGGTCTATTGACTAGAGAGAACATTCTTAATCTTTGGTAGCTTTGGTAAAGAACATAACTTTTAAAAAGATGTGAAGAACATGCAGGTGTTAATTTTGCTTTTTTTCCCCAGCAAGTTGGGGTCTTTCCTGCTTTCAATGTCTTCATGCTTGGTGAAGCACAACCTAAGTGAACCTGTGTTTTTAGATTTGGAAAAATGCTGGTCTTCTTCACACCATCCAATATTCTTGAAGAAACCTAGAGCAGAGGACAAGAGGATAATAGGAGCAGTTCTAAACTTGATGACACTCCTTTTTTGGTCAAATAGAAGAAATTTATATACAACGCATTTTCTTAAAAGCATTACTAGGCTACAAGCAATGCTGCAAGGCTAAACACCATGCTGAGGACTACACTCCACATACTGATATTGGTCCCATCCTGAAGCATTATCCACAATCCCATAGATTAGTGGGGGCTTAAAAGGAATTAGTGAATTTTCTATGTTTCTGTATGCATTCTTCATTCAATTCAGTTAATGTGAAACATTATCCCAGTGCTGACCTCCAAGTAACTGTCTACCATTATAGGTCACTTTCAGTTTACATTTCACTTACACATTGGCAAAGGTCAATAAATTCTCCCTAGCAATGAAAGGTCAAAAGTTGCTTTATTTGGAGAGTCTTCTCAACAGGCCAACTTGGTTATTTTATCTTATCACATATTAAGTTACAGTAACACCAAATATACTTCTTACCAAAATTATGTGGTATTTCTAATTTTGTTAGTCTCAGTCTAACAGCCCCCTGAAGCCTAGAAATTTCATCAGGAGCACTCTTCCCACATCTATAACTTTACTTTGAGTTACAAGACAGACCATCTTTTTTTCTTTCTGCCTTTGTATGCCTTTCATTGAGAACGTAAGAGGAAAATTAAAGTCACTCATCTGTAAATGCTGGTTCTCAAATCGGCTTGTAGGATTCCAAACCAAAGTTCTTAATTAAAAATAGACGTATACAGATCCTCATACAGTGACGCAGGTTGGGACCTTGTAAAGCAATAGCAAGCCAAAGCATTAGCTTCCCTTCTCCATTCACATCCTGCCTGGTCATATGTCCCTGAGAAAGGAGAGCTCCCAGTTAGTAGGCTACAAGGATGGCCACCACCTGAGCCAGATCTGCACAACAGCTCACAGATGCTACCCTCCTACCTTTCTTTTCATTTTCCCCAAAACAGACATCCATCCCTACTTTAGTCACCCTGCCTTCTTTTCCCAGCTCAGTCCTCTGAAGACTGCTGCTGAGGTCTTTGCTTTGCAGCTTTTCTTCCCACACTTGTGTCTTTTTGAATGGATATTTAACATCAGCCACCTGGGCCTCTGATGGCTCTTCTGCCTTGTTTTCAGTGTCTTCGCCTACTCCTCCTCTCTAGCAGCCCATAAACTAATGTCTGTAGACTGAAGCTGTTTCTGTGAGAAGCACTGCTGTCAACAAGTCCAAGAGGGGAGGCTTCTCCCTTTCACTCCCTAGCAAACATGAAAGAGAGTCATTAGCCAGGTTTGAGGAGACCCGTTTGCTCAGCTGCATCAGGGCATGGTGCCTCACGCTGCCATGGAAACAATGGACAAAACCAGGAGACAGGCATATTTTATTCAGCAGCCTGTTAGCATTTTGCACCTTTTCTGTCCACGAGACTGGTTGCTAATGCAGCCTTGCTAGCTTTGGAGCTGTTTGAGGGGGAACATCTGTTATGCTCTTTTAACTTTACTCCTAAAGATCAGCACCAAACCCCAGAGCAGCTGTGATACTCCCATACACACACACAGCATAACAAGCAACTACTCTTCATTACTGCTGATATCAAATAGGCAGTTGGATCAGATGTTAACATGAAAATTAACAAGAGATGACTTTTCCCTCAGGATACCAGAAACAGCACACCACTTCAGACCCTAGAACCCCATCTATCTTGATCAGAAGCTGAAACCATCATGCTGGAGTCTAACAGGAGACCTGGTAAAATGCTCATGACAGGCTGCTGCTGCCAAGTCATAAAAGGAGCCTGGGTGAAGTTTCCACCAGGGACTATGACTACAAATTTGATTCCTAATTTTCTTCATGGTCGCTATAAGTTGAGATTTTATTACAACACTGAATATATATTCTACTGCAAAAAAAGATTATCTGAAAACACTAATGATCAACAACTGTCTCACATAATTTCACATTTTATTTCCCCATCGTGATCATGCAAAATTTTGACCAATATTAAAGGATAAGTTTAAATTTTTAATTATGAGTATAAAATAATGGAAGGACTTCGCTTTCCATTTCTTCCTTACAAATTTGTGTACACAGCAGACTGAAAAAGAAAATCTGGAAACACTTGACCAATTTAACCGGATATTTTTTGTTCTAGGTCCATCAGTACAGACTAGCATTACTCAATTCAGGAACTGACTTATCAGGCAAGAGGAGAAAAAAATAATAAAAGAGCCCTAACCTCTTTACTTTCTTTTACATTAAGTAACTACATAACCTTAATAACATATTAGGTTTCCCCTTACCTTAACCTCTCTGTCTTATATTACAGAATCACAGAATGGTTGGGGTTGGAAGGGACCTCTGGAGACCTTCTATTCCAACTGCTCTGCTAAAGCAGGTTTACCCAGAGCAGGTTGCAGAGTACAGCATGCTGGCAGGGTTTGACTATTTCAAGAGACAGACCACAACTTCTCTGAGCAGCCTGTTCCAGTGTTCTGTCACCCTCACAGTACAGTTTTCCCCCGTATTTAGATGGAATACCCATTTTCTGTTTGTGCCCATATTGTCATCCCTTCCACTGCTACTTGTCAAGTAAGCAAGTAATTTAATTTAGATTAAAAGATTAAATTCTTATATTTTCAACCCAGAGACTTGACAAACATCAGCTGCATACAAGTAATTAAGTTTTTAGTGGAACATTTATACATAAGGATTGAGACACACATCAGTCTTGGGTAACCAACTTTATCACTGCAACAGTTGACTATTTGCCTCGTCAGAAACATTCAACAGTAGGAAGACATTGGCAGTAAGTACTCTGCTTAGAAGCTAAGGAAAAACCATTGGTCTTGTTAGCCTAGGTTTACTTAAGTGGGCAAGTACAACTGCATAACCATCTGTAGGGCTTCTCTTTCAATCAAGTGGGTTGTTTTCTGCACTTGAATTTGCCTTTCTCACTACAGTCTGATACTAAGAGAGAGAGAGCATAGTAGGAAAAGGTAGCTTTTAGTAGGAGGTTATTTTAAAATAAACACTTTGATAAAAAGTTAAATGTGATAAACCACAAAGCATTCAAGGTGAGGAGAGTTAAACTCGCTCTTCCAGAATCAAACAGAAAGGGAAAGACCAAAACAGAGAAAACATCTTGCTTAGGTTTATCACTGTTTCTTCTGCAATTTCTTTTTAATCAACAGGTCTCTTACAGCTATTTTACAGACGTTTTGCATCATTCAATGAATAATGCAGTCCTATTATTACCCCAAAAGCTGAAATATTGAAATTATGCTGACACAATCTGAGGCATGAGAAAATCGTTTGACTTCCAGGGAAAATAAAGGAACTTCCAAAGTTCATTAAGTGATTTTTTGGCTTTGAGGTTTTTGGCTGATTATTTTTTTTGATTGTTTGAGTTTGGGATTTGGGGAAGAGGGTGTTTGTTTTGTTGTTTGTGATTTTCTTGTTGTTTTTGTGGAGAGAAGAGGGGGTGTTGTCCATTCTGTTGTCCCCTCTACCACTGCTACATATGTTCATCTATGGAAGGAAAGTTGTTGTCATAGCTACCTGTTATCTCTGCAGTGCACCTGAGTTGCTAGTTCTTTGCCAAATAAATGAAGACACTTACAGTTCCATCCTGCAAGATAATTCAGGCAAATCAATACTAGAGGTTGAATCTTCAGCATACAGCAAACACACTCACATATTGCTTATGAACACATACACAGCGCAACGGGTACACAAGGCCATGGCATTTCACAGCTCTTCAAACTGATATGCACTTGTACTTTTTCAATGCCTTCATGAATAGCCCATTTTATCCTACACAACCCTGTACCTTCAATTGTTTTCTGTTAAACAAAACAACTGTTATTCCCTAAGCAAGAAGCATCAGAAAATTATTTTGAGACTTTCTAGTCAGGTTCCTTTCTGCTTACAGTAGTTACTGTATAGTAGTCATAGTAGTCTTGTACTAAGATGACTTTGTCCACCAGCAGAGTCTGAAATGAGATATAGTGGATGTCTTCCCACGTTAAGGAGTTGCTCTTTAAGGAGCTGGCAACAAAAGAAAAAGGGAACACATGGCTGCAGGGTCTCCTTGATTTTTAGAACTCAAGAACACACGCTGCTGAAGACTCCAGAAATAATCCCCTTGAGGGAAAATTTAAATATATATTCATTGTCTTTTTTATTAAAAAGCTTAAGGAAATGCCAGTGTCTGTAGCAGTTGCCTTGGTCATTTCATGGCACATGTAAATGTACCTTTATTTTCCAGACTTTGAGTGCTTGTAATTTGAGCAAGCAGCTAGGAATGCTATTTTTGGGGTTTTTTTTTCAACAGGGCTTTCTTTTACCCTTGAGGAAGGAGAAAAAAAAAAAAAAAGATTTTTAAGAAGGGAGACAGGGAAGGGAGAATAAAAGGGAACAAGATCCTATCAACATCCAGTCAAAGAAACAGAACTACTTGCTTGCTGCGTCAGCCTTTCACCGTAATACAGTACCAACACCTTGCAGCTAATGCCTAAGAACTCCATCAAATGAGTAACCTCATGGAAGAACTTCACTTTGAAAATCTAGATTCATTTCCAATTTTGGTAGCTTGAGTGACTCAAATATATTTATGTATCTATAATGTAGCAGACATAAAACAGAACTTTAAACCAGTTTGAGATGAGAAAACTTTCATAGTGAATTTTTTTTATACATGTCTGTCACCTAGCTTGTAGAATCTCATTTCAAACAACATTGAGCAATGAATTCAGAGCAGTAGGGAAATTTCACTTAGGAAAGGCACGTTAAGATGTCTGTAAGGGTTTTCTGTGTGGCATTTTTTCAGAAGTGAAGCATAATGGAGAGGAGAATGAACAATCACAGGAAAAGCAGACAAAGCAAGTCCACATTCTACACAAAGATGTAAGTAAAAAGCCACAGTGAAGTCCATTCACATTTCCTTTGTTATTTAACTGTAAAAGTCAGAAAAGGGGGGAGGAAAAATCATGTTACATAATTGTATGGCTCCTGCTAGTTTCCTTCTCTGAAAGCAGAGCTGAGGAGTACCTGAATCTTGTTATCTGTGGGCAAAGCAAGAAACTGCAACATAAAACTTTATGGTAAAAGAAGAGAAAGCTAACTACAGTTCAAGATAGAGGCATGTATTGCAGTGCCTTGAGAGCTTTATACATTTATTGGATTCTAGAGGTGTAATGCAGTAAAGTATTGCCAATCCATTTGAAGACTTACTGTCTTATTAGATGGCTATTAAAAACATACTAAGATTTGCCTTTCCTTCAACACTGCCTACTTGATGTTTTAAAGATTAAGTAAACAACCCTGTTTTCAATACAATCATAAAAATAAAGTAAAAACCACACTTGTAAATTTCCAACTAGTCATCTTAATGAGCTACCCAGCCCACAGAATTTTCAGAGATCATACTGAACGTGATCTGGTGCCTACTTGAAAGGGGCTTCACTGCTTCCTTTGGGAATGGTACAACTTCCACCAGCCTGTGGGCAGAGCTGGAGGGAACGAATTCCACTTCCATTTGGCCAGAAAGCTATTTTTCTTTTAAGGACATGTCCTTGTGCACTGACTTCACTCTAGTCACAGGCTGAAACATTGTAATTAACCCCCAAAATTTATTAAAATGGGGAGGAGAATTCACATTAAATGGAACATATGGTCTGTGCTGCAAATCCTAGTTGACTACCTTCACAAATTCAGTTCAGAAATGGTGTACCCTGGATCAGGCCTATTAAAATAAAAGCCTTATATTTCTTTCACACCATCCACCCCACCTTTGCCTTCTAGGGACTGTTTGTCTGACAGGTCTTCCTAAGGTACCTACCATGGCTGCTTGTGCCAAAGGCCAATCCCAGGACTGCCATAGAGAGCATCATTGGAAACCTGATGGTGACCTCACAGCCACATCTTATCATTCCTTGCTTCTAACAGGATCTGTTGGAAACTAGTACCGTCTTGCAAACACAACATAGAGAATTTAAAAGCTAGAAAAAGTTAGAAGAACAGTAAATCCTAGTTTATATGCAAAGTTTCAAATGCAATGCCAATCTCAACTGTTTTTGATGGAACATTACTCTGCTTGGTGCAGGAGACCAGTTAGAGATTAAATGCAGATAATACCCATCAGGGAGCTGTAAATGAAGATACAGCTCAGACTTACTTTTTTAGGTTAAATTAGGCAATGCTGAGCTGACATAACTGCCAGTAAGAAATAGGTAACTTATCTCTACACCTACACAACCAGAGTATAGATTTATTACTCCCTAGAAAACATGGTATATATGCTTATAATCCCTCTAAGTCTCACCCAGTTTGGTTGCCTGCATCAAGCTTAAGACAGGTGAGAAAACACAAGGTATGCCTGCATGGAAAGGTACAGGAACCTACCTTCATTGCATGACTCATACTTTCCTTTATATAGTAGCACCAGAAGTCATTGAGAAGAGATTTCTGCCAAGATTGCTGCTTTTAGTTCCTGAGAGTGTGCAAACTGAACATGTGCACATTTCACCCTTTTAAATATAACCTCTGAAGGTCAGCAGTGACTGCTGCAAGAAGACACTGCATCACTCTGTAAAACTACAAGAAAGCTGAAACATGTCAGTGCTAATACCTACTGGTACCAGTATGGCAAGGAAAAAATGTAGCTGCCTGTGCAGAAATATATATGGATTATACTTGCTGCAGACACTTGATACCCATGTTCAAGGGGATGCAGTTAATTAACTTGAAGACCACCTTAACTAAAGCAAGAAGGCAAAGGCAGATCACACTGGCAAAAGAGTAAGAAAAACTAACTTGGCCTGAATGGCATTCAGAATATTGAAACAGCTAATAACAGGAAGGATGACTTGTGCTTGCAGCAGAAGGTGCACAGCATGTCTGCTTTGCTGTTAGCAACTGTTAGTGCTGAATCCTGGATACAGACAAAACAAATGGAAAATCAATGCAAAGAATTCAGGGATGATGCCAGAGCACAAGAAACAACTTGAATATTCCACAAAGGAAGAAGCTAAAGCCTCATTTAGGTGCAGAAAAGGGAGTTCCATCTTTTAGAACAGCATCCCTTGGGTGTAATCCAAGGAGAAGGTACAATAGAGTTGACACAAAAATCTCCATTTTCAGCCACTAGCTCTTCCTTAAGAAGAAATAAATTAAAATATTGGTAGTTTGAGGTGTTTTAGGTTCATTCTGGGAGTGCTGTTTTTTCTTAAAGTCAGAGAAACAAGTTTCCCAAAATAATCTATGTTTTAAGACAAGCAAAAAAGGAGTCAAGTTTTACCTGTCTTTGTAGGAAGGCCTTAGTACTAAATGATTGCAAGAGAAAGTTGCTTGGACGTGGATAGAAACATTTTGGCAAAACAAGAATCCTACAAAATCTGTGTTTGCTGCACATCAGAAGAGTAACTCTTCAGCAACCACAACACACGCAGGACTAAGCCTTACAACACTCAGAGGACCTGACATGGAATGCATGTTGGAGGATAATGCTTACATAGTATTCCCAAATTTTAGCTAGGGAAGATACCTGAAAGAGTTGAGGAGAAGGAGAACACTTCAAAACAACAAGAACTATTCTTTAATAGTTTTGTCCATAAGTTTCATTTCATAAAAGCATAACCACCACAAGCTAAAAGTTAAGGAGGAAGTGGCCCAGGATGCAGAAACATTAAACCAAAATATGACAGAACAAATCTAACAATGAACCAAAATATTCTCACTTGCATCCAGTATCCTGATTTTGCCTCTCTTNAGAAATGGTCAACTTAACATTGCGTTATTGCAAGACCAGCAATTACTCTACTATTTGTACATTTTGAAGTTTGAGTGAGCTTAAAGGCAGTAATGGTACTTAAGACCCTGAACCTTTAGGCATGCTGCAAACTATTATAACCAGACATACTTACTGTTAAAAATTTCAACAGGACTTGCACTGGACTAGCAATTTGGTGCAAGTAGCCATCCAGCTGCACCACAACTAAAAGTAGTATTTAAATCATTTTGCATACAATAGATAAAAAATGCCTTCAGGGTTGATTTTTCCATTTCTGTATGTGGGCACTGTTTTCCTCCACACTTTATTTAGCTTACATCCATGACTACTTAGATTTAAAGTGCAAAAGGATTATACTTCAATATCATGGAGCAATTGGGGTTCCTTCTCCCCTCCCCAGTCTGCCCCATTTTATTCAACAAGTCCTGCAAATCAGTATAGATCAAGGTACAAATTCTAGTTCATTTCTAGTGGATGTACAGAACTAGGTATAATCAAAGAGATAGCTAAACAAATGCATGAACTGGACATTAAGATAAGAAAGAAAAAGTGGAAGCCTCCATTAGCAGAGTTCTGTAGCTTGAAAAGTCTTCTCAGGTGCAACACACAAAGGGTAAAGTATTGGAACAGTCACATGTGTTGTATCAAACTCTTGAAAGCATGCCAATAAAAGGAACAGGAAAGGATCTTGGATTCTTAAGTAATAGCCAGTGGCAAATGGAATATTGTGGCTCTGAAGGTTTCATGTAATCAAACTCATAATTCACAACCACTGTTAAATTAGCACAGATACTGTAAACCTAAAGTTAAAAATAAAGTTATCAGAGGAGGCAGAACAAGTAAAAGGGCTCAAAGAAAACTGAGAACACTTATACTGTCCTGGAATTAATATAGCTTCACTGAACTGTGCTATTAGAAGTTTATTGCTAAAGCTGAAGAACTTTTGATAAGAAGATAAAGAAACATATGAATTATAATAGACCAAAGCTTTGGAAAGATTATGTCAGAAAGTCAGCCAAGAAATAGAGCAATAAATCAAAGAGGATTTAAAAAAATAAAATCAAAACCACATGACTAGCTGCTCTTGAAGATACCTGCAAAGGAAATGGAGGTGCTGGAAAGAAAACAACTTGCTAACACAAGGTAATTATTAATTTTTTCTGAAGCTGCTAATTTCTTCTCTTCTCTAAAACACACCATGGGCTTTGCAGCGTAAATAACTTGAATGACAACAGTGCACAAAGGACTTAAGGTACATTCCCTGACAGACAAATTTCCATGCAGGGAAAAGTACCTGTTTGGAGGCACTGATCACAAAGTCATTTGGGAGAATGATCTGATTTTCAGAACAAACAACTGTTATTTATCATCACAAGGTCTAGTTAAAACAAAGGATCTAGCATACTACCTGTGCTGAAAGTAAGAACTGACTAATGCCAACACTATGAATAGTGCTTTCAGAACTTATGCAGAAACGTGCACTACCCTGAACCAAAAAGAATCCCTAATTCCTTAAAAGTTACAGGTTTGGAGAAGAGTTTCTGTATTTCAAGTATCTTTCGCACAAACATTACTTTCTGCCTCAGACTTCTCTTCCAGGGCTGTATATTTCTCAGTCATTTGAACCTGACGTTTCTACTAACAGTTTCCAAGCCACAGTATTTTGCTTTTCTGAAAAACAATACAAATGCAGTATCCACATTAAGCTCAAATAATACACTACAGGAAAAAAAAAAAAACTAAGTGCAGAAAAAGTGGGAGAAAAGTACATCAATTATTTCATACTGACTTTGTCCCCAGAAAAGCCGCTTAGCTGCTCTTTATAGACAAGTTCCACTCCTATGTCATATTTTCATGGCAAACACAGAAGCCCCAAGGAATAAGGTGATTACTTCAGTCAGACTTAGGTTCTTGAACACCAAGCCTGTGCACTTCCTGATGTGAAATTCTGTTCTTTCACTGTGATCCTTTCAAATACCTCTTGATCACAAGTCCTCACAAATTCTCAGTGAAGTGTTTTGGAAGGGGACAGCACAGGACTACTCAGCAGCAGGAGAATTCAGAGGTGTATCAGAAATTAGGGCATGTACAGTGCTCAGCCAAGCTGCAGAAGAGCAGTGCTTGAAAGCACAAGGAATCCTCTGTCTTCTGGCCTTGGTATCCACAGAAGCTACAGAGGGGTACTGCCCTTTATGTCATAGGGCTATTTAAAAAGTGCTATGAGAGTTGCAGAATGAGGCCCAAAACACTGCAGGCAAAAGATACCAGCTATGCTGAATTATGTTCAGCATTTTCTGCTATGAACTGGGTCTCAGACTCTCCTGAAACAAGCTACAGTAACTGACCTGAGCATAACCACAAACAGGAGTCATTAATGGAAACAAACCAAAGAAAGGCTTCTCTTTGCAGAAAGCTATACATCTACTCACAAAAAAATCTTCAAAAAATAATGAAAGGTATGGAGAAAGTCAACACTAAAGTATGTCAGTTTTTTTCCAGAGACATAGCCGGTGACTACAATACAGGTGCACTTGACAATGGCATCATATCATGTGCACCACGAAATCACATTTTCCCATTTTTCTAACGTACCAAAAATCGAGGACACTGGGGAGAAGAACAGTCCTTATGCAATACTTTGCTAAACTCTGTGCTATCATCTGGTATTATACACAGGTATGTGGAAGATACTTTCAGAAGGCAATTCCAGGCCACCACAGACTCGGAGGTATTTCATGCTACTGGGTAGCTGAGAAGACAGAGACAGTGGCCCTTACCAGACTGCCAATCCCTCATCTCTTGCACCTTTCTCTTACTTGAGATTCCAAGCATATTCATAGCCATGAAAACAGTATCGATTTCACTTTAAAAAACAAATACACATCCATCTTTGCGTATCTTTGCAGTAAAAGTTAACCAGTCAGTGCCCTCGGGGTTGTGCAGCAGGCAGCAGAGTGCAGCCAGGAGTCAGCACAGAGGGAGCTTCTCTCTGAAATTCCGAAGAAATGTTATTGAAAGGGTTTAAACTGCTTTGGTTTTTGCCCCAACACACACAGTACAGGGACACAGTTGAAGCCCTGTGGTATTTCCCAAATCCCAGTGGAAAGAACCTGGAGCTCAAAGAACCTGTGCTTGCCTCCAGACAAAAGAAAAAGGTGTTTCAGAGAAACTTTCCTGAACTAACAATGAATTAGTCATACAACCTCTTTAAGAGAAACTGCAGAATGCCAAGCATATTGATAAAGGAGAGAGAAATTTGTAAGAAAACAAGAGGGAGAGAAAACCGCAATATACTGTACACCTCCACCCAAATTTTAACTTTTGACTGCAGATTTCAAGAAATTGTTGTACAGTACAAAAATCTGCACAATACTAGAAAGCTTCATGTAAGAGAAGTCATACATATTCTGCCCACTCAGCAGCAGGCCCTCAGGCAGTATTTCTAACCAATAGTCTTTAAGGACATTACTACAGTTCTGTGCTCCAGGAGAGAACACCAATGCTGTGCAGGAAGGATTTTGGGGGAACTTGTATTATTCTGATATAACTCTGGATAAAGCAAAGTTTAGTGCACATAAGTGCATGACACTATGCATAATTGTGGTCTGTTGATTTTCTTGCATTTAATCTTACAGTTGTGTTTCAAGTCTCTTCACCTACCAATTCTTTAAACAAGTTAAATTACAAGACATATTTAATAGAGATATTAGGCTAGCAATAGCAAGGAAACTCACATCAATTTTACAAAGGTTAATGTCACAATCCCCATTCTGCTCTTCTGCCCATCAGTGCTTCTTCCCATTTTGGAGCCCCAACGAGATTCCTCAGACCCTTTTCCACAGCCTTCCCAGTCCTACTAAAATGAGTCTGTTGGTGAAATGCAAGCACCAGGAGACAGATGAAGCAGTCCCTCATCTTCAGCCAGGGAGGCAGAAACACTGCCCACAGAGAGCACTCCCATACCCCATGCACCAAAGTGGTCCTGCTCTCCCCCCAGGATCTCTCCTCCTGGGGAAGGCAATATTGTGTCATGGCCAGGAGAGATGCCCAGGGGAGCAGAGCAAGGCAGGAAACAGGCTGGCACCACAGCCCAAGCCATGCTGCAAGCAGGGAACACAGAGCAGTTGTGGCAGGCTGAACACAGAGATCACACTTGGTAGCATTCAGCATCTCCAGGCTTTTCCCTTGGCCAAAACAGTACCTTTCTCAAAGCACTACCAAGGTCTGTCTCACTAGATCATGAGATCAACTGGCATATCTAAGAGATGGAAATTTGGCAGCATTTCCACAGGTTCTCCTGTACCACTATCATATTTTAGGGTCTTTTTTTGTTTGTTTTACTTGTTTCTCTGGGGGTTTTTTTGTTTATTTTGGTGTGGGGTGGTTTTTTTTGTTTGTTGTTTTTTTTTTTTTTTTTAAAGAGGGGGAAGAAGGAATTCTGCAGTAAATTATCATTAAAGAACAATGGACCAGCCCCATCCAGCCTTTGGACTTGGAAAATACAGCTAATATTTTACTTTCTTGATTCATATCAGAAATCCAGCAAGTTTTTCATATTAACTATCAATCTGTTGAACATAATTGCTGCTATTCCATCCAAACCCTTCATTAGGGTCAGTGTGCCAGTTTAAAAGCAATTTATTTTTCCTCCACTTCAAGTCCAAGAATAAAAAGTTTCTTGTCTGTGTGCTCCCCTATTGTTTCTAAGCCCTGAAGTAACTGCTGTATCACGTGTAGCAAATGACACACCAACACAACTCCACCCAGGTTGCACAGAGGCACGTTCACCATGTACAAGTTCTCAGCTGGGCTTGATTTTTCATTTGCAATCCAATTATATAAACCCATGGACAGCAGTAGTTGTATCACTGGCATATTGGTGGTATGTGTAAGTAGATATTTCTGAGCTGTGCTCCCAGGTTTGGGCATGGCACTGCTCAAGAGATGCAGCTTGAGGGAGGAGGAAAGAGTGAAGACAGTGCTCAAGAGCTGGATTGCATTCTCCCTCAGTGTTGTGGCTCCCAGAATGCCTGCACAAGCACCACCTCCTCTTGAATTTACTGACACGCCTCTATCAAAGAGGTATGCTTCAGTTGCTTCTATTTCTACCAACTCAAGTCTATTTAGACTGAAGATTTACATGCCAGAAGATTGCCTCAGGCTCAATTGTTTTGCAAACTTTCAAGCTTAACTAGTTCAACTGTTTCTGAGAATAAGGCAAGAATAAAAATACCTATGTTGTTTAGGTCAAACACAAACTGTTGCTTGCTTCCCTCAAATAAAACACTCCTTTGGAACACTGAGACCTGTACAAAGGGCAGAAATATTACAAATACAAAGGCCCTGTTCCACGAGGAAAGAATAGAATAAAAGTATAAAGATGAGTTCCCATCATAATTTTGAAAGAGAAAACTTTTAAAATTCAGGAGTCTTTTATATTCAATCTTAATATTACTTCTATATAGGGATACAAATTTTGGCTGCAAAAACATACACATATGTAGTGTTCATACACGACTGAAGGCCATGTAAACATATTATTTGTCTTTATATTAGTTCCGTGTATGTATATTATAATACAAAACTGTAGTCATGCTAGATTCAGAATTTCATTGCTTTCCTTTTAAAACTCTTTGCCTTAACTTCAACAGAAAATTCCTCCTCTTCTGTGACCAGTCAGCTTCATTCTGTGTTGACACCAAGAACCATACAAGTCCTTCAGCTACAAGAACTGCACATTCAAAAGCATACTTGTCTTGATAAGTTTAAGAGACCCGCACACTTCAGGAAGCTTCTCCTTCACCTTTTCAAAATAAAATATCAACAAAACATAGTTGCACTTTCTGCCACTCAGTGCTGCAAAAACACGTGAACCAAAAAACTCATGGAGCCCTAATCCCTGCCAGTGCCATACAGACAAGTCCAAGATTTGTGTTCTGACAGTGAAGTGAGGCAGGTCTTTTTAAATGACCAGGAATGTCTCACACCCAGAGTAAGAGAACTAAACTGCTCCTGCTTGTAACTTTTCCATTTAAAGACCAACCAGAAATCATGTCCAGTTGTTCCTTCTTTCCTTTCCTCATAAAACAGATGCTTCCAGAGTTAGTTTGACAGTGATTTCAGTGTATACTGTGATCACTTGCTCAAAGTGATCGTGCCTATATATTATCTGTTCTGGGAACTGAGGACCTAGACTATTTTAAATAATTACATATTTTCTAGAGCACAACTTTCAGCAAGGTTCCTCAAAAACATCTATGGAGTTACAGTTAATACTGCATGTTCAAAAGACTACAGTTATTCCTTAACAGCAATTTACAGCTGAAAGACAATACAGCATTGGGGCCAGCTCTAGGCATAATTAAGGCATGCAGTTGCCTAGAGAAACAGGCCAGTGTATGGGGCAACATCGCCTCCCTCCTGCCCAATCCTGCTTATATTATGGTCCCAGAGAGACAGATAGATGTTCCTGCAAAATGCAGAATAGAGATCACAGGGCAGCAGTTTGCTGCATATATGCAGAAGTGACAAATGCAGCACTCTCCAACCGGTCCCATCCCTCAAGTCCTTCAGCAGCTGCAGCAACAAGACAAGGCTGCTCCTCCAGGGCTCTGCCCCCAGCCCAGTGCCCCAACTCCAGCCTGTTCCTCTCCCTTTACCATGTGGGGGGAGATGCCTGGCTTGACTAGCCTCAGATCTTCATACTCAAGGACAATGGTCATCCTCAAAACTCACCCAGCAGCCTTGCTGGCCGTAGACTATAACAGCTCTTGGCACTCAACAGTCTGAGGCATTGTAAGCTGAGTGTGATAAATGGAATCCTTTCCCATACCTGGCTGCAAAAGCATCCCTACAACTGCCAGAAGCAATTCTGCTTGGCTATCTTAGTCTTAACAGTAGTAAAATCAAGATTCATTAGCATGTACTCATAAGACAAAGCAATATCAACAGTGGTTATGATGTGCCAACCTCCTACACAAATCAAAGCCCTCATGAATCAAACACCTAGGTCCTTGCAGCCTGAGCCAAGGAGGCTGCCTCCAGCTGAAGCAATCTGTACCTTCTCTGAACCAGATACAGGAAACCCCCTACACACAAACACACCCCCTTATTAGTGGGTTATTTAGGAAAGAAAGCATAAGAGAAACCCCACATGCTCATGCGAAACATCTCCCCAAATTAGTTCTCAGGTCTCCTACTCTCTCCAACACATTTGGGAAGTACTTTCCCCCTTTTTTCTCTAACATTGTGCTAGTCATGACAGAGGCAGACTATTTGCCAGATAAGACACATTTCACTACGTCAACACATAGGTGCTGCAACAGTCACACAGTGATATACAAGTCAGGTAACCACCACTAGAATTTCCCACATTCCTGAGAGTTCACCCTGTACAATGTCACCCCCGAGGACAGAAACTGTGATACTGAATATCACAGGTGGTCTCTGTGCAGCACTGGGGAGGATCCTTGAAAACCCTTCCATTAGGAAGGGTTCAAGCCCTCCACCCAAACTGGACAGGCATCATCACCAAGATAAAACAGCTGCCTCAAGCTGACTAGGTCCTTGAGAACACAACAGATAAGCATGCATATGACAAACAGCTAATTCTATAGACATGTATGAAAGATACTGTTTTACATAAAATACAAACAATTACCAGAAACAAAAATCACAAAATACCTTGCCCATATGTATGATTCTCCCATGTGAGAATGTACAGAAAGAATTTAACAGGTCCATGCTGTCAGATTCTTTTGGTGCTAGATATCTTTTCATCCTGCTGTCCTTTGCATCAGTGACTCAGTCATATTTCTTAAAGACAGAAACTTCTATTCGTGGCAATGGGGAAAAGGCAGACATTGATCACAAGCTACAACAGAGCAATATTCTGCCAATACTGCAGTTATTACCAAATTGTTTTTCATAATGCTGAAAAAAATTAGAGATCCCCCTTTTTAATACTACAAAGAGCATTCATTTATATAAATCATGCAATGAGCTTTTACAGCACCAGATCCCTGTAAAAGAATGCATAAGCTAAAGTCTTAATTTGTTTTCCTCAAGTGCTTCTCTTATTAGGTGACATTACATCTTATTCTTAAATAGTGAAACTCTAAATCACCCATTTTAATAAAATCTATTTTTCTCTGTCAGAATGTAATTCAAAATGTTTTTCACTAGCTTTTTATTTTCATGCTGACTCAATTACTGAATTATAGTTTATTACAAGCAGCTCTTTTCAGATCCATTCCTTCAATCATTTTATGTGGTACTATATTTTCTATGCCCACCAAATTTGTAAAGCATACTAATTCAATGTTTAAGCACTACAGGAGGAACACCTCTCCATCTTAACATGATTGTTTCAGACAATGCTTTCAGAAGAAACTGAGTAGCACAGATAAGTTTATATGGAAATGTAATTTACATTTACTCTCAGCTGCCCTTTCTTTGAAAGGACAAGCTCTTTCAAGGTTCAGTAGGCAACAAAGCTTTTAAATGTTTTCTTAGCAACTAATTTTTTCTGGTCCTGAAAAAATTCCTGTAGGAATCACTGAGTAATTCTGGGAGCTTGAAAGACAACATGTCCTTTTGCAGTCACTCTCCAGGCCAAAGTCATGTTGTCAACACAACCACTGGAGACTCAACTCTGAAACCACCCCTCATGTACTCAAGAATAATCATTCACTTGTCTAAGAGCTGCTGGTGCCTACACAAACAGCAAGCTAAGTAATATCTGATAAGGTGTTCGACTGCTGCTTCAGTATATAGCATTGAAGAGTATGAACATACTGAATAATCAAATTCAATGTCATTCTTCAGTAGATACTTTTTTCCCAGAAAATATAGGACTATGCTGAGGTCTGATCCACCTCTATTAAAAAGTTTGTCAATTTGGGGCATTCTTTCATACGTAAAATTAAAAGCATGTTCTTTTAGCTGTTTAATTGCACCAACATCTAAACAATATTCATGTAGGCTAGCCATCTGGCAGATGTTATATCCACAAAAGCAAGAAGGGAGCTATGGGTACTTCTCAAAACTTGCTTCAAAACAATATTGCAGTGAAAATGGCTACATTAAATAAAGAATGAAATAATTAGCTGAACTCCATATTTATCACAGCAACCCCCCTCAAAAAGCATCTGTGTAAGTTCTTCCCAGTCACGACTCAAAGACTTAGTTCACCTAATTCACCTTCCAGTTATTGGAGATTGCTGGTTTTTAAACCACAACACTACAACCTCATTAAAGAGGAAAGGAAACAAAACTCCCTATACTAACTAGCTAAGTTACATTCAGGTAATCTAGGATGACACAGGTTATTGGTTCCTGTGATTCAAATCACAGCATCAGACAGAAACTTGGCTCAGTCATAATAAGTTCATGCACTCACTTGAGTGTGAAGTATGCACAAAATGAAGGGCGAGATCTGGCCCCTTGTTCTGTGGAGCCTCCCTTTCTTAGCAGCTAGAAAAAGGCCTCTCCCAGCTGAGCCTATACATAACTCTTGGAAGTTACAGATGTTCTGCACACTACCACAAACAAAACCAGCTTGTTTAAAATACTCCATCCACCTCCAGAAAAATAACAGGAACCATCAACAAAGATGCTTACATGAACGATATATGATTTCTGTTGTGTGGCACCATTCAGAGACCTTTTTGAGAAAGCAAGTTCCTATGGGACTCACCAGACTATCAATAACATACTGCTAACTTCATGTTAACTTATGCTTATCACCACCTTGGTTGTACCCACCTGCACTGTCACTTCAGACTAGTAGCTCAATTAAATAAATTTCTAACAACTACATTAAAATAAAATCCAGCATAAGTTTTCTCTCTTGCACTTTAATCCATTGGGTGCTTTCAGTCCAATATTCAAGAGTATAACAAAAAATCCACTGCTGTTAATATATCCCAGTGGAGTTATGACCACTTGACTAGATATGCCAGCATTAAGGCACATAAAAACTTGGCCAAATTCTTCTCAGTCAACAAAAGAAACTCCAAAAGGATAGCTCAACAGCACAATAGTGATATCAACATTTAAATACTGAAAATTTACTCCAGAGATAAAGGTACAACCAACCATCTGCATCTGTGAACATGCCAAAAATCAGTGAACCATGTGCCAGATCTAACTTGCATTGAAATGCAACTTCTCTTGTGCCCTTTTAAAACTGTTTTAATTAGTATACAACCAAGTCGAATATCTTATTTTGAAGAACCGTATTGCAGATATCAGTATGAAATCTCATATGTTAAATTATACAGCATGGTGAAAATAAAAAATTCCAATTGACTATGACTGCAAATGCCCTGCATGAAAATTTAGATGCCCTACAGAATAAAGAGACTGTACTTCAATCAAAGACTAATAAACCCTGGGTATAGTAGCAAAGGTGAGGAAGAGGGGGAGGGGGAAAAAAACCCAGTATGTTTTCACAACCTATGGGATAAATCCTTGTATGTTGCCGACACAGCATCCAGATAATGCAGACATTAAAATTAAAGAATAATATTTCAGATAGCTAATTATCACAGCATTCAATACCTAGCTAGGTAAAGTACATTGCAGAAATATATGATCTAGGGATAGTTTTAAACCCAGTTTAAACTCAGTTTTAAATAGAGTTCTAACAGAAAACTGTATACTTTCAGGTAGATCTATCTGTATCTCTAGTCATTTCTGCAAATATACAGGCTACACATAATATATAGGTATATCTTCTAATACCAACATTTTTAAAAATCAAACCAGTCAATGAGCAGCATTCTGCCTTGCACACCACAAAAACTTAGCACTAAATTGCTTAGCAGTTTCAGAATATACAGTGCCACGGAGTCAAGGAGCACTGCAAAAAGCCAGCATAACACAACAGGGTGACAGGACCTGTAAACTGTATCTGTAATCAAACTAGCCCCTGTAGCACGCTTCTGAAATCTGCTTTTGATGGGTATTAATTGTGTCCCAGATGCCAAGCCAAGAATAACACTACATTGAGAGAACAGTTCAAGGCATCTCAGTGCAAAGAAATCACAAGGCTGACAGCACAAAAACAATGCAATTAGCAAACTTTGTCACTAAGCTAACTAAAGCAAGCAAACAAAACAAAACAAAATAAAAAC
>VZTR01017668.1:671164-689774 GCA_013400775.1 Chaetops frenatus
CCCACCATGTACACACCACTGGTTGGCTGCAAGGAAACACAAATAAAATGCAGACATTGTCCTTCACACTATTACAATATGAAATATTTAAAGCAGTTTATAATTCAAGTCCCGCACAGCCACAATGCTATTAGTGTATCCCCCTCTACCCTCACCATCCTGACCTGCAGGATGACTAGCTTTCCATGTTAGACAAGGGAACACACAATCTTCACACAGTCAGGATCTCACAGTTATCATTTCAGCCAGCCCGAAGTTGTACAACTGAGGCCCTATGTTCTGCAGAACAGAGGTACAAGAAGATCAGGGGTCCCCATTACAGCAGTAGATTAGATTTTTCACAGGCATGCTTGGAATTGTTTCCTTGGTCAAGTTGAAACCATTAAGAAACCTCCTGCCAGATGCAGTTACTGCCCTCCCCTAGTTGAAGGGCACTGGTGTTACATACTTAGCTCAGAAGACAGATATTTGTGGCAGAAGTTGTGCTGACTTTTGATATCTGTCCCACTAATGCACTTGAGGCTTCAGGTGGCCACGCCTACTCTGTAAAAGGAAAGACTAATTCTTCAACTATTCCCACACTGCATCTTCCCACCTGAACAATGCTGAGCTCCTCACCACAGCTACTGACACTGAGCTATCAGATAGCAAAACTTCATGCATCCCTAAACCAAGCCTGATTCAAACCAGTAAGTAAGCAGCAAAAGGCTGTCACCTTCTTATACCTTTTCATTCACCTTGACATCCACAACGATATATTGTGTAAGATAGGCATCAAGCCTGATACCAAGTTGTATTTATTTAGCATTGTGCTTTACTGCTTAAATATTTGTTGGGTGCTGGAATCAGATGTTTATAGCATTTGATCACTTGTCTTGTCTGTTTACAGAAGTAAACAAACTACACACTGCAAACTGACAAATACTATTCAGATCTCTGAGCTATGTTCATCTCCCTTTCACTCAACAAGACTGCCACCCACAGAAACGCATTATCTGCAATAAGATTGCTTCTCATACACCATTTCCAGAAGAAATCTCTCTGTGAAACCAGACACATACTCTGGAGATTCAGGGCTACCTTCCCCTCCATGAGGTTTGATGAAACCTTATACCAGGCTAGGAAAAAACCAACACCAGGAAATTCAAGAGAATAAACCAAACATACATAGAAATAAATCCAGACACACACTACAAATCTCTTTACCCTGACAGATCTTCTGACTCAATTGTTTGGGACAGATGTGCCCCGTGCACCTAACTGACAGTCTAACAAATTTCAAAGAAATGAGTAATCATTCAGTTTTCTCCCAAAAGTTAACAGCATTATACATGCCAGGCTTAGGCATTCAGATTTGTCATTTTCTCCAACTATTTGGCTACTAACAGTACAAGAGCCCACTTTAGGCACCTGCGGAGAACCTAGACAGCTGTTTGAGAAGGAGCTCCCAAGAACACCTGTGTGAATCAAGATACCTATAGCACACAGTCCTGGCTGGGATAGGGCTCTGGCCTTGCTTGGCACCCACAGGGCCAAGAGAGCAAGGCTCTTTCTGACAAGCAGGAACAGCCTAAAGGATGCTGCCCTAGGAAAACGTCCCTCTGCAGAAAACGCATCATCTCCACCCCTGCAAGCAGCTTTTCTGCAGTGCTGCTGCAGAACAGGCTCTAAGCAGACCTTGCCTCAGAGGCCCGTGGTGTCAGGTGCAGTCAGGAATACTGCAGTGGGGAAGCTGGGCTTCACTAAGCATCACTTTGCTCTAGCTCTGATTTTCAGAACAGAACTTAGCCCTCCTTCTACTGCTACTCTCCCCCCTTCTAGGTAGCCTTCCAAAAGGACTTGAAAAGAGACAAAGAGACCAAGCACTTCAAAGGCTTTAACTAAAATAATAAATATAAAAAAAACCCTCACTATGCCCTCCCTATTCGGTTGTGCAGAGTGCTCAGAGTAGCCTTCAAGGCCACTGCTGCAGCATTTCAAGCAGGATTTCAGAAACAGATGACAGACATTCAGAGAAGGCTCACTGACATAACCAAAACACTACTTATGCAGTTTAATTCTAATGTTGTAACAGCTTCCTTTATAGGAAGGGTGACTCACAACCTTTAGCTTTCTTAAAAAAGAAGTAAAGCAAATCATGTTAAAAGCTGCTGTAATATATACTGTACAAAAAAATTTCTCAAGACTGTTCATCATAGTAGAAGACTTTTTATAGGAAAATGCAGGAGATTATAAGAACTAAACATGCATGATTAATAGCACAAACCAGGAAGAAATCCACACAAATAACAGGTCTCATGTACATGAGTATATCAGCTTTAACAGTACCATACTGCTCATTGTTCTGTTTGCAATGTTTGCTTCCTTAAGAGGTATTGTTAAGTATATGTTAGTGTTACCTTTTCACCTCAGTCGGAATTTGAGAATTGGATCAAAAAGATAAAGCTTTAGATTAGTTAGTACTGAGGACCACTCAGTTACTGATTACTGAAGGTGAGAACTGTGGTTGCTAGTGTACAAAAGAATCAGACTACTTGTTCAAGTGCTAAATATTAATAAATATGCCTAATCTGCACACTTAAAATCCAGACCACCCCAAATAAAAAAAAAGGACACCAATAAAAGTGATAGACTGTACTTCAATCATCCATCAGATATGTGAATGGCAGTTAGAATCCACTATGTAACTTCACATACACACTATTATGAAAACACCCACCTGGCAAACCTAGACATCAGGTCTTTATAGTCAGGCCCACGCTTTCCTGGTGTTGAAGCAACCCTCCTTCCGCAGAGGTGACACACAACTTGACTTTTCTGGCCACCTCTCAGAAACAACTGGCCAAACAAGACAAAGCATCTGGTAGTTTTAAGCATCTGAGTGCTTGAGAAGAGGTAATTTGCCTTCCTTCTTGAGTTCCAAAACTTATGCAGTGTTGTTTTTGTTGCTGCTCTGAATATTTCACATGCCACTTGTAAATGTCAATATAATCTCTGTGAAACCCTGAGTGTAATAAACATGCTTGAGTACTGATCACACATTCTATAAACACAGAACTTCTGCAAGTATAATTCATTTGTTCAAAATGCAGCCAGACTAATTTATTACCAAAAACTCCCTTTCTAGTCAGCAGGGAAAACTAGTCAAGTCTTGAAAAACTTAAATTGCACCATGAAGCACATAACTACATAGAAACAGAAACTTAATACTTGACATCTCCAATAACAACATAAGTCTTCTGTGTCTAACCATGCCCATTTGAGAATATAACTTTTTATTTTTATTTTTTTTTTCTTTTTCTCCCCTATCAAATCTTTGGAAGAAAATAGAGGAAAACTTTCTTCCAAAATCACAGTAGTCACCCTGCTTCTTCGTCACATTACTTTTCCTTTGGTGAAAGTTATTTATAAACCTTGGAAGTAGCAAGAAAGGAGAGAAGAAAAAAAAGAACTCTCATTTCAACACAAAACACTATGTTCTAAGGAAAGAACAAACCACAGAGTGAGCAAGAAAATTAGAGCAATCTAGTAGGGGAAAAAAAAAATAAAGCAATTGACTTCCACTTCATTATAGTGAAGAAAAATGGATCTTCTCATCCTAGAGTTGTAACCATCTGTGTGTAAATCGTAATTTGTTTTCATTTTAAATAACTCATCTCTCTAGGAGGCACCATACTCATCACAGAAACAATTTATCCTTGACTCCAGAGACTGCCAAGTGACTCATCTCTCCTGATGACACAATTCACTCACAGCCAGCACGCTCTTGGGCACCAGTGGCCATCATGGTACAAGATTATTTTCATGAGGGAATGGTTTTCCCCAGAAGAACTTCCATTTGTCTTAAGTAATAAGCCATGTTCAAAATCAAGCAGCCTAACTCCATGAAGCCTTTTACATCTTGCAAATACTGCCAGAACCCCTTTTCCCTGTTCAGCATGACACTTGCTCAGTTGTGACCCCTGCAGTGCGGTCTGCAAAGTTTATTTTAAAAGCTTCCAAACACAGTATATTCACAGTGCATCCAAGTGCCTGTCTAATTGATTCAATCAGAGTTGGTCATTACAGTGTCCACTTAGGAAAAACATCTCGTTAGTTAGCTCTTTGTTCCACTGCTAAACCCTGCATGCTTAAAAATCCAACCTACAACAGAAAACACACCAACAAAACCCAAAACCCACACCCCTCCATGCATTGTCCCTGAAATCTGCAGGCTGCACCACCCCACTGCATCAGTGCTTGGCTGGAGCATCAGGAACAGAGATGAAACCACCACACCAAGGTCCTGATTCAATAAAGGCTCAAGAAGATCAGGGCCAAACGTGTAAAAGTTACACTTAAATAGCAGGCAGTATCAGCTATTATCTCAAGGGAAGCTCTGCTGCCAACTATAATTACCAGTGACTTTCTCTACCAGCTGAAACACCATCATTTAGTGCCTCAAGAGATACAGACACAGAGTTCATTTTTGGTTCTGAAAGACTAAGATTTCTGAGAAGCAGAATCTGTCACCCTTTGGCCATGGAGAGAATGGTTTCAGTGCAAGTTGCCACTCACCACAGACAGCAGCATTTAGCAACGGCTGCAGAGAGCCAGAAGGGTTGAAAAATCCTGAAAAGAGTTCACAGTCTTTTTAACAAGGTTTTTTTAAAGTGCTGTTATCTTCTCTCCTATGCACCTGAGCCACAACAGCACACTGTCTGAAAGAAGTGATTCAAAAGATACTATGCAATAAAAACAGCTGGAACTCAAGTGTTATGTGAACGGGTTATCATATATAAATAGGATGTTAAACTTGCTTAAGCTTAAATGTTGTAAATTTTTCAGTTTATGTAATAAGTTTTTCTACACACTGCTTACCCCCCAAAAGTTTTCTGTGTTTCTATTTGCTGTATGAAATGCACAAGGGGCAGGAGAAAGAAAAAATATATTATATTGATATCTCCCCTATGTCTGTCTTAATTCAGTTGATGAGACAGTGACAACAAGAAACCAATTTACAAAGACTCAGAAATAGGAAAATTCTATTTCAATTGGAGTAGCACAGCTGCTGCTCTGTCAGCTTCCCCTTCATTGCTGGGATTCTGAACACAGGCTCTGGGGTGCAGGAGAAGGAGGAGACATTGCAATCATTCCTTGACTCCAGCTGTCCCCTCACATTTTAGCCACACAAAGTCAGTGGGAAAAAACCCTTTTGTCTTTATCAAGGACACACATTTTTATACACTATTTTTCATGCAGTTAAATAGAAACCAATATTCTGTTGGTTGCCTAATCAACTTCATTCCAAAACAAATTGCAGTTATTAACTCTTTTAAAAACTGTTAGACAATAGGCACTGTAGGTGAATTTTGGAAATTAAAACAGTTTCTAAAAATCAATTTCTAAAGTTATTACCTACCAAATCCTTCATAAGAGCTAAATATTAGAAATTTTTTGGTTTTAAATGAAAAATTTTGAGTAAAACAGTTTACATTGCCTTCACCACATGCTCAAAGGACTGGGGAGAGGAGAAATTTGTTTCTTAAATACATCACGAGTGTAATTTCTGTAGAAGTCTATGTAATTTTCCAGTCAGGGTCTGCATTTGAGTTCATTCAGCATCTACTTCTATAAGGAGAAAAGAGTCATCCCAGATAGATGCCTACAAGTATTTTTTAGAAAGGTGTGTGGCACAGTATCTGAACTTATATACTGTGATTATAAAACATTACTTGATATGAAAAAGTTTCAATTACTTTGAAACTTTTTCTTAAACAAGGTTCCTTAATTCTGAGTGTTTGGCTGTTGTTGAGGTTAGGTTGCTTGGTTTCTTGGAGGAAGAAAAAAACCCAGTATGTTCAGTAAACCTGTTGCTGTCATCTAGCAACCTGAACCAGGCTTCCATCCTCAAACTTTTTTACATCATATTACAAAATTGTACTTCTCTACACTTTATGCCATACCACCTCCTTTGATGACAAGCTTCCTATTTATTTTTCCCTGATAGGAAAAGCTCCTCTTACAGGCCAAGGTTTTTAATAAGGTATATATGTTGTGTAAACATCTAAACACAATTTCTTGTGTTGTATGATCACTCCTGACAACTAAAACACACAACTCATAAAGCAGCAGAAAACTGAAGTTACTCTGTTTGAAGGACCTCAATACAAATGCTGACCTGTGACCTACAAGCTCAACCACTGAGATGTAGATTTTTCTCTTTGCTGTGCAATCATAAATAATTACTATTAAGAAGTGTCCCCAACATACATTTAGTTTTATAATGGATTGAACACTCCATAGCAGGTGAATTGATACCTTTAATGAACTGAAGTGGGAGACAAGTAAAAGTTCACCAGATACTACTGGGAAAAAAAACAACCACCTCTCCAGCTTTGCAACAAAAGCAACTCTTTTACTGGCAGACCAGAACGTTCTGACACGCTTTAAGTTCACTGCTATTTTTTTCATGAGACAAATAGATATACCAGCAACTCTAGTGTTGGTGTGCACTGGTTAAGCTCCTTTGTAATAATGCTAGTGAAAATCACTACAAAATAAGCAATCCAGAAACATTCCCTATTGTCTCTGTAGTTGAATATATTCAACATTACACTAGGACAGATGTGCTTCAGGGCTGTGGTAGGTACCTACTACAGGCAACCTGTCCAGGAAGAAGCAGAGGCCTTTTTCAGACATCAGGAAGTAGCCTTATATGCACAGACATGAATCCTCAAATGATCCACCTCATCCACTCTGGTATCTTCTGAAAATCAAAAGCAATCCAAGAGATAGCTGCATTGATGCATTCTTGATACAGGGGATCGACAAGACAATGAGGGAAATTGTTCTGCTGGACATGATCCCTACCAGAAAGAAAGAACTAGTCAAGACTGAAGTTCAAGAGCAGTTTTCCTTGCAGTGCATCATGAGAAGAAACTCAAGATCCAAGACAAAAGAGCAAAGCAAAAGTCAACTGTAGACTTCATCAGAACAGATTTTGTTTCTTTCAGGCATCTGCTTGGATGAATCCTATGGCAGATAACCCTGGAAGAAAGAGGGGTCAAGGACAGGATAATTGGACAGGACAGGTCTTGGATAATTCTCAAGGATCACCTCCTCCTAAGCTCAGGATTTGGCCATCTGACCAACAAAAAAAATCATGCAAAGGCAGCATGAATGAACAAGGAGGAACAAATCCCAGACAGCAAAGAGAAGTAGATCTCAATGGAGGAAACAGAAGTGTCCAGGAAGAGCATAAAGCATGGAGTGTCAGGAAAGCCTAAGCCCATGTGCAGTTGAATCTGGTGACACAGGCACAGATAAACAAGAAGGACTGCTACAGTTCTAGCAGCAGCAAAAGGAATTCCTTTGGTCCTACTACTGAGTGGGGAGATATAGTGACAAAGGATACAAGAAAGCCAAGGTACTCAGTGCTTTCTTTGCTTTGGTCTTTACTGGTAATTCAGAGCCTTTAGGACTCCCAATTGCTCGAAATGGGTAGGAAAGAAGGATTTGGCTTTGGTGGAGCAGGGTCAGGTTAGGGGGCATTTAAACAAACAGGGCATACCCTGAAAAAAGAATGTGGGGCTTGATAAGATATATCCACGGGCACTGAGGGAACTGGTTAATATCATTGTATGGCCGTTCTCCGTACTCTGAAGGCTCACGGGAATTGGAAAAGCTTCTTGAGAGGCGTGAGAGAGGATGTAGTTCCTCTCTTCAAGAAGAAAGGTCCAGCAAATTGCAAGCCAGTCAGGCTCATCTCAATACCTGGAAGGGTGATGAATCAAATCTCTCTGGAAAGAATTCCCAAGCATATGAATGGCAAGAAAATTATTTGCCGTAGTCACCATAGATTTGCGAAGAGGAAAATTGTGCTTAAAAAACCTGACAGCCTTCACCATTTCAAAGTATGAAGATGCAGGCTTTAAGTAAGGCTTTTGACATTGTCTTCCACATCATCTCAGACAAACAGATGAAGGACTGATTGAAGTAGATAAGTGAATCATGAGATAGATCAAAAATTGAACCACAATACCCAGAGGGTTGTAATCAGCACAAAGTTCAGCTTGAGTCAGTCACTGGCATGCCCCAGGGACCAAGACTGCCCTGGATTATTTAAAATCCTCATTAATGATTTGGATGATTGGGCAGAGTACACACTGCAAATCTGTAGATGTTACAAAATGCAGTAGCAGCTGATAACACCAGACAGTTGTGCTTGCTGTCCAGAGGGAACTTTTCTGACTGAAGAAATTGGCCAGCATTGTTATCCTGAAGTTTGGGCAAAGGAACATGCAATGTTCTGTACCTCAGGAAAAATAACCCTATGCACTGCTACAGGTTGGGGCCACACACCTGGAATTCATCTTGGCAGAGAAGGACCTGGGCATCCTGGTGGACAAGTTGAATGTGAGCCAGCTGGAAAAGAATATTGACGACACTCTGGGCTGTATTAGAAAAGGTGTTGCCAGCAGGTCCCAGTGGAGAGATCCTTCTCTTCCACCCAGCACTGCTGAGACATCTGGAGGGATGCCCTGTTCTGGGCTTACACAGTTCAAAAAGAGACAAACATACTGGAGCGAGTGAAGGTGAACCACCACAAAAATAAACAATGGATGAGCAGATCTGACCCACAAAAAAGATTCTGAGAAAGCTGGAATTGTACCCCCTGAGGACAACAATGCAGGAGACAAGGAAAGAATGTGTATTTATACATTTGAGTAAGACATTCTCCAAAGGGAGAAAAAAAAAAAAATGACAGAACAAGGCTCTTTGAAGCAGTATCTCCACTGAAGTGACTGGAGGCAGTAGGCACAAACCAAAGCACAGGATATTTTAAACATGAAAGTTTTCTTTTCCTTTTAGGGTGATCAAACACTAGAACAGAATCCCAGAGAGCTTGTAGAGTCTGTTCAAGGCACAACTGGGTGCAATCCCATCACTAATGCTGCTTTCAGCAAGGCAGGGAAGGTTGGACTAGATCTCCAGAGACACCTTCCAACATCAGTTTTCCATGTTGCCATGAACATTTATTGCCTTGATAAGAGTAGCACTAGAGCAACAAATATAAAATTTCCACTGATGTGCAGGTTTCATGTTTTCCCCATTGTCATCATTCAGCACAGTTTTCCTTCAGTTCCTAAAGAGTATCACATGAGCTGTTACTGCCATTAGTTATAGAAATTTGATCCTTCAATTGAGGATCCAATAAATTCACTCTCTACAGACGGTGGTAGAGCCTGCCAGCATGTGCTTGCCATGAGACTACACACAGAACATCCACCTTTGCCTCCTCCAATTTTATTACTCACATTCTCACTGGTGTACCCAGTATCAGCAGAAGTTATATGCCTTTGGAACCTGCACAGGAGTTAACAGTAAGCCTAGGTACTGCCACTTTCAGTTTTGCCATGCAGCTGTGTCTGTGTATCAGCATCTCCATTGTGTATTTGCTCTACTTTCCCCAAGAGCCCCACGCAGTGTTTGAACTAGAGCACACAGATTCCCTTGAAAGGGTAAAATAGCTCAAAGCTGTTAAAAGACAGCTTCTGAATGCTGTAATTTCAAAAGTATGGCAAGCTGTTTTGCACACATACTCATTATTTTAGAAAGACAAAGAATTTTGCTGCCAGCTGCACCCTCAAGGAAGTTCAGATAGAATGTCAACTCTTTGACCTAGACTAGACCACAAGACACATCACCCTTACATATGTTGTGGCCTCTAACCAACACAGGTGATCAAAACTTATCCTTCTCTATCAAGAAAAAGCCATTTTGTCAAAAAGAATCTCTTAATGAAAAACTGCATCCCACAAGTCTAAGCAAGAACTGCTGCAGGAGTATAAAATCCTCTTAAGGAAATTTCCATCCACTAATCTACTTGCTTTTGTGGCAGGACAAACTAGGTCTGTGGGATGTTCCTCCTCCTAGGAAAAAGCCCTCACGATAGCAACCCTGAGTAATCTGGGTGACAATTCTGGAGCAGAGCTGACAGTGCTCTAGGGATGAGATATGTCTCAGGAACACTTGTTCTATCCAACAATCCCATTAATCTATGCCCCCAAGACATTTAAAGAACTTATCCATCAACAGGAAAACCAGACCTCAGAAAATGAGAAGTGCAGTTTTTATAATGCATTTTACCACCATCTCATTTGTCCATACTATACTCAGCATGAGGGAAACAGCAGGAGGCCAACACAGCCTAAGGCAGGTTATTTACAAGAACATCCTTTAAGCAGATACAAACCATTGCATTAAATGATTTAACTTCACTCCTTAAGTCACATTTCAATGTCTCAAAAACAAAATTACTTTATGGTTGGGCACAGTAGAGCTATCAGTCACCTGAAGAATAGACTGTTCTGTCTTACAATACCATTGCTGCAGCACACAAGCTTTGTAGAAATGGAATAGGCTTACAGACTGAGCCAGCAAAGGGCTGAAATGCATGACAGCAGTAGAGTAAGGGAGAAAAAAAAAATCAGAAAAACACCATTACAGATATTAAATTGCACACTGCAATACTTACATCAGAAAATGAGAACACAGGATTAAGATTTCTCCACAAGTAGTCATTATATGCACTTTTTTCCTGCTAAATTTCAAAGTTAAAACTTATAATCAGCATCCCTAATGAAAATTAACTAGGTTTAAATTAATTTGGGAAATGATGGCTATATTCACAAAAAAGTCCTCCTAAAACCCACAAACCAGAAATTTTATCATCATTCATGTCCTCAAAGAAAGTGATGAGCCAAGATACCTGCACTTAATTTCTTCCCCAAGCTTTTTAAAGACTAATTTACTGCTCTTTTTAAGAAATGGTAATGGAGGGGAAAAAAATCCATTTGGAAGTTACATTCATTTCAGAGATCAAAGCTATTATTTCTTCTTTCTTCCTATTATTAGACAGTTAAACTATGCCTTTAACATAGTAAAAATTAACAAAAACATATCCTTGCACAGAAAACCAGACACCAAAGGTAAGATTTATATTTCAAGGAGTAAGAGATACCAAGAAGTTGATCTTCAAAAGGTGGCTACTTAGACATGCATCTTTTTAGCCTCCCTTCAGTCCTGAAGGGATTCAATCTACTTTGCTTTTGACTTCAGGAGATGCCTGATGATTTATCAAGCACACCTTGGTTCACTCTACACAAACCAGCAGCACCTTGCACTGACACCTGGGACCAGTGTCAAGCTTTGCCCTCAACTCTTCATAATAGTGAATGATGATTTGATCTTATCTGCTCTGTATCTTCATATCTTTATTTGACATTTAAACACTTTGAGGCAAGAATTACCTTTTCCTGTAGGTTTGGATTTGTTTGGGGGTTTTTTGGTTTTTTTTGTTTGTTTGTTTGTTGGTTTGTTTGTTTTGTTTTTTTTTTTTAAATTAGCACAGTAAGACAGTGCTACAATAACATAAACAACATATTAACTTGAAGCAAAGGGTTAGCTCAGTCTTGCTGTGGTGAAGCACCAGCCAAGGGAACAAGCAGCAATGACTTCAACTTTAATAGACTATGGAATTAAGTTATGCACAATTTACAATACACAAACCTTGTTAATATGACAGCTAGTCTTTTTAAGGTCATTACAAAATCTTCTTTGCAGGAAAACTATATACCTCAAGAAGTTGTGTGCTCTTTCTTGGAAAAAATACACAGCCAATACCTGTAAAATAAAATTCCCTAACCTCTAGTTGAACACATCTTTTTATTCCTCACCTGAGTAATAAGAGACCAAAAATGGGTTGGCTTTACATCTTCACAACTACAAAAGCACGTGGAGAATATGTACCAGAGACATTTTGTTTCATGAAGACACAAGGTGATATTGTAATAATTTAACATTTGTGTGATCCATGAATCAGCTGATTTACCTCTTTTACAGGTTCTTCATCCAGAGCAGCATCTTCCACCACAGTCTAGTAAATGGACAGGAAAGAAGAAAAGAAAAATCCTGTAACTATATGTTACCAATAAAGATACTTTTAAGCCAAGATCTACCACAAAATACAATCAATTTAGTTTTAGGCAGTTGAATTGTTCTCATTTTATACTACTATAGTAGGCTTGTTCAATTCTTCACACTTCACACAGGTAAATTAACCTTTGAATCCATGGGGACCTGCTTTCTCTAAGATAGATAAAACGTTAAGAGAAGAAAGCACAATTAAAGAACTATTAAAATTTCTGATGAATAGTTAAAGCCAAATTTGTGACAGAATGGATAGAGGATAAAAGATTATTACTGAAAAAAGCTAGAGAAATGGAACATAATTTCTCTCTGAGAATAGAGAATACATGTGTATATACAGGACCAAATTTTCTAAACACTCAGCTGCCATTTAAATGTTGTGCTCACCTAAAATGCATTAAGTGGTGAACCCTTTGGAAAACCGGTGGAAAGATTACACAGGGCTTGATCTCACAACCCTTTCTCAGGAAAAATATTCCCAAGGCTGTAATTCACTATCCTATCCATCCAGCTTGAGTGGGATCAATAACTTAGCCTACTCTCAAAGAAATTCTAGAACAGCAAATATCCCAATTTTTTTGCTTACTTGTCAAACACCATTAATGACCTCCTGAGTCAACAGGTGAAAGCAGCAGTATTTCACTCTAATCTTTCTTTACACAAACATAATATAGAACATGCCCTCGATGCACTCTTCCTTATAAAGTGATTGATTTACTATAAAAGCCATCTTTAATATCTGCAAGTCATTCACCTGAGTCATGCACAGGCACTCATAAACGTCTGTTTTAAAAGGGTTTTTGGCATTAAGGAAGGGAAGGAGAAGAGGTCCATATGCATCAGAGAATTAAGCTGTCTCCCTCCTTGTCTACTAACTGTGAAAAGCTTCCGTGAAAAATAACAACTTGCAGACAATCATGAAAACATTTTATCCCACACAGATTCAGAGACCATGACAGCTCCCTTGAATCAGTACAACCACTAGTGTTTAAGCTGCTTGCAGCTCATTAAAGAGTAAATGTTTCTGTTTTTCTCAAAGTGTCTTCATGGACAAGAGCCCACCAGAAAGGAAATTAATTTCTGTGCTTTTACTAGATTTGAGCAAACAGTGCTTTAATAAGTCTATCTAATTGATCTACAATGGCCTGAAGTTATAGCATATCTTTAGTGTGCTTAGAGACAGCGATAAACAGAGCCAATAAACGGTGCTTTATCTGATGTTCTCATCTAAACTGCAGGAGTTTATGCCTGCAATTCTTTAACCCTCTAAACTTTTTGTAAGTGAAATCTCAGCAAGTGATAGAAGAGTGTAGCTCTTCTGTCTTTCAAGCAGGAAATGAAAAAAAAGCACCCCAAAACTTAGAAACCATCTGATTACCTCTCACTGCAATGGGACAGTTACACTTGGTAAGGAGATCCACACAACTTCTTCCAAAAGAAAGGTCTAAATGGTCTTCTATGAGCAAAAAAGGTGACAGTACAAAGATGTTGTCCCAGGCAATACACATTGCGCTTTAGTGCAGGATTTACCCCGTGATCTAAGGGAGTTTTTCCCAGAAACTGACAGCAGAAAAAGCAGTGTCTGAAGTCCTTTCTGTCTGGGCCAGAAAGAAAAGTACTGGGCAGACACAAACTGATTTTCGGAAGAAGGAAGAAAAAAACCAGGTATGTACATGCACCTTGAATACCACACTCAATGGAAAGGTAGACTTGGGAGGGGGGCACCATTTCCATGATATTCAGCAGAAAACTCTTGACCATAAGTATAGTTATATAACTCTTCTCATTGTGAAAGTGATTTAATAAGGTTTCAGCTGACTTCTTGAACAAAATCAAGAATGAAACACAGTTTCCCATCTATAACCTGTTTATAAGCACTCAGATTCCTTGCATCCCACAAAGTGGAGCAAGTGACAGTATTCAGAAGTGAATTATAATATTTAAACATTTGCAAGCCCCTCACAGCTTGTTTTTAAAACCTAGGGACTCCAGAATGAGCTGCACTGATATAATATATCACATTATCACTTCTGCTGTATTGTTTACATGTACAAACTAACACCTTGCAAGAAACCTTGCCTGAAGTTCAGCAACTCCTTTTGAGTGTTTTGTGTTCTCCATAACCTGTCTGGCTCATTTACACTCCCCTCTGTCTCTCTCACCAAAACCCTGTTATATTACTTCAGTCAAACAAGGGGATGAGGGGGTTAAAAAAATAAACACCGACCTTCCCCGCTCCCCCACCTCACAAATTTCCCTCATCTATTTCTACCACTTGTCTGTTACAAATGTGCATCCTGTGCTGCAACTGACCTGAAATACTTGGGGTTTTTGCACTGCTCAGCAGTCTCAGAAATACTCAGGAATCTGCCTTGTTCCATTACAGTACAAAAATCATAGAATACCCCAAGCTGGAAGGCACCCCCAAGGATCACAGAGTCCAACTCCTGCACAGGACATTCCCAAGCATCACTCCACGTGACTAAAAGCACTGTCCAAACACTCCTTGAACTTGAATGACGCCTTTCTTGACACAAGATAACCTTAGGTTGAGGTCATGAAAACACTACAAGACCAATGGTGAGCGCACACATAACACACAGACATCTAACTCTCACAGGATCGAGTTTCCAGTGTGATCCGGAGAGCACAGTCTTGTGCTAGGAGGCAATGGGCAAATGGCTAATCAGAACCCAAGCGAGGTCCTATTCGAGCCCCGAATTACAGATCATACGCTTCATGTTTAAATGTGAGCCTGAGTCCGACTCAGCCCGCTTCACGGCTTTCCATCTGTTCTACAGGCTCTTTGCTTTCCAGCCACCCCAGTCCGCCGGAGCACGGTTCCGAGGCGAGCCCGGTGCCGGCCAGGACGGGACATCCCGCACTGCCCGGGCTCGGCGGCCGCCGCTCCGAACCGCGCCGCCCGTGCGGCAACAGGTTCCCGAGCCGAGCCTGGCTCCCCGCTTCACCCAGCGGCGAGCACAGCGGGCGAGGGACGCTCATAGCACCCCGTGTCGTGAGGCTGGGGGCACCACCGAGGTGCTGCCCCCGGCAGGAAAGGGGTGCCGGCAGCACCGCTGCTGCCGCACGCCCCCGCTGCCGCTCACCTCCGTCTCCATGGGCTCCACCTCTATCCCTTTCCATAGCTCCAGCAAGTGGGCGATCGGCATGCTGGGCGATTCCTGCCTGAGGACGGGATCGAGCAGAAGGAGCGCGCTTCGGCCGCCGGCGAGAGCGGAGAAAGGCAGGTGTCAGCGGGAGACGGGACACGGCGCCCAGCGGGACCGGGACCCTCCGCCCACCCGCTCGGCAAAATGGCTCCGCGCTGCCCCCAGGGGAGCCGCAGGCGGGGCGCGGGCGCTCCGCAGCCGCGGGGGGCAGGACAAGGCAGCGGCCGCCGCTCCGCAGCCGCCAACAGATGCCCGGCGCCCCGTCCCGTCGCTCCCGGCCGCCGCGACCGCCTTGGCTGGCTTTGAAGCCGGGGGGAAAGTTGCTGCGGAGGACCGGAGGATGCTGCGGTGGCGGCGGCGGGCGCTGCTATGGAAACGGCAGCGCGGCCCCCCCGCCCGGCCGGCCCGGCCCCGCCCGCAGCGCCCGAGGAACCCGCGGGGCCAGAACCGCGCCGCGGCAGGAATGGGGCCGCAGAGGCAGCAGGAAAGTCAGCCAGTTATAGCCACGATTTAGAACCTTGCCATCGTGATAGAATGTGCAGCTAACAGAAGGATAGCTAAGGTTTACAAAGCCCAGTATTATTTCAGTCTTAAAAAAGATTTATCTAACACTTCCTTTACTATTTTATCTCTGTACTATGAACTCTGTAGTAAAGTTTGTTTATTCAGACGCCCTTTCCTCCTCCTTCACATCTCAAAAGCTACTACAAGCTTACTATATAACAAGCATGACAACACACCACATGCCCACCTGTCAGAGACCGTGGTTTATGCAGATACTGATTTGAATTCTCCTCAAATTTAGGACAAAAAATGCATTTTAACTTGTTCGGGCAACTTCATTGGGGCCAAAAGGTTTTCCTGTTAAATAAATCACTGCTCTTCAAAGAGCCATTTTGGAATTAAGAGTCAATATGCAGAGTGCATTTTTCTTCTATTCCATGCTCAAAATGCCAGGTTGCTTCAATATAAGCAGTGCTGTACAAACTCAGCACAAGCTTTCATTAACAACAAAAATTCTTCTGCCAGTCTACAAAGCAACATTTGAGAAGTGTTCCTCCTAGAGTCCCAACTCAGCTCCCCCAAGCCCTATGTAACATGAATAAATTCCCCTGTAAGTCCAAATGTCAAATACATTAGGAAAATCAAATTCACTAACCATAATAAAGAAACCAAATAAAAATCAGACCTCAACCAGAGCAACGCATGCAGATAGCGCTGTGAGAACTCAGTCTTCTTATTCTGTGTTAGAATATGAACACTTTTCTTGACATCTGTGACAACAATTCAGTAACAACTAGTAACACCAATTATGCAGTTTCATCTGCTTTAGAGGTTGAGCAATGAAATATCTAGATTGCTGCCTTTACTCACTGCTCACCAAAAAAAGGACAGTGGGAGAGATGTCAATCTCATAACAGACAAGTAACTGAGGTCAGAAGCTGCAGCACCTGGATGTAACACACTCCCTGGGTCTTGCATGCTGTCCCTGCTTCCTCCCCAGCAGCACACGAGAGACAGGATTACTACCTTTGACTTGACATGCAGGCAACTCCTAAACAGCCTCGCAGCAGCCAGGACTGTGAGGCCAGAGCCAGGACCGAGTGCAACCAATTCAGAGCACAAACCACACTTGTTTTACAAAACCTTTAGCAATCCGACACATGATCCCCAAGAAGATTGTACATGATTATATCACATGCCATCTTGATTTTTTAAAGACTGTTTTACTCAAATTTACAGGACTGTATTTTAGCCTTTGAGATACAGATTTTGGATGCTACAGGCTGCAAGCAAGAGCAAAGTGCCTGTGACAACAGGGAACTGGGGAAGTAGGACATGTCCAGATAATCTCAGGGGAAGCAAACCCAAGGTTTGGGTCATTGCACCTGCAGTCAAGTTAAAAACACGTGCATGCAGATCTAACATTTTTATAACTTTTCCAAGAACTTGACTTAATTCTTGAGATGCACACTTACATGCTTCCCTGAGTGTTAATCTGTTATCAAACTTGAACATCAAAACCCACAACTTTATTTCCCTATCTGTTTGGTCAGGTTAAACAGCCATAAACTAAAAACAGGGAAAACCAAACGATAATACCTTGTTATTGCTTTAACCTATATACTTCTGCTATAAGCATGGTACATGTACTGTGCACACTGTGTACTGTGATGACTACACTCTTTCAGCACCAAGATGACTTGGATGCAAATTATAAATTCAAAATAATTGGACTAACCAAAGCATGCATTCCATACTCCATTTCTTATGCCAACCTAACAAACGGCAGAAATTTTTAACCTCAGCTCAAATGAAAATGTGGGTTTGGATAATTTTCCCCCTGCCCTTTATTTTGGATCATCACAAAAATCAGGATTCCAAAAATACCTCATTAGGAGCAGAATAAAGAAATAGAAGGGAAAAGGGAGATGGAATATAGAGGCAAACCCCCCTCCCCCAGGAAAAAACAAACAAACAAACCAAAAAAACCAACCACCACGCCAAAAAAAAAACCCACAACAACAACAACAACAAAATAAATAAACACATCACCACACACAAAAGAGCAGACAGACCTTCAAAGAAATTGGTCTCTGAGGACACACAAGTCTGGTCAGAGCAAGAAGTAGTTGGAGATTTATTTTTCTTAAGAAAAAATATTACTTAACCACACTCACAAATCAGCAGAAGTAATATCTGCAGATATGCTAGCTAGGCCGAGAATTGCAAGGAGATTTGTTCAGCTTGCATCAAGAGAATTTTTATCCCCTGTATAAGGAAGCACTGGACTACTTGCATGGTGATTTTTCATCTATTTTTACCTGTCTCCTGAGTGGTAGCTAATGGGTGCTGCCAGATGCAGAGTGGTGGATTAGACACATCAGTATCCTACTGGGTTAGGTAACTCCTACACCAGCAGGAGAGGCACAAGTACAGAAGAAAATTTTTAAGAGCATTATGCATCAATTACATTATGATACATTAATAACTTACATGTCTGCTGCTTTGTGGAAGAGAAAAGGACTATTTCCCCATTTGATGCACAAAAGGGAAGATGCACAGAGAAATATCTTGTGTCACTAGCTCAACACACTTCTAAGTTCATGACTTCAGCATTCAATTGAATGGAATCACTCATGCCAAAATGCATTCATCTGCACACAGCTTGAGATCAAAGCTCACCCAAAGCTGGAGCTAGATAACTTTCTGCCTGTCCAATAACCAAGAGAGATGCTACTGACATAGAAGTCAGCAAAAAAATCCTCTCTCCTTCAAAGGCATTCCCAAGGTTCCCCTCTGCATTTAAGTGCCTCTTTCCTGGTTGCCATAATACATACATCACCTACTATTCAGCTGGCTACACTGTCAGAGCAGCATCACCTGCCCAACCTTTTTTTTTTTTTTTTTTTTTTTTTTTTTTTTTTTTAATTTTATATTAATTTTTCCTTCTATTTAAAATTATT
>VZTR01017668.1:689811-751976 GCA_013400775.1 Chaetops frenatus
CCATGCATCGCTCCACACTGGTAGAGCAGTATTCCCTGCCCCACGTTTTTTTTTTTTTTTTTTTTCCTTTTATCCTTTTCTAAATTTCAATCAAGTTTTCACTCAAGTGAAAACTCCTTCCCTGCACATACCTTTTTGGGACGAGACTAACCACTTGCCTGTCTGTTGATCTACAGCATTACACAAGCAAAATTTAAGCTTCATTTTCAGTAATGCCCAGGCAAACAAGAGCAACATGGAACATTTTCCTAAAGGATGGAATCCCTGAAATGCCAGCACTGAGAAGAGATCAGGTCTCTGAAGTGTCAGTAGCATCAGTAAAAGGGGGAGGAAAAAAATTGGGAAGATCAAACCAGTAACACTCCCCTGTCCCTTTCATGAGCTGCACTGGAGAGGATCCATTGAATGCATTACTTGTCTGATGCCATTTTTGGCTGCTAAAGGACTCCTAGAAAGCCTTGAATGCTCAGCTGCAAAAGACCCTACTACTGACCATGCCCTAACCTCTAAAGAAATGAGACTGTACAATGTGTGCCGAAGTTCCCTCAAAGGTCACTTCAGAACAAAATCAGAGTAGAGCACTAACAACATTTCCTGCAGACTAGTTCAGTTTCCCAAGGTACATAAAAGGAGTTTGTTTGGTCCCTTCCAATGGTTCCTGCTAGGTAATGTAGCCAAAAATAATGGACCTGGGGCCAAAAGAACTCTGTCATGCAGCACATTAACACATTTCAAGCAAACAGTCATCTTTTAGCCTCTTTATTCTGTTGAATATTTCTACCTATGGAATAAACACCTGGGGATGCTTAATTGCTCTTTCTGTGAAGAAATGCCTCCTAATATCCAAAACAAGAAAATACACAAGGCACAGTGAAAGAGCACTTCAAAATACATCACTTGACAGTAAATGGTTGGCATACACTGGAGAAAATCACTATAGAAGTCCTGCTCACAGGGACCCTTCAGCTAAAAGATCAGGCACCCTGTGATGAAAAAAACACTGCTGGCCACACTCAGTGGCAGAAGGTGACACACAGATCATGCACAAGCAGAATCTCAACAGCAAAAGGAGAGGTCTGAGCACATCCCAGTAATGGTGCTAGATCCACACAGAGCACTGTCATCATGTATATCCATCAGCTGCCCCTCTAGTTTACCATAAAATGCAGCCTTTTGGGAGAGAAGTAGAAAGCATGGTCCTTGAGGCTAACATGGGACTTGCACTACACCATCCCAAATGTGAAAGAAACATGCTGTGCATGGCTAGTTTCCTAAAATCTGTGCAGTCAAGCTTGTGTTAGATGGATGAAATCTGTGGCAAATGGGTGTCAAATGCTAGAAGTAACTAGTAAAAGTAGGGCAGGTTTTAAACGGGATCTACGCATCATTCTTTGATGAAGGGAAGTCTAAGTTGCCTATGCTTTTTTTGTTTTATACTAAAACTACCAAAAGCTACTATTCCTGGTTGAAAGCAAATAAGCAAAATCCCTCACACTACATTTTCTCCATGACAGCAGGTGTTGAGATGCTTTAAGCTCATTCCTAAACAAGATGAATACATTTCTCCTCAGCATTAAGTACTTCAAGCTCAGCACTTGGACAGCTTGCCATCATTTGTGCAGAACATGAGAGAAGCCCAAAACAGTATCTACACACTGTTAATTGTGCCAGGCACGGGGAAATATTGTTTACTCCAATAGGAGAGGCATCTCTAGTGCTGTTAAAGCAATTTACTGTTTAGTTCTACAGTATATACCCAAGAAACAGTGACAGATAAGGCATTCAGTATCAAAGCAGTGGACATCTGTCCCCTGCAAAGCTCATAACTTTTCAAATTAAAAATAATGTCTGCTGAGATCCCTGAAATAAAAAGTGGTGTTCAAAAGTGGAGAGAAAGTCAGCTTAATTCCTAACCTTTTTAATGCTCTGGCTTCACCATTTGTATTTAATGAGAAGGTCTAGACTGACCATTAAAATCAATATGCTTAGAGAGCAACAATAGCAATTAGACTTCAGTTTAAAGGGGGCAACAGACAGCTATTACAAGCCAGCCTGGTGCCTCTGCAAAACAGAGATGTAGGCTACTAGGAGCTGTAGCAAAACAAACACTTTTTACATCTATTAGTTATCTGCATTAAGGCTGAAGGTACTTGACATATCCTACACTAATCAGTTCTTATTATAACTGGATAGTTAAATACTGGAAGAATTAACTTGGAAACCAGAAAACCTAGTTCAGATATCTGCAGTAGATCAGCTTCCTTCAGTACAGACATGGCTTAGCTGATGTTCCCAGTAGGGATAACTGGCTAGAACAGCAGAGACTCCACTCTGTTCCTGCAGTGGCCCATCAGCTTAGCTGAAGTACAGTGCTGGGTCTGCCTTCAATAGCCTGAGTGCCTTGGGGCTGGTGAGGCAGTGCAGAATACTGCAGCACCAAGTGGCATCACATGGCATCAGCCAAGCTCCACAATTCACTCAAGTGCCACCTACACTGAACCAGGTGGTGACTGGTTTTTCCACAAGCCGTGTGGGTACCTGCATCGTGTTTGCACTGCAAGCCTGCACAGCTGGAAATCCTGAGCTGATTTGCTGACAGTTTGCCTGAAATCAAAATCCTGCAGCACAGCTTGAACACTTGCCACAGCCAAAATGAGGGGATGGGAAAGGAAAAGGACAATCATATTGCCTTCAACTCAGGGCCAGGAAAAGGTATTTGGAGGCAGTAAATCAATTCAGAGTGATGGGGGAAAATGTTTGACACTTCACTTACTCTACCTGCCGCACTCGCTGCAACCAGAGATAATACCACACCAACTTACCCTTCTTCCTGTACCCCCCCCCCAAAAAAAAAAAAAAACCAAGAGAAAACTCTTTCCTGTCACCTCAACGCCATAGGAGTGGAGCACACAGCAAAAAGATAGTAGCTGCAACCTATTCTCCACAACTGCTAAAACACTTCCTTACTAAAAGGAGCAAGAACAGCTTTGCTGCCTCAGTTGGACCTTGCAGAAGGGGCAGAAACACCAACAGGAAAAGGTATCAGGGCTACATCTCACTAGGGTGGATGTGGCTGCACTGAACAGGGTAAGACCACCTGTCCTACTCCAGCCTACACATGGGGAGTTGTCCTCAAGAAATAAATTCTAGTCTTCTTCAACCTTCATTGACAAAACAGACTGCTTTCATACAGGTCACTGTTTCTGTCAGTAGTTATATTGAGAAGTCCAAGAAAGTTGTCAACCTAAGTACACAATGACGTTATTCTTTTAGATCTAGAACAACATTCTGGTGACGGAATGCTCAGGAACTAATATTTTTTTTTTTGTATGAACTTTCAAAATTAAAATATTTATAACTAAAAACTTTACTTCCTTAATTTTCTTCCTATAACAGATGAGGAAACATCATGATAGCAGAGACATTAAGATGGCCTAAAAACACAGAAAGAGGACTGTAAGCAATATATCAAGCATAATTCAATAAGAGTAACATTAATGTGATGTAAGATTACATATCATAGAACACCTCACAGTAAGTTATCCAATAACTCTGACAGATACTTTAGGTGCCTGAGGACAAAGGTACTTGTTCATTTGGGGGCAGACTTTCAGTTTTGATCCTGCTAAAGATGCACTCAGCCTAAACACATGGAATAACTGAATTATAGCCTTCCTAAAAGAAGACCCATTTTTTATTCAGTGTTAGGAGAAGAAAGCATAGTGTCAAGAAGACTTTATTAATTTCAGTGTGTCTATTCAGACAAAAGACTCTGATCAAGCCCACACACAGACACAAGACTTTCAGCAACTGCAAAGATATTTGAAGAAACAAGACCTATCCATTAAAAAGATTCACACCGAGCCTGAGGAAGCCATACCCTTGAACAGAGAAAAGGATCAGAATATTTAAAATTAGTTTTGAAAGCTTGTGCATGCTGCTAGGTTTTCACTCAGTAAATCATGATCTCATGCACTAAGAACAGGGGTGAATGCAGCACCAACTGAAGCTGACATACTTCAGCTTCATAAATTCTTCTTCAAGGGATCTAAGCCGCAGTCTGGGAACTAAAAGTCTATTCAACATAGACAGAACCAAGCCTCTATTATTACAGGATCTTTGCAACATCAAGTGTCTTTAGTATCAAAGAGAATTATTACCCTCTGAAATGGAACATTCAAATCAATAAAGACCATAGAAAGCATACACACAGATTACATCAGAAATCAAGAATTTCCAATCCAAAACCAAATAGCCACTATGACTTATTCCTCTTCAATCAGTTCACATTTGTCTTTTTAGAGATGACTTTAACTTGAAGATGAAAAAGGAAAACAGCACTGCTAAACTCTGCAGGTGCTTTATATCCAATTCTGGTAAAAAAATAAATCATAAACCAAACTGAGTTAATTTCTCCAGTGTTTTGAATTTTAAGCAAACAGAAGTAATAGGTTTTTTTTTAGTTTTGGTATTTTAAGCATGTAACATGCTGTATTTTCATTACTTTTTCTAAATGAATAATACAGTAGCTTCTTATTTCTCTAGACAAGTATGAGATAACTGAGATTCAGATTTGAGTATCTGAGCTCAAGAAATGAAATACATAATGGGAGATGATTAAAGGTTTTTCAGTTGTAGCCTAGCCACCATCTATCAACTGAGCCCTTCCAGAAAGGATTCCACCTCATCGTGGCAGCTGTCGTTAGCAAAGCTGGGGACAGAGGGGAGAGCTGGGGACAGCAAGCCATAGACCAGAGCTAAAAGCCTCTCATGCTGTGAGACTGAACAGAGTGCCAGGCTACACAGCACAGCTGTATACCACCCCCACATAACTCACATTTCATAGTCCTTTTAGGAAGATTTTAAAGAGGCCAAAAAAAGCAGCTTGATGGGCAAGTTAAAATCATGCTGCACAAGGGACAAAACCATTTAACACTTCCAGTGCCCACCAGCAGAGAGACACCAGGTGTAACATAGCAACTCTTTCCAAAATAGACATTAGAGTTCAAGCAAGTGCTTTCCACAGAAATATCACTGAGACAAGTTACATGCACAAACCAGAACTCCCACCTCCTGGTGGCACAGAAACACACAAGGCTGGGATGGGGTGTCCACAGGTGAACCTGTTATGCCACACAGCCAGGCTCTCACCCTACAAAGCACAGCAGGAAGGCCCAGATAGAAACAAGCCTGCCTATACATTTTCCATACTATTTACCACTTTTCAAGATGAATAAGTCAGGAAGTTACACGCTAGCAGCCTATCTCTAGGTGCCCTTCTTCCCCGTGACAAGAGGCAGTAAAGAAACTATGCTACTCAAAGCCACTTTCCCCACCTTCACAGGTCAAGGTGCAGCAGTACCAGAGTGCCAGGAGCCCGTAGGGATGCTGTCCTTCCATATCCACCATCAGGAAATGTTGCTTCCCCACAGTACAACAACACCAGCACAGACTACAGAAGGCAGCACAGCCACAAAGGCAAAGAAGGCTCCTGGGTGCCCAGCCTGTCCTAATTTATAGCCCCTCCTTGATGTAACGAGCCTCATCTGGGTGAGGGCCACCTGGAGGAGAACCACCTGCTCCTGGGCTCCAGAGGGAAAGCACAGTACTCCTGGTGTTAGTGCTGGGAGCACTTTGGAGGAATGGCTTTCTTGTGGGTCGGACACAGATCCTGCCCCGAGCAAGGGCAGAGAGCATTTGTAGTGGAGGAAATGGAGAGTGCAGAGAGCTGTGTAGTCTCACATCTGACCCACGGGGCTGTCAGTCAGATATGCACTGGCTGACTGATATTTTGATTCAGATTTGTATTAGATTGTAGTAACTTACGTACAGTGGGGTTTTTGTTGCTAGCAAGAATGATTGAGAGAAAGAGGGTACAACAGAGTAAATCCCAGCTAGTAAAAAACGCTGTTGTTTTAAGAAATGGATTTCTGGGTTTTCTTTTATCATCCATTTGCTATCTTTCCATCAAGAGAGTTTGAAAAGTTCTGGAACAAATATAGTATATTATTTGTTCCAAACTTAATGTTTTTCTTGTCTGTAAATAAAATTAAGCCTGCAGTAGAATTTTACATTTCACTTATATTTTATGTTCCCTCATAAATTATGATTTCTGTGACCCTAACTTGCCTTTGTATTTCTCAAAAAAACTTAATGCCCAACTTGTGAAGCAAGAAGTGAAAAGCAAAAGCTTGCCAAACTTGTTGTATGACTACTGCTCAAAAAAATCTTATTAGTATTAGAAAAGAAAAGCAGTCATTCTGCAAGAATAGCAGAATTTATTGTCATTAGTTACTTTTAAAGCAGCTTCCTAAAACGTTCAAGGTCTCATACACAGGTGACCAAATGAGCCTGACCACCAGCTGGGCAAAGACTTAAAAAGAGACAAAAATCAGACCACAGTTGCAGCTGTTATAACAGCACTCAACCAGAGAATGCAGGGCAATGGTGACCAGAGGCAAACTGGTCTTAGATTGTGCAAATGAGGAACAATTCTCCTTGGAAAGAGAATTCTGCAAGAGAAGTCATGCTGCTAGATTTCAAAACAAAGTTCCCTTGGCCTCGTTAGAGTCTTTCAAACAGACATATGGGGCTCTCAGCTGCTGTTACCCACTAGAACTGCAATTTGCTCTTCAAACTTTAGCAAATTTGTATAACACTGAGGTAACTGCAGAAAGAATAATAGCAAAACCTTCAAGTTTAGCTGGATTGGACAGTCTCTCAAGTCAATTCAAATCTAGATCAGGCTGGTAAAATCCTCTCACAGCATTTTCATCTATACTCAATAAGCAATAAAACAAAATGGAATGGATAATTCCTCTCTCATTTCCCAACTTCATGTAACACATCCATACTGATGTTCATTCTCTCAGAGGCCTAGTATTTCCTCACTCTCTAGCTCCGTTATGCCTATCTAGGTCTTCAGGGTTCAATTAACTCCTACACAGAATGATTGCCTTCAGCTGATTTTGGGAGGCTGAAGCTGGGAATTAACCCTGAATATTCAGCTGTTCAGCTAACCTGGACCATCCCATGAGTGCCACTGGTAAGGATTTCAGGGCCTTTATGATGCTGACAGAAGTCCTATGTACCTCCTCACAGGAGCTCCATGTTCAGCCAACTCCGCTCCACATGGAGTATCCCCTTGCCTTCTCCAACAGCAGACTGAGTTGATCACTTTGGGATACAGCAGTGAGCTCCAACTTTCCACCTCTATGGGCTGTGCACATTGAACTGGCACCTGAAAGAGCACCACGTCAACCTTCTGCCAGCCTCGTGCTTCCCTGGTGGCTGCCAGGTGTGGGCTGTCTGATACCTTGTGTAACAGGTGATCAGTGCCCAGGCCATTCAGACCATTGCCATGGAAAGTTCCAGTAAGATTCACTGAATCTCTTTCCATTCTCTCAACTAGAAAGCATTTTTAAGTTTTTTCTGGAGGCAATTATCAAGGTCACTGAAGAGGAACTGGGTTCTAAATTATTTGAATTGCAGAATGACATGCCTCGTGAGACTAAAAAAAAACAAACAGACAAACCAACAAACACACAGGAAGACACAAAAATAGTGTTCACCTATAACAAAATAATTACAAAAAAATAATTATCCAGATTAATTAACATGCACTTCTTACTGTATCCACAGAGCTTGCCCCCAGTTCTTTTCTACCCCATATTGAATTCTTTTGTATTAAAATGTTTTCTAGGAAGCAAATGGTCAGAAGTGCACTGCAGGATTTGCATTTCCTTTTCTGAGCAGATGAACCCCTGCCACCTTTTTGCCCTGGAGCCACTTTAACCCATACTTCCTACTCGCCACACCACATGTCCTTAATTGTTATTTCTGGATGGAGAATCACCTCAGTCTTGCTGAAAAAGCTGCCTAGCCTTTCATAAAATATCTGAAGTTTCACCAAGATGAAAAGGCAATTAATGACTGTGTGTAGTGTCTCCAAAGTTCAGCAGATGGATAGGAGTCCCAAGACCCAGTCCTGTCAGCAGAGTGCTGATTTGTGCAAAGGGAAACAGCAATAAAATCGGTGGGTGCAATCCAAACCATACTGTTCTGACAGGTGAGGGACTTTCATGAGTGATGGGAAATGTGAATCCTCTTGGGCAAAAAAATGAAGCTAAATAAACTCATCCTACATTCCAAGTGAGTTTTTAACTTCTTAACTAAAAAGAGTGTCAACTCATAGAAGATTTTTTAGTATTTGTGTTGCTTTTTTTTGCATAACTTCCTTATATCCATCTTTCCAAGGATATTTGTTCTTTTTGAAGCCATTGGAATCCTATGCTTTCACTCAGCATTAGCTGAATTATTTTTCCACCTCTGCACGAAATGTGTTACTCTGTCTCACATCCTCAGCTTTCTTACCAAAGTTGTCCAAATTTAAGTATCTGTTTAAAGTAATCTCACTGAACAGTATCACACAGTATTACATTATAGTGAAAGCAGGCTTAGATCCTATCTATCTTGGCTTTGAAAATGAGCTTTAAGTCCAAGTAAGATCATTAGGATCACAGTATATTGCAACTAGAAGGTTGTAAAATGAGGTTAACTGCCAGAAGTAAGCAGGAATTTCTGTCAGGTAAAGAAGAACTCTTCAATCCACTGTTCAATGCCAATCAAGTGAAACTGCTATGTAAATTATCTTTATCCAGCCTGAAATTTGTGTCAATGTACTAAGGACTGTGACTGGTTTTACACATGCTTAACCTTTACTAGACCTTTCCTGGTATCATAAAGATACAACAAAGGAAAATTATGCTTAGGGATCCTCAAAAGGTTTTAAATTTAATTACTTGTCTGAAGATTCTAGAAACAGGGCTTGAAACTGAGGGGTAGAAGTTCCTTTATCACATGATCTACATTTTCAGTGTCAGACAGAAATACAGCAAGAAAAATGCATTTTTTTTTAATGATTTGCTTGACTTCATACAGAGCCAGACACACTGCAATCAGAAATGTTTTTATAATTTTTCTATGTACACAAGTCTATATCTTGCACATGTTTCCTCAAATGCTGCAATATATTAGCATAAATCAGACTTGTTAAAAAAATCTTTTGACACTTCAGAAGTTTTCAAAATAGGAATAGAGTCTCATGTATGTGCTGGAGGGACTGTTCTGATGTATGAATCACAACCTCTAGAAATCCATTTAGGTACAGATTCATAATATCTTAATGATCTTTCTTGAAAAAGAAGCCCTACTAATGCAATGAGAATCTCATGTTCTACTCCCTTCCTATTGTACCTGATATTCTGTGTCAACCATTATAAAAACAGGAAACCTTTGTTCTTGTTGAGATGCTTCAAGAATTATATTTTTGCCAAGATAACCATTAGCCCTTGTGGTAACCTCCTGCACATAATGGACTCATGAAATGACCTCAGGAGTCACCTGTACAACCTGAGCTGATTTCATGCCAAACATTTAAGAGGGGAAAAATAGATGACAAAGCTCACTAGTAAACCAGCCCTGTATGTAAAGATTTGTAGCTTTGCAGCTGAACATGACTGGTCAAACAACCTTCAAATGTTTCAGCAGTTTGTGCACTTCTATGAAACCAAATCTGGAATTACATAATAAAAACTTCATGCTAACAATCAACATCTGCTACATATACCATTTCTAGCCCATAAACCTGTAGGAGAAGACCGTTTCACAGGGACCAGAATTACTTTGAAGATGGCATAGACCCAATTATAAAATTCCTGGACACATTTTGTTCTGCCTAGTTTAGTTAATTGCATTGATACACTGAAGAATGAAATCCAGCCCTTTTCCTTTTCCAAACAAGGGCATAACCAGTTTTACAGAAATTGAGTTTGTGTCATTTCCCCAGAGCTCATTAAAAAGTATTCCACTTAATGCTTTTGTTGAGAGTTTTTGCTTGGGTTTTTTTATGAGAGTTAGATATATGTGCATGTCATTCTGCAATGGTTTCCACAACAATTCTGCAATGTTTAGTATTAGGATACATGTTTTTAGGCCTTATTCAGTAAAGTAGATACACATGGTATTATTAAATATATCTAATTTATTCTTTAATATCGTAGTGATTGCTGATTTGTGTTGTATAACGTGGAAAAACTATATTTGCTGTAGCTACTTTAATAGTGAATTTGCATTATCTCAGCTTTTAAATTGTTCAAAAAAAGTAATTTTATCTTAGAATTTTGCTGTTTTCCAAACCCCTAAGCTCTCCCTCACACTTAAAACCTGTTGTTTTAAATATTTCCTTTTACTGCTTCTACTGGAAATAATCATAAATATGTTTCTAGTGCTTAAGTATTTGATGGCTTAAATGTTCCAGAAATAATTATGCATTTATTATTTCTGTAGGTCACCAATAATATCCTGTACACACCCAATGAATCATCAGTCAGTTCAGCTAATTGGGGTTTGAGAAATGTTATTTTCCTATGTCAGGATATTCTGACCTGAGTAATTACTGGTATGATTTCCACTCTAATATCACAAACTCCATTATGAGCAATAATACAGCTCTACAATAGACTGCTGAAATAAAAAAAAAATTCTCCACATTGAGTAGTGTATGAGAGCATTATTTTCAAACAGAGTCTTAATCACCTGTCTGTTGTCACTGGAAAGGCAAAGGCTTACTTGAATAATTACGATTTTTCAGTATCATTAAAACCAGAAAAATGTTGTTTATGACATCCTAAATAATTTGAAAACATTCTTTCAAGCTTTGCTGCAATTTGCCTTGAGACATTACCGTGACATGGTTGACTAGAAGTTTCCTACATAAAGCAATTTAAACCAGTTCTGTGACTGTATTATCTTGTCATATAACATGACCAAGTAGCTAGGTCACACAGTTAAAAACAATCCCAGGCAAACAGCTGCCCTGACTTAGATGAGTATCTAATAACTTGACCTCTCAGACAGCACTCTCCAAACAGTTTTAAGAGACAATTTTCCTCCTTTGTCTCCTGCTCTGCTTGGTTCCAGCCAGAGAAAACTGTTCCTGATCAAAAGATGCAAATTGCACATAGATCACCAGTGGAGTCAATTAAGGCTGGTTTGGCCCAGCCTATTCATTGCAGTCATGTCTATGTCACAAAATAAGCAAATACCTGCTAAAAATTTCTACGCTTTGTTTATTTCTTTCTCTCCAGGTGTAATTGACTGGATAAATCCCTGTGTCTCTAACACTCAGAGACCTAGAATCAGGAGTAAAACATCCACCAAGAAGACCAGTCCCTCCCAGTCTCAAACTACTGCCTCCAAGGGCAGAATTTATTTCAAAGAAAACCTCACACCTCTAACAAAGCTTTAGGGAAAAAGGCCCACATCTGCATCAGGCTTTGCAGACAGAGGCTGCAGGGAGAATCTCAGTCATTGGGACAACTTGATAAAAGAGCTTATTTAGCTTTCTAAGTAGGAAAACTTGTGGAAAGCTTTCTAAGGGGCAAGTGTTCTTAGTTGGTGGGTACTTCACAGAAAGAAGTCCTTTGGGATGATTGACAGCAGAGCTTTCCACCAGCTCCAGTGTACAAGGTTTTCAAGGACAGCAGTGATTCATCTCCACGTGGGCAATGCATGTTGTCTGGGGGAATAGGAAGTCTTATAAGAAGTGTTTCAAAATGCATGCCAACTTGCCTTGTTGTTATAAATTAATACATTTTGAAAGCAGATACGTAGTACATTATTTTCAGACTGTTTCTCCTGCAGTAATTTTATTTGTGAAACAGCACCTGTAGGAACAAAACATTGTTATTTGTAACTCTGCTCTCTGTCACATAAACAAAACCTCTGCCAAATCCCTAACAATACTGTGCAACAAAACAGAGCAAATAATACTGCAAATCTAATTTATCTAATACAGGCAGCACTAAATGAGGCTCTGGTCATGGCTGATTTTACTTCTCTGTAATCTGCAGCAAGTCACTTGGTCCTTTGGTTTCTTTCCCTCATCTGTAAAATCCAGAATAGGAAGGCTAGCTTAAATAAGGCAGAAGTTCAGATGAGAAGTGCAAGTAGTCTCAGAATTTCAGAACTGAATTGTCTGAAACGCTAAAGATTTAATCCAGCTACAAGAGAACAGTGCACAGCTCTGCACTGTGATATTCTTGGAACTGCAAATATCTTGGCTGGATTAGGGATATTTTCTGGTAGCTGTTGAAGTCTAGAAAAGACTCACTGGGAAATAAAATTCAGACCTGTAGATAATGGTTGGCTTGGAAATTTGTTCTCCCAGGACAGAAATGCAGCCAATGACCATGGTGTGGACAACGGAGATTCAGAAATGTTCTGGATGGATCCTGGAACAAATCAGCTATTTGGCCAACCTGGATACATCCAATATGTCAGCTGGATTGATAGTTTTCTCTTCTAACCAAATCCCACTTTTCCCTTGACAAACTGGAAAAGGTTTCTCAAAAGTAAATTGTTTCCCGAAAAGTCACAACTAGCAGAATCTGGAATTGCTTATTGTCTCGTATAAATAACACCAACTGTCCAATTTTCTCTATTTTATAAACTACCCTGAAATGCTTCTAAGAGCAATTCACATGGTAGCTAATTCCAGAAAATATATAAAGTCTGGAGTAAAATTTGGTAATAAACTCTCTGGTGCAGTCAGGCTGCATCATGGGATGCTTGCTATCTCAGAGTCTTTATATCTAATTCTCTGTGGAGAATAAAGAAAATTAAGAAAAAAAAATCTTCCTATGGAAATGTAACTACTTTTCTAAGGCAAAAGTACTTCATTAAGATGGTTTTCTCTGCCAACCTTTTTTCTCTGTTACTTGAATGCAAATTCCAGTTGACTTGTAATACCAATGTCCTTTAATGAAACTGAAGCTGACTGTGACATTTTAAGAATTGTACATGTAAATTATGTCTTCACAAAGAGTGACTACAAAACACAACCTCTCAGCCTAAACATGAATGATGTCAAATAACCTAGAAGAGAAACATGCTGCTACTGAAAGCAGGGAGATGAAACAGGAGCTTTATGTCAATCATTCATAATGATGCAAAGATTAGGGATTAACAGAGTCTGACTGTGATTTGTTCAATGATAATAAAAATTTGCCTTAATGCAATAGGACCACCAAGTGCTATAGGTGGAGCCAATAGCACTGGGCTCCTGTGTTATAAAGAAATTGAGGGGGAGAAAAATGTTAAGCAAGTTTCTGAAAAGCAGCTTCAGCCTGGTTTCTTTCTCTAAATCTAGCCATGATCCTACTTAATATTTCATCTGACATCCTTGGCTAAATGGAAATAATTTTTTTCCAATTCCTCTGCTACAAAGTATTTGTATTACCCTAATATTGGTAATTGGCTTTTGGCAGCTTTATTACGGTTTAGTCAATCTTGTAAAAAAGATAAATATAGTACAAAGCTTAGAAAGATGGGTGGTATTAAAATAATTAAAAATTGCAATCATAAATAATTGAATATCTGTGTTGTGTATTTAACTAAGTGGTCTTGAAATTACTTATGTTACTGAGCTCTAACGCACTAGAAAATTCCCAACACTTTCCAAGTTAAGTAAACCTGATGAACTAAGCATATAAAATCTCATTATTTCTTTTCCTGTGGTGGTTGTGTTGTTTTGTTTGTTTATTTGCTTGTTTGGTTTTGTTCAGTCCAGTCTACTGGAAGTCACTGGCTTCTGAATCAGTTCCTATTGCATTATCTAAAGTAAATTTTTGTCGTCTTCTGGCCATCCCAATTGCAAAACCTTAAAATAAATTGCTAAGGAATTGTCAGTGTGATATACTTGTCACACTCACTATCTAATTTCACAAGGACCTAGGACGACACAGCGCAGTCAGATTACCATAAAATTAGGTTTATCAATTAGGATTGGAACAGGAGCTCATTAGAAGCTCTTTATAAATAAGGCAGTACTTTTACAGAATAACAAAGCAGCAGCTTTTTCTTTCAAAATAGCTAATAAAATTTTCTTCTGAGAAACTGTGATAATTTAAGTTTGTGTAATTCTCCCTGATTGACTGTAATGAGTCTCAATTTGTCTTGTAAACTGAATACTTAATTGCTGTGTTCAAAATGACATCAGTGTTCAGTATGTCTAAACCAAAAAGTTATTAACTGGCTGATTTGCAAGCCTAAAGGGACTTCAGCATCTCTATTAGATAATACATTATTTATAATTTAGGGTCATGGAATTAGATCTGTCTGGCTCCCTGTGGTTTATAAAATAAGCTGCCAGTAATTAAAATTTCCACCACTGACCATTAGTGGCTTCCAGCAGAATTCAGCTGGAGAAAGGGACATCCACAGAACACTGTTTAGCAAATTTTTAGAGATGGATGAGGAAAACCATGTGTTCTTCTTGTGAAATTTGAGGAAATTTAGGCCCCAAAAGCATAAAATCTCATTTTATGAAACTCTGCTTCACCTGGCACCTCATTCTGCAAGGTCCTCCTTCTCACCATTTAATTCTGACATTCCCCAGGCACTTGGATATGTGCTGCTGAAGCTCATCCATCTGGGTTAGGAGAAGGAGTTTCAGCACCCAATTCACTCCCTCCTCAACAGGTAGGTTATTTCTTCACCTACCAGATTTTGGGGCAGCTTCCTAAGAGTCCATGTCACTTCTCCCAACAGGACAAAATTCATTGCAAAAGACAACACTCGTGTTTAACATACAGCTGAAAGTGCTGGAGCTGTTTGCAGGAATCAGCAAGTGAAGCAGTGGTCCCAGCCACATGAGAGGAGGTCCCTTGCACTCTCCCTCAAACTGGGACAAAGACTTCTTTTTCCCCTCTGAGTATCCAAACCACCAGACTGGGGGCTTTTTTTNAGACCTCCAAATCTCTCCTTGTGAAGCTGTGAAGAAAACTGGCTAGATTGCCTGAAGTAAGGAGAAGCCCTGGGTTCTTATCTGTGCTACAAATCTGCTTCAGCATGTTCTCCAGAGGTCTTTTGTAGCAGCAGAAACCTCTTTGGGGTGACTGGAAGAGTGTGACTGTGCCACATGACTAAGCAGTGCACATTTACACTAACCAGTGCTGTCTGGGCTCCTGCCAGGAATGCCATACCTGTTTTATCCCAAAAGGCTTAGGAAGGGCTGCACCAGAGCAGCAGGACATTCCTCCTCACCACTCTGGGAGGAACCTGGATTTAAGACAGTCCAACTATTGCATGAGGCCACTTAGTTCACACCATGTAAGCTAAGGAGCTAAAGGAGGTCAGCTGCTTAAACCAGAGGTTTGACCACTGCCAGGACCACATGTTCTATAACCTCCAAAAGCCATGATATTTTTAGGCATTTAGACTTCAAGTACTTATCTAGGGCTAGGGAGGATTAAATGGTCCTCTGCAGACAGCAAGTGCATGGAAGTCTTATTTAATTTGTGAGACTTAAAATTGTCATCAGATTTCAAGCTGAATTTCACTTGCAGGGGGGATAGTGGCAGAATTAAGTAAAAAACATACCCCGATTTCCCTGTTCTCTTGTCTGCCCAGACAGACCAGTCTAGTCATGCCACATTGTTTAAGTAATTGGGGAGGCCCCAGACTGTTAACTGATTTAATAAATATACATTTTCCCCACCTTTTTTAATTCAGTTTTTGAGATATTGCTCTTAGTTGTGAGTGTGACAGCAAGTCTGTTAATCAGCCAGGCTGGCCAAAAACCAGGTGCCAAGCACACAAGAAATAAAGGATAAAAAGCTATCCATCAGTATGCCTATCTTCTTTCAGACTCACAGTGTTCCTTGCAGTCAGAATCCTTCCAAGTCATAGAGAGGGAAAAATGGGGAGAGAAAATAGGTGTTTATTTTGAGAGTATTTTGTGCATGAGATTTAAGAGATTTCTCTCCTACAATATCATCAGTTACTCTGCAAAATCAAAAGCATCATCCATTCATCCCTCAAGTCACTGAGGATAATGAAGGGAATCAAAGAGAAAACCAAAGCACTGGAAATGAGAGGCTAGTTTGTGTCCCAGAGCTATTTTATTACAGTGATTATCCTGCAGTAGGCTTCAGAAATGACAAGCTGCTCACTAAATCCCACAGAAATTGAGACTGAAATCTCTGAAGATTTCTAGAGGCTGAAGGATAAAAAATAAGTCAGGGCCAGCTGTTATGTATAAAACAACTGCCTCAGTAGGACAGGAGTATTCTAAGCCTCAAATATCTGCAAGTCTGAGAGACAACAAAGTCTCACACATCAGTCAGCCAGCCTCCTGGCTAATAAATCCTTGACAAAAGCATACCCCAGGCATTTAACAAATATCTGCAAATTAGGGTTTATGAGGAGGGGCAGTCCCTTCACAATGTTATTTTGAATGCAAGCCCACATCTGGCACTGGGAATTGTTAGCACAAGTCATCTGGGTCTGTGCAGCCTTCATAACTTAACCTATGAAAACCTGGTAAGGGAGATGGATCTGTGGAAGGCTGACGGGCTAAAATCACAGCAGCCAGGTGACATGACAGCTCTTCCAACCTCTGCTAGAAGTACACTCAGCTCCTCCACCCTCAGCTAAGCACTTTGGAAAGAGAGAAGTCCCTCCAAGGCTGACAGTGGCAAGCTTTATTCAATACCAAGCAGAAGTAAGGGATGTAATGGCAGGTACCTGCTGGGATGCACCGTGCTTGTTTACAGAGATTGTAATCGTTACAAGGTAACTGCTGTGCTTTTAATTCTTGCTAATTTTTTTTTGGCTCAGTCTCTCCTAATTTGCATGCAGAGCCCAGGTCTCTAACACGAACAAAGTTGTCTGAGCTATAGAAAATAACCTAAGCAAACAGCCTCTGTTCTGGTAAATGAGGCTGTACTCAGAAAAGTATTTCTTGGAAAACAGCACTATGGTATTCTCCAGCTTGCTTAAGAATTTTATAATGCCTTCAAATTCTTACCAAATATGGTAATTTTTGCTTCTTTTGTTTTATAGAAGATTACTGAAATATCAGCCCTTTAGACTGAGCATTGCAAATGAATGTCAGCACTGTGATTTACGTGCTGAATGCACTGATGTATTGATTTACACCACCAATCTGTAAGCATGGTTGGGTTTGGCTGCCCCTGAGGTCTATTTAATCCTCCTCCAGTCTGTGATGTTTCAATCTACTTTGGGGTAAGGAATAATGATAATTGCAGAAAAAACACAAAATAATCTGCCTATCTCCCACATCGTGTCTCACTTAGCCTGTATACTAAATCTCTTATTCTTCAAAGAACAAAAAATTTAAATCCTTCCCAAAATTAATTATTTATATCAACTCTGGGTGATCTATGGCAACTTCGTGGAACAGGGAATATTTAGAAGAACAGGAGGCATGCAGTAACCTTTGTGAAGGAAGCTGCCATATCAGCATGACTGTGAATTTATAATAAGTACAACATTCCTCATCATTGATTGTTCCATTCCTGGGAAAGCAACTTGCAAAGTCCTGACAATTTCCCTTTGCATCATCAGTACCCCCATCAGGCATCAATAACACTGTTAGTAGCACCATTAACCTTCTGTGGCCCTGGCTTAACAGTGCTCAGTTCGAGATCCAGAGCACAGCTGACTGAAGCACAACCCCAACAGAACTGCGGTGCCCAAATTGAAGAACCCACTCTGGTCAAAATCCCCTTTCCCAACCTGCTGCTTTGCAGATGTAGTTACCCAGCCTGTGCCCCTTGGTGGGACTCGATTTGCAGCACATTGACACACTGCGTGGACACTGCAGTCCTGCCCCCACTCTTCTCCCTCCAGTCAGCAGCAGCTGGGGCAGCAGCAGCAGAGCCCAGCACTCTCCAGCCAGTGAGGGTGCAGAGTAGGGACACAGCCTGCAGAGCCACCTCCACTTCAGCCTGCAGAGGCACCTTTGCCTATCCCTTGGGCAACAGCAACCAGCTGCTGCCTGCACTAAGAACAAGAGTGACAGGGACAAGTCCCCTCTGCTTCTCCCATGCCCTATTGCAGGTGGCAGTGGCAGATCAGCTGCTTGCTGGTTTGGAGAGACAGATGTGCCCATAGCACAACACACATGCACCTCATGAAACTGAGCAGAAGCTGCATTTCCTAATCTCCTATTCCACCCCACCATAAATGCAGCTCAAACTGGGCTCCTGTGCAGCTGAGAAAGGCTCAGTGCAGGCCATGAAGAGAGAGAAAAAGCAGCAGAGAGAAAAGAACCTGCCCACGCCCCAGGAAGAGGGGTTGTCCTTGGAAAAGGGACTCACACCCATGCTCTAACCTACATGCCAAGGGATGCTTAAGCATTTTGCATGAGAGAGAGCACATGGACAAAGGGTACAAACAAGGTAAGTCCCTTTGTGGAGTTGAGAAGTGTTTTAAACCACTGAGACGGCACACACATCTCTGCTGGAATTTAGTTAACTAATGATGCAGAAAAGAATATATGACCCATCACCCCCAGGCTGTGCGCTGAATTTTCAAGGTTGACAGAATTTGTATTGGATAAGGAAGTGAGTGATGCTTTTCAGAATATAAGTGAATTTTCCGGCTCCCAATATAGCTCTGTTTACTTCTTGTATTTAAACTGTTTTAATCCAACTCTTGAAATTATATACATTCTGATGGAAAGCAACTGACAAGGCTCCCAACTGGTTGTGAGCCATTGTTAGAGAACACAAAGGGCTGGACATGATCTTTGGTCTGAAGTTGATTGCAATCCATTTACTCTCCTAGGTGCCCAGATACAGACCTTAAAGCAACCCTTAAATATACAATTTAAAACTTCAGAACGTCTTGGCACATCTCTCTATAAAAATCAAAGGTAGCTTTTAAAAGACATTTATATCTTCCTAGAAGTTAGGCAGGGGTTTGGGTTTGCCAAAACCCAAGCAACAGCAATCATATATATCTAGTGTTCTATTGCTACTACTGAAAAGCTCACCATAGAAAATTTAAATATTTAATGTGTAATAAAAAGTACGTGGGTGTGGGTTTTTTAAGGCAAACACAGTACTCCAGGTATGTTCCTTTAAATGGGACTTCTGAGTATGTGAGGTTGTTTTAGCAAACCTCTACTTTTTCTCAGTCAATTTTTACTCAGTTGCTGGCTGCTCTTTAGCACATTGTCTCCCTCACTCATTTCAGATTATGTTATTTTCTCCTCAAAGTTGTAAGACTTATCAGCCCCTTCACGTTTCTTGCATTTGAAAATGAGGCTGAAAAATGCATGGAACCCATACTATCTACTCTGCTGCAGAGTTTGGTCGCTCGTGGCTCGTGTGCATATCTGCTGAATCCTTTTGGCAAGAGTCAGCTTTACCTTTGAGTGAGAAACAGGATTGAGGAATTAAAGCAACTGGAGAAAAACAGGCAAACCCAACAATCACTCGTTTGACAGACCATAGTAATTTCTTGGCTGTTAAAATAAATAAATGTCTGAGTTTCAAGAATGGCCTAAAAAACTGACAGCATTCTGGAATGGAAAGGTAACAGAGCCTTAAATGAAAGGTGGCATAGAAACCAGGACAGTCAAAAATGAGAGTAAATGGTTTCTAACCCTCTTAAAAACAACAATTTTTATGTTTTCACAGTAACATTATTCTAACAAACAGATGGTTCCTTGAGCCTTAATTGTCTTTCTTTGAAACACAATTTGAGTCCCATAGATCAACACAGAACTGTGGGGAAAATGTCATCAAAATTTGGTTCCCTTTGGAAACATCCAACCTTGTGCATGTTACTTATCAATACGGGGTAGAGATGCACTATTGCCAACATCTGTACTTTTTACTGAAAATCCTGTAGTATTTATTGTTTCATCTCTAAAAAGCTGTTTCTTGGAACAAAGTGATTACATGACAATCTTGTTTTTATATAAAAGTGCAGGCACTCACAAGTAGTAATGCTGAATGCTCAACTACAACTTAATTACAACACATTCGTAGGGCCCAACATTCTCCTATATTAACATGTAAGCTCTAGCACTGGTTGTTCCTCAAGGTTGTATGGAGCTACTGCCACAAAAATAATCAAAGAAGAGGTAAGGCTACAAATACAGTTTCCCTGGGATCTTTTAGGTAGAAAAGCCCAAACTGGCAGAAAGTTATTGGTTCACTAAGAAGTTATGCAAAAGTTGTCTTTGGTGCACTGTGGTCCCTGAGTGAGGAAAGGTTCAATACCTTTGAGGACATGATCTCTGTTGTGCACTTCTGGAGAGTAATTATGCAAGACAGTGGCTATTACACCTGGGAATGCACCTCCAGACAGGTCTCTGGGTTTTTTCTTTACAGTATTTTCTTTTCAAGAAATTGTCACCTCATCTCAGAGAGACGATCATCCTTTCAATACAAAGCATTAACTTAATTTCCCTGACTCACTGGTAAAAACCAAAAAGTAGCTAGAGTGGCAGACTAAACTGCATGTCAAGCTGAGAAAACACAATTCTCTTTTGAACATTGATTCAAACCATAAGCAAGCTAAAAAAATCCAGACCAAGCTGTAGATCAATGCTGATCCCATCAGGTGGACCATTCTCCTTTAATAGCAAAATAACTTTGCTTTCCAGCAGAAATCTTCACTGTAGGCCTGTGATATGGACAGGGACTTGTAATATTACAGGAGTTTGGGTTTTGTTGCTCTTCAGAAAGTTTTTCAAACTCTTATGGCTTCACTTGTGATTTTGGACCTCTGAAGGATAGTAGGTTGGGAGGGTATCATTGCAGACCGACAGCTCCGAAGTTCTAAGCTTCAAGTGAGTCTGCATTGGGTTGGATTCACCCTCCAGTGCTGTGCAGTTTACTAGTTGCAGTTCTTTGGTGAAGCAGAATTCAATCTGGCCAATTGTTTGTGCTTTTTCACCCTAGAAATATGAAGGGTAAGATCAGTCTCATAGGAAGAAGAAAATGAATCAATTCTTCAGTTATATTGCCCTGTCTATAGAACACAGTGGTTATTATTTGTGTATTTACCTAACAAAAAATGCAAAGAGAAGTACAAGAGGCACCCACTCTGAACAGCTCATAGTATATACTGTTACTCAGTACCAATCTGGGACTTGTCTAACTAATAAGCCTCATTATGAAATGCTGTGACACATTATCCTAGCCTTTACTCGTCTGCAAAGGGCAAAGAAGCTGTTCACCTCAATGACAAGCTCTGGCTGAACTCTGTGAATACTGAAGAGCACATGTGACCAGAAAGGCTCTTTTCACCAACTTTTCATAGCAGGACAGGAACTGAGGCAAATAAAATTCTCCATAAATGAGAACAGACTCTAAATTTTATAATAGCTTTTACAGAAAAGAATTCGGAACCAAGCTGTCAGAAGGAACAGAAGTGTCATTTTTTGGACTACGGGACAGGCTAGGAAGAAAAATACTGACCATGAATAAAGCAGGAGGCCTTCCATGTGGCAAAAAGATTACAGGAAAATCCCCCCAAATGCTCAGGCCTAACAAAATGTGGCAAAAAATTGGTTTTGACATAATTAAGCAGGACAAGACAAAAGTAACTGTGGTGAGGGTTTTTTGTTTGTTTGGAGTTTGTGTTGTTGGGGGGTTTGTTTTGTAGTTTTTTAAAGAAACTTAAGAACAGAGAGTGTGTCTAATACATTTCAAATATCAAAGTACCTCCATCATGCACTTCAGGCATGGATGAGGCTCGAACTCTGAAAAAGGCCTATCTTAAAATATCTGAGATGTACTTTTTAATTGCTATTACCAATACCTTCAGCTGTTAAGTACAGGAGACCCAAGCTGTAAATTACTTTAATGTAATTGGAGCAGTATCCCAAGTGTGCTAAAAGCAATCGCAGACCCACAGTGAACAGAGCTAGAAAGTGGGGTTTTTGTTAACTCAGTATTTCTTTAATGTCAAAAGGTGGGTGAGTGTACAACCCACACTCAAGTAACATTCCTTTGCTCCTTACAGTAACTTATAAACACATTAAAAAAATATTGCAACCTATAGATTTTTTCATGTTAAAAACCATGAGTACAAAAACCTCAGACAATTACTAAAGCCAATGAGTTGACAACACACTCCAATAGCAACTGTATCTTAGCAAGTTTTCATAAATTATTGCCCGTGTATGGGCAGTAACTCTGCCAAATGTTTGTAGTAAATCACCTTTAACAAGCTGAGCTAAGAAGGAACCACTTATAAGAGTGAAAGCTAACCTTGTGGGTTTTGTTTTTCGCTTTGTTTTTCTCTCAGAGCAGAGTAACCTAGCTGAAAAAAAGGAAGGAAAGAGCTCTGCAACCTACACATGTAATTGTTCAGAATACTATTTTGTTCCTTCAAAGGCACTTTCAATTCAGATATGGTGACCTATACTTTACAGCACTGTCTCTGTGTACCACCTTCTCTACTGCACCGTGATGCACAGCACAATTGCTGGCTAGGAAAGGCAAAAAGAAATGGAAATTTGAAACACGACTGGCTCAAAAGGAAAGACTATAGTGACCCTGAACCCCAGTAAAGCTCAAAATGCCTTTTTGTACCTCTTCAGGCATGGGCTTTCTGGAATAATCTCAGAGACAAGCTTCTGAGCTGCTTTATTTCAGAGGGACTCTGTTCACTGACTAACTTCTTCATGCAGAACACAAGAGCCATGCCCAATGAAGGGAAGGCTGCTGCTGACAGCAGTACCCTCACCACAGCTGACAGCCACTGGCTCCATTGAGCTCACTCTTGTTGGCTTTAACAATCTACCATGCAGCAATCAAACATTAGCAGGCATGGTGGAAAGTGCTCAGCTACAGTAATACCTCTGGCATGGTGGTTGCAGCATTCATGCAAGAAATGGAGGTTTAAATCTTTTAAGACATGAGACCTTTAAAACCCAAGCCCAAGATTCAAATATTGAAATGCAGACAGCTGTATACACAAGGAACAAGTAGACCTAAGTTTCACCATACTGAAGATTTTTCACCCTGTTTTTGCTTTATTTTTAATAAAAAGTGCTCCTGAAAAAAAACCAGTTGGTTTTTTGGGGGGTTTTATTGCATTTTGGGAAGCTAGGGGAGTTTTTACCTCTTCTGGAGGAAGGCATTGAATCTTTGGTGTTACACCATAAAATCTTGTAAGAGCTTCCTTTATAACAGTCATCTGAAAAAGTAAAAAGTTTATAGAGATTAATAGGTCACAAGCACATCTTTCAACAACTCCCAAACTGTTTAGGCTCACAAAAACTTTTCTAAGAAGCACAACCTTAAAGAACTATGCAATTTTAGAAAGACTTGTTCTACAAAAATTAGTTGACTCCAACTCAAAAAAAGTGCATGCACATGATTTTGTTTTATAAAAGATTACCTCTTACCTTGTAATATGAACTGCTTGGCGTTATCCCAGCTTTCAAGAGACAACTGAAACAAAGATGAAATATTTTTCCATGTTTTCTGTATGCAAACATACCTTCAGAATCATTAGGTGAAACATGTAAACTTAAGAACCTTTCAAACATTACAGTGACAGGACCAAGGGCAACTTCTCTTCCATGCTTTGCCAGCCTCAGAAAGGCCCTTTTCTAAAAGGCTGCTTCCCATCTAACTTGGCAGGGTCAGGAAGAACCCTTTCCTGCACCTTAATCTGAGGAGCTGGAATAGTTCAGTCTACAGACTGAAAGGGAGTTTCAGAGTGCTCTGTTCAGTGCTAGATAGGGCATGCAGTTCAATTGCTTCCTTTCTCCTGCCACTGTGGAGGGGGACAGGGACAGACTTTTGAGGGTGCTTGAGGAACCCTCATATTCAAACACAGGATCGTCTTCCTGTGGTAAAGGACACAGAACACGTTGGGAGAGGGATACAGCATGTCAGTCTGGATCAATGTTACTGTCAGGGCAGAAACTTTCCCTAATAAGTATGTTTTTGAAGAGGAAAAGTTGGTCACATGAGAGAAATGAGGTAGTGCTCATGAGGTAGCCTGTGTACTCCTTCCTTTTGGTTCAGTCCTGAGAGGACTCCACATTTCCAAGCTGATAAGACTCAGGAAGCAACACATGATGAATCTGTGAGTTCCTGCTTCTTCTGTAAGTGGAATTGGTCAGTATCTTGCAGGATTTAAACCATAAATACTGATAATGCTCAACCTTTCCCTTCCAAGGTCAGTTTTGGCACAAGGAAGATTTTACCCAGCTGACTAAAGGACAAGCTGGTTTTACACTGTCATTTTAAATGGGATATAAGGAAGCCAATAAAATAGATGATATTCTGTTCATTCTTACAGAAGGCTGCATGATGTCCTCTTTAATAATTTGCTTTTTGGAAACAATTTTTTTAATCACTGACATTTTTTCTCATTTAAGTAGAAATAATATACAATGAGAACATTTTCAGTCTTTTTTCTCCTCAGTAAAGATAAAATGAATTATTTTCATTTTCACAATAGATAATAAGCTTTGGGCAATTAATTTCCACATGCTCTATTCTTTTGCAGTGTTGCACATGCTGATACAGAGTCACATCACCGGTCACTGTGCCATCTGTAAATGTTTTAGTCACACCATCAGAGCTACTTAGGCAATTGACTTAGACATTGTTAATTTTAACATTACATATGACACGCTCAAACACTGTGTGTAGAAAAATCTGCTACGGTTTTAAAAGACGTCTACAAAACCGAGGTGGGAGGGAAGAAAGACTTACTTGCTTTGTGCATATGCCAAATAAACAAGACTTTGTCTAGGAGACTGCTTGGACAGGACACTGGCAGAGCATAAACAGGATGGGCTGGTTTGGGGTTCCTTTGGGGTTGCTTTACTGAGTTTTTTTTAAACTATGTGTCTTGGTACAAAACTATTTCCTCTCTCAGATACTGTTCCCCTTATAGAGACAGACAATTTACGCTCAACAAATCTAACTCAAACATCCTCTCACTCATACCAAGCACTAATCAGGAAAGGACTCTAACCTCCTAGCATTCTTTCACCTGCAGCCAGAATGCATGCACACAGTGCTTGGACATGTCACAACAGTCTCATCAAGGTTTTGAATCTGGAATGGCCAGTGCTTTGAAACCATGAGGAGAAATCAGCCCCCAGGACAAAGCAAGAGTGTCACATTGGGGTTGTTAGAAAGGACAGCAGAGGACTGCCTGCAGTAACTGAGCACCACCCTCCATACCTCCTCTCTTGCTGTTGCCTCTCAGCCTTTACCCAGGATGTCCTGCATGATTTTACCTGCAGGCAAATTTGTCCTTTCCTCTAAGCAGAACACTGTCTTAAAAACAAGTCTTTGGGGCTCAATATGACTCAGAAGTTTGGGGGGTTTTGTCACTTGATTTAGAACTTTACAGACACGTTAGCTTTTGGTATCAAGATACAGCCTGTAAAGCTTCTAAAAAATCTACTGGCTCACACTGTCTAGAACAATGCTGCTAAGGATGCTTGAAGGGACCAGAGACTGCTTCTCAGGGCAACAACTCCTCCTCTGAACTTCAGTACTAAAAATAATTTATACCAATACTCACTTCCTCTCTACCATCAGATTTTTAGACTTTCAGTTGAGGCTAGATTTGAAACTTTTAGAAACTAAAATAAAAAGCAGATCATCAAGTTCATTTACATACCCATTGAGATCAATATGCTGGTAGAGTTCTAAGGCTTTACCAAAGTATTTTTTCTGAGAATTAAGGATCTCAAGTGTGGCTGCACAAGTGCCATGTTTGTCCCACTCATGTTTCCTATAGGAGCAAAGCAAAATGCAAATTTTAGAACACATTATCTGCAGATATATGTGCTGTACAAGCTAGCCATTATATTTAAATCAAGTATCCAAAAGCCTACACATGTGGAGTAGGACACTGCACTCAAATTTAATGCACATGTAAAAAGTAAACCCAAGCAAGATCACTCCCACCATTTCAATTAAAGCAACATCTATATAGATATTCATTACGTAAATATGTATCATGCTCTTATGATACAAAGCCCTCTCGGGGTATTTACACAAAGATGTTTGGAGATCAGAATGCAAAGAATTTGCCCAGAAAATTACCATCTCTAAATTTTTTTTAGCGGAACCTTTTGTGTTAAATGCACTTTCAAAGCACTAAATTTTTTTCTGAACTCAAAGGATTAAGCCTTATTTTGGGTGAAACAGTGTAATTGCACCAGCTGCCAAGATTTTAGCAGCAATTTTTATGCTGGCCTGTGGCAGAATTTTTGTAGGCCTCCTCTCAAGTCTCGCTTCTAGTCCACCATCCATTCTCCTAAGAGCAAGGAACAGAGAGCCAAAGAAACAAATTCTTGCAGTGTACACCAGACAAATTCAAACAGGACAAAACATGTGGAAAAAGCCAAAAATGTTTCTATCAATTCTAAAGTCCATTGAAAGACTAAACAATACAAACTTTAGTAACACTGCCACTGGATGTCTTTTTTTTTTAAATTATTTTCAAATTTTCATGATCCACTTGTACTGTATAGGTATCAGTTCAGCAGATGTACACAAAGATTATCTAATCACAAAGTCTTGACATCATCACAGTATCCTGTGACCTTATGATGCCTTAAATACATTATGAAAAAGCAGAGAAGAAGGACAACTATTGTTCACTTGAAAGCCAGCCTTGGAATTGCCCATTCATATTAAAAACTTCAGATTTTTCTTAAGGAATTAAAACACCTTAAAAGAAATTATGTTTGGATCAAGAGAAATAGTGCACTACTTCTGAACAGAGAATTAATAAAGTAACTGTGGTTTCAGGAGATTGGAGGCAGGGGAGAAGAGGCTTTACTGTAAGATTTACACTGTATCTTCACAAATCTAGAGAGTTCTCATCTTGGCTGTAACATTCAACACAACTGCATGTGAAATTAATTGTTTACTGCCTGGAAGAGTCCAGTTTCCATGGGCAGCTTTCTACAAAAGGGATTTTAAATTACTAATGAGGAAAGACACCACAGTTTTAAAGTAAAGAAAAGCTCTTTTAGGGGTAAACTTAGCAAGAGATATAGTTAGGTTATATATATATATCAGACAATAGTCAAATCCAAAGGGCTACTGAAACAGCAGTAAGCTGGAGGCAAGGCTTTGCATGTAGGATGACAATTTTAATTCAGAGAACATATGCATGTATGTCTGTAAAGCTAATGGTGAAGTGCCTGTCTTTTGAAGGCTTTCAGTAGTACTTATATTTAAATGTTCTGCTCTTTTTAAAAAGAAGGCAGAAATAGATGGCCAAAGATCTACTGGCATTCAAGAAGCCTTTTATTGCTACCACAGAAATGCTGTTGGAGTGGTTTGGTGCAGTCTGCACTGACAGTGCCCCTGCACCATCATCTGCAGCAAGCCAAGGTCCCACCAGGCCCAAGTGTTTTAATCAGTCCTCTGAGCTTCCGGAATGGACAGAGACTTTAGTCTCCATGAAATATTTACCGAGACTTTCGGATGATACTCTCCACAGTGTTGCTTTACTTTGCAGCACAGCCACACCAAAGCAAAAGGCAAAAAAAGGTACTGAAAAGAGCTGCCAGTGGTCACAAAGGCCTCCATCCTGCACCTCTTGCACCCACGAGCTTGGTGGTAGCACAGAGCTGCTGTCAGTAACTTCAGAGAAGTGGCTATGACACAGTGCATTCTATTTTTCTATTTACTCTTCTATGAGGAAGCCCAAAAGAAAAGCTTCTCAAGACCAGAAACACAGTGAAACTAGCTAGGGAAAGAGATGCAGAAGCTGCTCTTGCAGCTAGCTGTGACACCCCAGGAGTGCTACTGCTACTCAGATTTAATGTGTCAACAGCAGCTGTTTCTTCTCCAAAAGGAGGAAACATTCTCTCACTAAGTTTCACTTCTCTGAAACTTCTGCTGTAGCCCTCTCCTCTGCTGTATTTTACAAGAGAACAGATTTATACTATAAATGAGACTGGCAAGACACACTGCTTCAGTGGCCTCCTGGACACTTCTCGTGCACAACATCTCACCTGAAGAACTATTCATATGGATTTTTATAAAATAAATCCAAAATGCTTTTCAGGGCTTTTTTGTACTCACCAGAACTGGGTGCGATTCAGAGATGAATGAAGCACATCAGGCCAGTAGTGTCTCATGTCTGATATAAGATCCTAAAAATACCACAATTAGTAATTCATTAATAATAATTAATCATTTTTATTATTAAAAAATAAATAGAATTGAAAAGTTATTTCTTATACAATCTACATATATTGATACATTTTCTAGAACTCAAGCCTCATCTTTCAGTGTCCATAACTGAAATATTTAGTTGAAGAAAAATAAAAGGTCCTTTCCTCACATATTCTAAAAATGTTGTTGTTGGAGATAACAGGTACACCTACCTAAGTATCTGAATGTACTAATACTGACACACTGCCTCAAAGCAAGATTTTCCTTCAACTGTCGCTGCAGAATTTGTTCAATCATGCAGCTTTTCACATTTGTCAGCTCAAGTCTCTCATCCCTGTTTATAACACATAGATAAATTTTGTTGAATTAAATACATTGGGGTTTTTTTAAATAGGAAAAGAACAAAAAAAGGACTAATGCCCTAGGAGAAAGCACACTGAAAACAGTACTCCGAAATCTCTTTTTTCTGATTTTGCAGTAGGAAATGTTGAGAGAGCACAGACTGACTGAATCTTTTTCTTTTCACAGGTACTTTTTGCCACTGCACATCCATCACCTATGTGCTGCACCTCTAGATTTTTTTTAAGGAGAATGTAGCTGAATGAGCCAAACTGCATGTTCACAAAACCATATAGGTACAGCTGCTAATGATCACAAGGATTGCCACTTCAAGTAGTACCAGAAGCACTTAAAGAATTTCCTTAAAATTCCTTTAAAAAACTACACCTCACAGTAAGCATTAAGAGTGCATTATAAACTGCAGATTTTTGCATTTAGGATATGCAAAAGTAACTGCAATCAGATCTGCTTGGTATGTCAGGTTTTGTTTTAAATACCTTGATCTCGGTGACATTGAAATGCCATGTCCTATTACAGTCTTCAGCTCTGTCAGGCCTAGGGAAGCAAAATAAAACTGAAAAAAGAGGTCTCCTTACTCACTAATGGTAACTAACATTATATAATTGGCTTGAACGTTAAATATGCAGAATTATAACCAGAGATTTTACTTAAAAATGCAAGTAAACCATCAGAACCTATAGTGGTTTAGAAATTAAACCTTCAAGGCATGAATTACGGCCAAAAGATTTCTCATGAAGATTTGAAAGATGACTAAAAGATTTTGTCCTGATTTCTTTGTTCGGCCCTTTGGTCCCCTTCATTCTATGTAAAAGTCATATGGGTGTGTCAATGATTTGGAAGGCTCTTGCAAAAGTATAGGAAAAACTAATTTGCTTCAAAGGAATCAACTCACTGGGAGTCTACACATAACGCTGTTCACTTTTCCAGGAAGCACAGCTTAAACTCCCACACCGATTTTAACCTGTATTCGTCTGGAAAAGTTTTGAATTACTGCCATTGGCACCAATTCCAGTGAGTTGATTCCTTTGCAGCAAATTAGTTTTTCCTATACTTTTGCAATTGTGGAGATAAGATACTTAAAGCCACAAGCAGTCACGAGATATTAACAAATTCTTTTTACCCAGAGAGACAAAAAAAGGAAGGAAAACCATAGTTCCCTTTGTACTTGAGATTATTTCTGATCTTATGAGGAGATGTATAAATAAAATGCTTATGTGGCCAGAGGATTTCAATGAGTCATAAGATACAGAAGTGTATTTCAGTCTTATGTCAAACCATAGGGTTTTCATTTTGTTTCAGGGAATCATAAGAACTGACAGATTAAGATCTCAAAAAAAAAAAAAAAAAAAAACAAAAAAAAAAAAAAAAAAACAAAAAAAAAAACACCCCACAAAAAAAAAAAAAAAAAAAAACAAAACAAACCCCNCCCCCACAAAAAACAACAAAACAAAAAACAGCCTCCCCCTCAAAAAAAACCCCAGCCAAACCAAAACTCCAACAACACCCAAACCAAACACATATAAACAAAAAAATCCCATCCAACAAAACCAAATCACTAAACACCTGGTACAAAATTTGATTTTTCCTTTCTAGGCTGAAATAAATACACTCTGTGATCATACCACAATCCATGGATTGTCCAGTACTTTGGAGGGTCATGACAATCATTAGCATTCATCTGTAGGAAACAAAAACACAGAATATTTGTTGCATGTACCCAGGAGTAAAGGTTTAAAGGGAAAAGTAAAACTTCATTCACTTATGACCCAAGGTTCTACTGTGACATCCTAACATTTACTTGCCAAATCAGGAACTGGTGAACTCCAGTTACTTGACGATGTCATGGATTATGCCACTTAGGGATCCACTGGCATTAAAAGCAGATCAGTGAAATCTGAACAGACAGTGTAAAGAGAAGACAAAAGGACAGGTTCTGAGGTAGCAGGAAGTAGACTGTTCCACGCTAAATGAACAGAGCTTTATTTGCATTTATAATATTCCAGGTGGCAGCTCTCTGTATTTTTCTCATCACCACATCTTTTCAAGGAGTGAAAAGCCATTAAAATAAAAATGTGCAAAATAAACTATAATATTACACAAGCACACACCCCTCTTGAAGCATTCAGGACTAGTTTCATCATTGTATTACAAGTTAAAATTACAAAGAAGAGATTATATATATTGCTTATTCCAAGTAAAACAGACTTATGTTTCGAGGATTTTGACATGAGGGGCAAGGGAATGGCAAGACCAAGAAAGACTAATTACCTTCCTAGAAAAACGAAAAATAGAGCCTCCAATAAAAATTGTTGATAATACAGGAGTAATAGCCTACACTTTAATTACTGTTTAGAGCAGAGACATATCCCTGAAAAGAACAAACTAAAAAAATCCATGTCACCCATCACAGAATACCATTACTGTATTTTCCCTGATTATTCTTCTTAGCAATTAAAGCTCTTTCAAGTAAACACTTTTTGTCATTAACTAACAACCTCCTCAGATGTTCTTTTCCCATAATAATAGCTTTCCTTTTTGGCTCTGCACTCTGTCTTAATTATGCCACAATGCCTTTTATGTGATGCCAGAGCAAGAGCAGAGTGTAGAGAAGAGCAGAGACAGGCCTGTAATCTCACTAATTGCCTTCCACATGCCACAGGCCAGCGGCAGCAAATCTGCAAGTTTTGCAAGACTTTCTTGTTCTATGTCCATTTCCTTCCTCTCCTCTCTTGCCACCAAGAATACAAGCAATTACACCCAGCTTTTTTCCCCTGAAAGATGTACTCTGAAGAAACACACACTACAAATGCCTAAACAATATTGCTCCTGTCACGACACAAAGTGGAGCTGGAAGCGTTTGGCTATCTAGCCCAAAGTACAACAAATTAATAGTCGACAACTTGCTCAACTGAGGTGGCAGCAAAAACAGTGCAATTGTGCTCCTTATTCAATCTTTACCTGCAGTTCTCAGACATGCTAATGGAACATCCAGAGCATTCTAAATTTGAAATTAGTTGTCCCCTATAATGGTACTAACCTCCCCAGCAGTTTCTTCTATCAGTTTCATCAGGCTTTTGGTGTTACCCTGTGTGGTGGCAAAACTGCTAGGTCAATGCAACCTACAACACATTAGTTCACACTCTGCGTGCTTTGGCCAACTCCATTCAATCTTCTTTTTAATTCCAGCCTTAGTATCTTTCCAATGTTCATTTTAAATCAACATCATAAAAAATGGAAACGCTTGTCTGCAAGGCTGGGTACCCCTGCTTGCTTGTGCAAAACCACTTCTTGTCAGCCTTCCTGTTTATCACAAACTGGTTACTGGAGGATTAACTCAACCTCAGGCAACCATTGACTTGAAATAGAAGCACAAATATTTGTTTTCAAGTAGGCACTGAATCCCAGAAAGACCAATAAATCTAGATTAATTTGAAAAAGCAGCACCGTTTTCTCTTGTTTTAAAGCAACCTGATAATCAAACCAATCCAAATGAACTATACATGATTTATTATAGAACTAAGCAAAGTGCTGGTGAGGTTGTAGAGCACCCACCGTGCTGAGTGGCAATGCTGGAGCAGAGGGATTAGCCTATTTGTAACAGCAAGACACTGCACAAACAGCATGTGCCAGAAGCATGGAAGCTTTTATTACCTCTGAAATGCCAAAGAGTGAAATGCCATCAATCTGCCACAGCAGTGTTACCTGTTGAGTTGCCCAAGTTATAAATCCCTTGGTACAGCAGCTGGTAAATGGGAGACAGTAGTGCTACTGGATCACATACAGATATACCATGTTGAAATAAAAAAATCAGCTTCTGCGAAGTGAATAATCGTGCTCTCCCTTCTAACCACCTTGCTTAAGTAGGCTGTCTGTTTAATTAAGTTAAATTAGAAGTTATTTTGCAATGAAACACCACAACTGCTAAGAAAAATCTTTGCTTTTCAAACTGTGGAGAGAGTTCACCTCTTCAACTGCTCCCCCTCTAACAGTGAGCAATTACTCCCCTTTCTCCTTCTCCCCACTCCCCCCAGGGTAAATCAAATGAATAAATGAACCAAATTTATAGAGTTGCTGAAAAAAACTGGGAGGCAAATAAAACAAATTTCCTTCTTACTGAACACCCCTCTAGCAGGAGCTCTTCAGCTAAAACCTTTCACAAATATAAAGACCCACAAAACCATCTAAACCAGACCTTATTCACAGGGAACTTTTAAAAGCTGTAGACATAGATTAGGAGTTATGAGTTACATGGACATTGAGAAAAGCATTTCTTTTATTCCAGAACAGTGTATGGCAAGACCTGAAATTACTTTTACACACCTGGCTTAATATGCAAAGAAATATATCTAAGGAACTTCTGGATCTCATACTAGATCACAACAGTGTACTTTAGTCACTTTAATTCTTTCTGTATTATGTGACTACTTCTATTTTCACCAAAAAAAGAAGGAAAAAGAGTGTTTCTGTTCTTTATTTAAGACTTTTCTATAAAATTATTGCCAAAGCCTGAACTTAGAAGAAATTTTTATCTCATATTAAGAAATAAAAATTAAAATCTGTTGCTTAACACAACATTCAAACTTGAATTCAGGCTGTTCTGTTCATTAGTCTATTCTGTTGTCCTTGTTTTGACTCTTTCCTTTGATCAGCAGATATGCGCAGTAAAAGGAAGACGACAGTAGGTACTCTTTCATAATTGTCCTTCCCATCCCTAACAGAGAAAGAACTGAGTAACTTACAAACTTGCACTGGATTTTCCACACTTCACACACACACACAAAAACCCAACCACACAGAAAATTTTACCTTTCTGCAATCTCCAGGATGCAAAAGTTGAAATAATAGCTCTCTTTTTAAATTCTTGAATAAAGTATCTTCACAACTTCATAAATAGGAAGTAGAAAAATCCTTCCTCTTGCCTTGAGTTGCTCTTAAGTCACACTGATTTGTTACTGAAAAGTCAGTTTTACAGGCATGAATCAGCCACAGGCACCATTTTTAAGAGAACATGAAATTCATAGTCACTTGAGGTCTGTGAATCTAGCTTAGACATCTCTGCATAAGACACAGTCACCTTAGGTTAATTATACGGTACTGGAATTTCTAATCACATTACAAGGAAGTAAATCTCTCTTCCTCCTTCACCCTTTTCACTGTAGTAGTCAGTATCTAAGTCCTGGGATTATCACTGCTTCCATGATAAGATGGGTTAGTTTGGAAGATATGATTACAAAACACTTTCCAATTTAATTGTACTGATCACACTCAGTATTAAAAAGCACCAGCTCAACAGTTGCTGTTTAAAGCACAGGAAAAGTTGGGAGAATTATATTCCCAAATTTCTAGCATGCTGATCTGTGCCCCCTAAATTTTAAAGAAGGCCTTTTGGCCTTCAAAAGCTTGAAAAACTTTTCAAGCACAGATATGCAAAACAGGTAGGAGTTAAGAAGCAGCTGATCCACACACCCCAAGAACATATTATGTATGAAAGAGTCTATAATCAGATTCCTTTACATAGGAGGCATAAACCAAGAAATACTTTCAGAAAAAAAAGTATCTCAAAGCTTTTTTCCATAAATGATATGACTTTTGCTTTTTCTTTCACACAGCTTTTTTTTCTTTTCAACATCATGTCAACAGTTTTAAACTGAATAATAACATTAAAAATATTTACACCCTGAAAAACACCATATAAATACACCAGCCATGTAGAAGAATCTACCTATTTAAAAGTACTTAAATGAACTCATGAATTTAGGAGCTCCTCTTATGTAAAACAAGAAAGCTGTTATAGGAGTACAATTGAGATCTTGTTTCTTCATATGACTCAATGATGGGGAACTAGGAAAAAACGTTCCTTAATATGATTTAATTTCCCTTTTTCTGCACTTCTTTGAATGCTTCTGCCCACCTCTTACTACAGAATATCATAAGAAATCAGCAATGTTTAGGGGCGTCTACATTTTCTGATGCTCAATACCTTTAATTATTTGCTACAACCTCACTAGAAGGTTAGATAAGTTATTTGTCAGTTTATCAATTGCACTACCCTGGAATTCCGAGGAGTAACCAGCATAAATACACAGTGGGAAAACTGGTTGGTACGGGTTTGGTTTTTTAAATTTTTAATTTTTTTAAAATTTTTCTTTTTTTTTTCCCAGTTTTTCTCATCTCATTCATATAAGCAAGGAGTTGCACTGCTTCTGACTCTGAACACTGACTCGTGCTAGGCACTAGAAACTCTTCAACACCTACATCTCTGCTTCAAGTCATTAACAGTGATGTTTAATCAACAGAAAATCAGACACAAATTGTAGCAAATCTTTCCTTATTTCACCTCAAAAAAAGGCAAGCAAACAAAAAACAGAACAGTGGTCTTGGTCTTTGGTATCAATTAGTCACACACATCTGACTTGTGTTATTGAGATTGTCCTCCACATTTAAGTAATGTAAAGTATATTTACTATTCCTTAGATAATAAGGCAGCACATGACTTTTATTGCTACAGCTTTTATATCTATTTCCAGAAACAGGAATTAGAAATAAAGAAGTACTTAAAACACAAAAATTAGATTCTAATGTTGTAAAAAATAAATCTAAGACATCTTCCTGGCTGCAGAGACATTTGGCTGAACCTGAAGCTTCTGTATTATTCACAAGGTTCTTCAACCTTGTGTCAGTAAATCTGATCATATTTTAACTTAACTGTATGGGAAGAGGCCTTTGAGTACTTCCAGCATAGGAAAAGTGTTCTACTTATCAGATGGTAGTAGACAACAGTATAACTCTTAGCTGTTTTTTTCACAGATATATATTGGAAGGTTGGGTTCATACCCCTCAAATACAGCAAAAACTGCAGAAATACTCAGAGACACCTTCCACAACATTTTTATAGCTCTGTTTCCTGGCTGAATCAGTATTTGATGACATCATAGAAATACTGGAGCCAATGTTACAAAGCTAAAAAATTCATTGTGCAGCAGATAGTTCAGTTACTGCTCTCTCATCAGTCAAACAAGGCAGGCAAGTCTTCCTACAGAGTCTGATGAAAGTCTAGGATGAAGTTTACAACTAACAAGATGTCACAAATTCTGTAACAAGCTTAGTGTACAGTACACCCTACACTGGCTACAGTATCTGTAACACATCACAGTCTTTCCTGTTATGGCTGCTCTGCATTGCAGGGGAAGCAGCAAAAGTTGCATCAAGATCAGGAGAAGCCTTCATGAAGGCATAACCAAGATTAAATGGGCATTATTCAATCTGTTTTCACACATTTATTATCCAATGCTACCTTTGTTAGGGTAGAAGAGAAACACAAAAATCTCACCTTACATACAGTCACTGGCCAATGATGAGCAAAATACAGCTTTTTCCAGGAATGAGGGTGGATGTCACTGAGAGAGACAAACAAATTTATATTCCTTTAAGCATTTTAAGAAGAGGAACACTTTCAGGCACACACTCCAAACACAAACTAACAAGTCAGAGAGAAATAACATGTTTGGAAACCTGTTAATACTCCCCACTGTTAAACAAATTCTCCTTCTGCCACCTTATCTCCATATGCTTTCAATTTCTTAAGTATGGAAAAAACACATTCTTCTGTTTCATATTTAGGAGAGCACTTACTGGCATGCTTTAAAAACAATAATTTATTTTTTTAAAAAAATAAGTGTCTTTATTTAGGATGTTAAGGATCTTCTAATTCTTCTTGAGAGGCATATTATCTATAAAGAAAAAGCATAGAACCTTCTCAGAACTGTAACTACTCTTCTAAAAAAGAAAGACTACAATCACTCACAAACTATATAGTTTACACTGCAGGAGATGCAAATGGATCTCTCAAGTGTCTCCAAACTTTTTGACTGAAGAAAATTCAGAATAAAAAGTAAAGTACAAACTATAAATCTCTGTCAGAGACTGAAATAGCTCATGCCTCAAATATTGATAAAAAAGTTTTGCTCATTTTAACAAAAACTGTGTAAAGAAGCCTCCCTGAAGATACCTGACTGGGACTTTGGACTGAAAATCAAACTGCTGATTAGATAAAGGGAAACCAATTGTTCAATCATCTCAAGCAGAGGGAAAGGTGTGCATCCCCCAAAAGGCCAAAGCCACCAGCTGTGCTGAGGATCATCCTCTGCTGAGTTTGGGGTGGGGGAGAGCACAGCTCACAGAAGCCAGGTTTACACAGACTCCCCCCAGCCGAGGGGGGAGGAGGGGGTTTCGGGTGCGTGGCACAACCTCTGGTCAGAGGCAATGAACCCCCATCCTCCCATTACACAAACCGGCCCAGCTGTGAAACCCCCCACCCCCACAGGCCACAGCCACGGGACTTTCACCTGAGAGGCAGCTGAGGGGGAGTCACAATCCATCAAAGACCCCCCAAAGTGTTCCCCAGAGACCTTGCACCACAGGACTGCAGGCGATGCAACAGATCCAAAATCTGCTACAAAAGACAGTGGCAAACTCCAGGGACATGCCTGGACATCACCCCCTGGCTTGAGGGTGTATTAACCCAGGGCATTCTGTGCTTTTTGGCGGGGGACCTTCACCACCAAGAAGACCAGCGAGAGGATCAACAGACCATCGTTGGGATATCACTGAGCGGTGATATTTTCCTTATTCTGTCTAAGTTTCCCTCTTTCCGTCACCCCCACCTATTTCCTGTTTCTCTCTCTCTCTCTCTCTCCTATTTACTACCAAATAAACCCCATACTATTGTCACTGGCATATGGCCTTGTTTGTACCTTAATTCAGGCAGGAATTTCTAAGAACCTTAATAATCAGATCATGACAATCTCAAAAATTCTGACTTTGTCAGTCTATAAGCATTTAATTCAAACAGTGTATTTTTAAATGCTTACTAAAATTTAAGTAATTTTTAAACATTTAATAAGTGATCAAACTATGACAAAGTCTTACCTATGGAAGAATTGAAGGGGTATTCTGTATTTTACAAGAATATGCCTGCTTCAAAGCCTCTAAGAATAAGAGATCTATAACTCACAGACCTATCAATACCATCTTATTTGTATGCAGAGGGGAAAAAAAAACCTCAAAAATTTATTCAAGAAGTGTTGGAAGCCTGTATCACATCATTTCTATAGAGGCCTTTTCCATCAGTATGGACCAGATCTATTCTGGTTAAAGTAGAAGTAAATAAAAACTTGTTGCATCAGACACTACAGCAGGTATATTTAGCTATTAAGCAACCAGACAAAGTAATTTAATAGAATAGCAAATGGGAAAAAATAAACAGAATTGTAAATTATTTAAACTGACAGCATTATATGCAGAACTGTCACAATAAAATTTATTCTCTGGAAGCTAATAACCACTTGTGAGTCATTAGTTCTTGCTACAGGATATATTACCAAAAGAAAAAGGAAAAAAAAAAAAAGAAAAGGAATAAAAGACAAAGCTAATTCTTATCAACCTAGGGATGCTTCCATGTTATATCACATCTCAGTTTTCCTACTTTGCAATGGCTACATCTTCTCTTAAGCATTCACACGTATTCATGGTTTTCTATATAATTTAGGAATATAGCTCTGGAACTTACCAGGCATAGGCACAATGGAAACTATTAACACTTTTATATGGGTCTTTACTGTTGCTGTAGAAACCTGAATAGAGGAGTTACCCTGTATTGCAGAGCAGTTAATTTCCTTGGTTTTAAAAAGTCCTTGCTTAGAAAAGATCTTTCATTAGATTTTTCACTAGATCTTTCACCTGTATTTGAAATAGCAGCTGAACAATGCCAGTCATGCCAAAAAGACCTAAAGGATAGGTCAGAAAACTGTCCTTACTACACACAGCAAGTTAAGCTCAGAACTGAAATCCAAGGAAAGCCATTTTCAATACCTATGCAGCTTCAGAGATATGCCCCCCCCTTCTCTGGACCTGGGTTATCCTGCTCTCTGCAGCTCAGGAATGTGCCCCTAGAGCTGATTCTGTTGCCAAAATGGCCAAGCCAGAGCCTAAATCCTCAGGATTGAAGAAACATCAGCACAGCTGCAGTGTAGGCACTGAATGAAGTTCAGCACTGAACTGAGCACCCCTAATCCTTCTCTTGCCAAAGCACGGAAAGAAAGCAGAAAAGTTTATTTCCTCATATAATGAAATAGGAATTGCAGCTTTGGCCACAGAAGGATGTGATTTGGGGTGTGGTTTCTCCCATGGCCTGCTGGTATTGAAGCTCATATTTTGCCAAGGCGCAAGAACCACCAAAAGTGGTTCCACCATTGTGCAGCAATGTGATACAGCCTCAGCTGGGATGTCACATAAAAAAGAATTTTATATTGTCAGAACTGAGAAACTAGCAAGGAAAAAAAAAAGATATATAAAAAAAGCAAACAATGCAACAGTTGGTGCAGTTCATGCCACAGGGATGACTCCAGACTTTTTGCTGTAAGTTTCAGAATAATTTTGAGTTTTTGTCATTACTACATCACAACTCTAAATGATTCATCTACAGCAAGATTAGAAAAGTTTTAAGTGCAACAAACGGAATTTAAGCTTCCCCTCTTTCTTCATGCTGACACATGCAAAGGTTTCCTTAAGCATGATCCTTGCTCCTCCATTTAATGTAGATGCCTTAGAATAAGTCACCTAAGGGAAGAATAACACATCAAAAATAGTACATAATAACAAATTTACATTAGATGTTAAACCATTCTGATCTGTACTTAAGGATTATTTGTCAGATGTTTCATTTTAAAGCACAACTTACCTTTGAGTAAGTGCATGTGAAGTATACCAACAACATAGTGTCATGGAAAACCAACCCAGAATCCAATAGTGCAGCTTTGCAGGTTTCATTTTGTTATCCAAATAGCTGTAAAAAGGTGCTGAAAGAAGAACTCTGTTTAGAAGAAATCTGGATAGAAAACCTATCAATCACACTTAAGTGTTAAAATGCAGAATAAAACTACTATGTTGGAAATAGCAGATAATGGTAACTCTAGATTAGATTTACAACTATGGGTAAAATGGGGATCTCTTCCAGGGCTGTGCCTGATTCCCTAGCTTGTATGGTAATTTTCATAAACTAATGCCATCAAAGATGAGATCACTGTTTCCTATTTTTTCTTTACTTGCATACGGTCGCAATACAGCCACCTTCCAATTAACAGAAATATATAAATCTTCTACACAACTAAACCTTATGTAACTGAAGACTACTTGTGATCAGCTCAAATGCCCAAAGTGATTCATTAAAGAAACTTTATTGAACTTAAAGAACATTAAAGAACTTAATATGGAATATTTGTGTTGGATTGGCCAAGGCCAATATCAGAAACTCACAGGAAGCCAAGTACAAGGTCCAAAGATGAAATTCTGTCTAAATGCCAGTCGACTACTAAACTAATATTTAAAAAAAAATGCTGCTAAAACCGCATGAGTTTCTGTTCTTGTTATGAACCTGAGATAGCCTCTATGAAACCATGCACAATTTGCATAATACTTCATGGACCTTAGAAGTGAGGGGATAAAAAACTAAAGGAACTTAACCTTCACCAACAGAAGGACTTTCACTTGGCACAGGTCAAAAAACCCAACGCTTTCTGTATCCACCAGCCATTTCACAGCATTTCAAATGCTGCCTCCTAGAAACAGGTATGCATGCACATATTTACATGCAAGTTATTAAAGCCTCAGCAAACCTACTTCCCAACTTTCTCAAAATGAGAACTCTACACTACAAGACACTGTGTGTAACCTAGGTGACCTTCCTAAGATGACTCAGTACACAAGTTGTATTCTTTTTCTCTATTTCTTGTAATTCATCCTTACAACAGTCAAATAAAGCCTGTTTTGACACCAGTAGACACATGGCTGATTCAGCCATTAAAGAAAACTCAGTGTAATTCATATTCACAGCTCATTATAGAGAAGAGCCCATTTTTCCAGTTACTATGTGGCTCTGGATCCAGCATGCAGAACCCTGCAGTTCTGCAAATGCCGTGCCAGAGCTGCAGTACAAAGGAGGGAGCCTCCCTGCTTGCAAAATGTGTGGGGATTTCAAAACTCGTGAGGGGCTTGGGCAACAATGCTAACTGTTAAACAGCTAAATTTATCACAAGGTCTTGCTAAACTGTGAGGAAGCTAACACCTTTAAGACATTCTTCTATTTCATACATTACTGCCTCTCTAATTTGTGATGGACACATTATTAAGGTACTAGGCCTAACAGAAGATATAATAAGATAAACATTAGTTGCCAGCTGTTGATTTCCTGATCTAGTTTCTTAAAAAACACCTGAAGGCATTTCAGGTAAAATAAGAAATTTAATAATAATTAAAAAAAAATAATTTGAAGTGTGCTACTTGTACAGAAAAGCACACAATCATGTAGAACTAATCTCTAGCAAAAGCTAGCTAAAGCGAGAGCTGAATTAAAGAAATTTATATAGTCATACAGTTTATTTAAAAAGTCACAAATAAGTAATTAACTGCTGGATAGCAAATTTCCCGAAGAGTTCTGCACCTTAAGTGATCTCCAGTCTCATCATTTGAATGGGAATTAATGATGTGAGGTTCTGCCTTACAGACCTGCTTAATGATTTAACCTTCTATTATTTTCAACTCAAAACCAACTAAGCAAGACTACTTTTCTGCATGAAAAACTACCTACTCAAGACAAAACATTGAGAGATGAAAGGAGTGCAAGATTCATGCAAAATCATGCCCTACCTACAAAAAGCAGGAAATACCACTTAAAAGATAGTAATGTCACATATCACCAAATAAAAAGCTGCACTCTACAGAGGTGTGGAAGAAACACCTTAAGGAAGCTGATTATGAAAGAAAAATAATCCAGCAAGCATTATGGCATTTCTTTTCATGTATGTTGTAGGCAGAAAGAAACTTTTTTGTTTTCAGTGACTAAGTTGCAAAAAAAGCATGAAGACAATTATCTCCTTTCTCACTGGGTTCTTATGTTTGATCAAGTAAAGATCAGGAATAGAGGGGGCTTCAAAAAATGCTGCTATCAGAACAGCAGAAGGTGCTGATTTAGTCTACATATTGTTCTGAACGCTGGAACCAGAACACAGGGGCAACGAAGACAGTGTGTAGACCTGTATGCCCCCAATCTGTAACTTTCACTTCTTTCCACTGATAAACAAAACATAAACTCTAAGGTTTTAGCTCAGAAGACAACCTTGCAGCTACCACAACACTGTCATGACAGACTGAGTGATTTATTCAAGCTGACCTTTCATTTATCTGTGACATTGATGGAGGAGGGTGAAAAGTGCATCGATCTCACCTTAAAAGCACCTGAATGATGCACAGTCGAGGAAATACACACATCCAAACGAAAACTGTATTAACAACTAAGATGTATAAAGCACATCTTTTTTTAATAAAAATTGCTTCTGTTTACTAAAAATTACACTAGATTACTAATGTCATAAATACAAGAAAGAGTAGATTTAACAAATCTCACACCAACTCTTCTCTAATAAGAAACAGGGATTTCATATTACAAAAGTTAGTTAAAAAAAAAGTCATGATGTTCCAAAAGACTTCATAACATAGAAAACTAAAAACTTCAAAATGAAACCTGCACACAGGCATAAAATTATTGCTTGAAACTAGGCTATCAATTCATTTTCATTATGGATAAAATTCCAAAGCACAAGAACAGCTTTGGGATGACTCTTGGTTTACTACACCTAGAAAAGGAATGCAAGACACGTGTTTCTGTGTGTGTTTGAGTAACCCGGTCAGAGCAAGGTCACTTTCAGTTATGCTAGCATTGTTCCATGCTGTTTTCAAAATTACCTGCCCAGGCTTACCAAAGACTAGAGAGAACTTGTAATAAATACTGAGAAAATCCTTCTTTAAAACATTCACTATAGTTTGAATTCTAATATATCATCTTGAGGGGACTGCTGATGTAGCACATGCTTATTTTGGACACTTGCAATTAGTCACCTCTTACTTTAGTCCCTTATTTTCTTTTAGTATTGCTTTTAACAATTAGCTTGACCAGCAAACCCCTCATTAATCTAGAATTTCCTGCTTTTCAGTTTAGTTCAGCATGTAGAATCAGAAGAGAAGGTGCTGCAGAAGAGCACCCAAGCATCAGCCGAAGGTACCCATTGTTATGACATAGCACGCACGGAGCTGAATGCTGGCAACAATGTCCATAGATAAGATGAAGGACTGTTAGCCTGGCATATAAAGCCACAAAAACGAACACCCAAGGCTTTGGTAGTATCCCAAACAAGTCAGCATGTACTGCATCTGCTACAACGAATTAGACAAGCCAAGTCACAACACTGTATGCCAGAAGCATTAATTTAACTTAAAACAACGCTCTTAGCTCCGGCAACTTTAATTTCCACAGTCCACTGCCAACTAACCACGCAGCCCAAGCCCGAGTGACTGCAAAAAGCTCTTTGAAGCCTTTTCAGAGGCAATACTGACGCCCACGGCCACAGCACGATTTTAGCAGTACCCTCCTCACAGCGTTCAGTGCGATGCAGAGCTCTCGTCGCCGAGGCTGAGCGGTGTCGGGGTGAGCCCGGCGGGAGCAGGGGCCGCGCTCAGCCCCGAGGGGTTCCCGGAGAAGAGCAGAGCAGGGCGGCACCTCACCCTCCTCGCACGCCAACCAACACACGGCTCTGCTCCAAGCACCGAGAGCAGAAAGCCTTTACTCCAGATAAACAATCTTTACAGAGGCGTCTACACAACCTGCAAAGAATGTAAATCACCCAAACACCGGAAGCGGGAAGCCTCCAGGCGACAGAAGAATGCCAAAGCCGATGTCAAGTGTCAAAAAAAAAAATAAAAAAACCAAACCAAAACTATTAACAGTTTTCCCTCCTCTGGGAAATGCTGCCATTTATTTGGCTGACTTCTGATTTGCTACGCGTGGAATTTAAAGCAAAAGAAAAGAAAACTAACACGATCTGAGTCTATCCCAGGCCTGCAAGTCCCACCTTTGCACTTGACGCACCTGAGCATCTCAGCGGCAGACAGCCACTCTCCCAGGCAGAAAAGTCTACTCGTAAACACCTCGGGAGAGCCGAACCGCGGCTCCCTCCTGCCCGGCTGCCACCGCGGGAGCGGGCAGAGGGAGCCGAGGCAGGCCGGAGCAGGGACACTCTCCCTCTCCAATCCGACCTCCGCTGCCGGAGCAGGGACACTCTCCCTCTCCAATCCGACCTCCGCTGCCTCGGGTTCAGACCTCACTGCATCTCAGCGCCCTGCGCGCACCTCCCGGCCCCCGTTACCTTCCGTCCGCTTCCCCGGCGCTGCCCGCAGCAGCTGCCCCGCGCCCGCCCCTCTCTCCAGGGCCGCGCACGGCCCCGCCTCGGAGGGCGGGCGGGAGGGACCGCCTCTCAACACAGCGGCTTTCCGCGGCCTGCCCGGGCGCTGGCACCTGCTGCGGAACCGCGGACCCGGGGCTCGGCAGTGGCTCCGCTGCCTCCCTGGAGCATCCCCGGAGCATCCTCGCGGCCAGCCGGGCACCGCGGGAACGGGGCCTTGTGAGCGCGGACAAGAAGGGAGCGCCGGGCTGCGGAGGAAGTAATTTATATGGGTGGTTTTGCTCGTCCTGCTGTTTTGGTTAGTTCTTCTTTAGCATGTTCAAGGGCTTAGTTATGTTGGTTTCATACTGAGCATTTGCGCGGCAGAGGTCTTCGAGAGTGCGATGGGGACTCTAAATACGGGGACTACTGAGTAATGCAAGCCCAGGAGCAGCTGACACAGGCGTCTGTGGCGTGCTTCTCCAAATAGAGAAGTTTGAAAGGTTAACAACTCCTGTTTGGAAGCAGTAGGAAGTTTCGGAGGAAGGAGCCCGAAGGGATGAGTCAGGACTTGATTCAATATTTTCTCAGCGGTATGTTAAACTATGAAACATATTCAGACCCCTCTTTGCCCATGCATGAGTCATAAATACAAAGTATGATTATTAGTTTCTATTGTATAGTTTTGAACTTACAACCATCCTACATTAATGCACTTGAGAAATATGTGGGCAGATCTGCTTCCACAAGCAAAACATTTGTTTTAAACATATTAATTACAGTCTTTGTAATAAGGTCTTTGTTCAATGTCTCAGTTTTATTAATTGGTTAAAAAAATTTAATGATGTTTATGCATTTACATGGTAAAAAGGAGGATGAGGCAAAACTAATCTCTGCCTACCTTTCTGTGGAAACATGAAAATGTGCTGGATGGAATGCGTGATCCATCTGTTGTTGTATAAGATATACCAAAAGTTTCAGAAATTTTCTCAAAAAGTTAAAAATAGTGAAGCTTTCCAGATCCTTGTAAGAAGTGTGGCTCGTCCTGCCGCTGAGGACATCAGGGCTCCATCTGGCACTGAGATCTTTGTCACTGTCCATTAAAGTCAGTAGATAAGCACACCGAGTTGTCCTCTCAGACTGATTTTATCTTTGCAGGCTGGGGGTGAAAAGAGTGAGGCTGTACTCCACAAACTCCTCAGCCTGCAGGGTCCTGTGCTCTGATGCTAATCCTGTTTGAGGTGCAAACGGGATTTGCTCTCTGAGGCTGCCAAATTACCACTCTGCACTTTGTGAAAACTAAGCCCAATGCCAAGTTTCCTGTTAGGGTGGTTACAAAGAGAGATCCAAAGCTGCTCTGAAATAGTGTAGGCCTTTAATACATTAGGACAAAGAAGACACATTTTTATGATACAATATCATAAAATAGTGCATGTTAATGGAGGCTGTTATGAAAAATAATGTTTTTTTGAAATATCAAAAGATGGACAATGGGCAGCTGTATTGGATAACTATCTCCTTAAGACTTTCTATTTAATATTTATTTGTCTACTATGATCTTTTGTGTCTCTATTGACTTTTATCTGCTGATCGCTGCCTATCAGCATTACGATGCTGTGAAAAAATGAGGAAATATTTGTCAGAATATTCAAAAAGTTTCTTAAATTTCATGAAAATGACATTCTCCTCAATTCTGAACAAATGTGGTAGTACACTAGATTTCTATATGTTTATGTGCTGAAATGTGTGGCCCGAAAAAAACCCAACCCAAAAATGAGTTGAAACACTTCAAAAGAATACATTTCTCCAGCTTTCAGCACTTTATATTAGGATTTAAGAATCAAGATAGAGACTTTCAAATTTTTTCTCCCTAACACAAAGTGTTGCTTTGCTTTGATTATTCCCATTGTACAAATAGAACAAACAAATCCAGCTAGGCTTTATTCCTAAAATGTAGTAAGGAAACATTTATAATATTCTGAGCAGATGTACTCATTTTAGAATATGTGTATATTCTCATGTCCTAATTTTAAGTCAATGGATTTGGTCCATGGATGATTTTGAAAGCTTAAATTTGGTTTAAATTGTGTTAATAACCTGTGGTTGTGTGTTTCTATGATTTTCACAGTTAGACTTGGGAATTACATACATTCAAAATTGCAATATTTCCTTCAAACATGAGTTTGAGGCAATGCATTGCAATAGGACACTGGACTGCGCTTTGCTGCCCTCAAGCTGATGGATATTTGGTGATACAATAGTCTGGTATTTTGCAGAGCTCAAAAAAGGTTATCTGTAGAATGGTTTCAAAATATTCTACATGTATTTGAAAGCTGGAGGCCACTGTTAGTGAAATGCTGAAATGAATCTTACAAATTATAAACTATTTTCTAAGCCTACTGATTTTTCTTCCTTTGCTCTATCTTTCCTTTAACTCTACCAATTATTTTGTCGAGTGGGTTTTGTCTTTCCATTGAGTGTGGAGATCTAGTGGACAAATAAAAATAACTAATACCTGACATTATGTTTCTCCATTTACTATTTGTTTCCGACACGGATTTGAAAAATTAGGTGGAAAGAATTGTTTTCTTAAGTGCTTAAGAGTACAGTTTCTTAAGTACGGTGTTGTAGGTTTACTTTAACATAATTTTGTACTGAAGTGAAATACTGATAATGTTTCCACACTTCATAACTTCAAAATGCAACACTATATTATTTGGGCAGCTGTGGGAGTGGGCAGGGTTCCAGCAGTACCTCCCATGTGTTCAGCAGAAGCGGAGTGGAGCGAGGGACACCTGTCCGTCCACCTGTCCTTACAGGCTTGGTCGCGTCTTTAGAGCATCCCTGAGCAGTGGGTACCCGTGTTGTAAAACCAGCCTCCAGCAATGCCCTGCCTCGCCCGGGAGCTGTACGTGCTCCCTTGGGGCATTCCTAACTTGTGAAATTATTTGTCATATATTTGACTTCTCTGCAAGAAAAATTATAAGCAGTTCAGCGTGGAAAAAATGCCACGTGCAGTACTGCAAAGAAAGCGTAACAATTTACAAAGCTTTATACGTTTCGCTTCAAGGAGCAACAACGAATGTACTTGTTACGAAACGAGGGCTCCAGAAGCCCCTTTTGGTGCTGTTCAGCGCCAGGTGCCCTTGTGGGCAGCAGAGCAGGCGAATGGGAACTTGCCCGGAGCCCACTGCTTCCCTCAGAAGCTGCTGGAGCCACTTGGCCCGGGAGCGGGGGCTGTTCCCCCTTCATCCCGAATACAGAGCAGTTGCAGCTGCCAGATGTGGGAGCCGGCGTTGTCCAAGAGCTTCTGGAACTTTGAGCGGCTTGGTGCTGTGCCCACTTCCCTGGGGAGCCCTAGGGAGCCTGTTCCAGTGCCCAGCCACTCTCTGGATGAAAACATTTTCCTAATATCTAACCTGAACCGCCCGTGACTCAGCTTCATGCCATTCCTTTGGGTCCTGTCACTGATCACCACAGAGAGATCGCTGCGTGCCTCTCTGCTTCCCCTCACGAGGAAGTTGTACACTGTGATGAGATCTCCCCTCAGTCTCGTCCAGGCTGAACACACGAAATGGGCTCAGCCGCTCCTCGTATGGTTCCTTGGATTCGAGCGTGGCGGGAGAAAGGGAGGGGGGATACAGGGAGGATCTGAGGGGCCGCTTGCGGGCGCGGGCGACCCCGCAGTTCAGCCGTTACCGCCGCCCCCGCTTTGAACTTCCCGCCCGCCGCTCGCGCTGCCCGTTCGCTGCCGCAGTTTCTAGGCTCAGCGGGCGGCAAAAGCACCGAGCGGCCGCGGCCTTTCTGTGTCCCCTCTCGGGGCGGTGCTGAGGGCGGCCACCGGCCCGGTCCGCCCCGTTCCCTCGGGTCCGCCCTGGGCTGGTGCCTCCGGCGGCGGCGAATCTGCCGCGCCGGTCCCGCCGCTAGCGCGGTTTGGGCGGTTGTCAGGGAGAAGCAAGATGGCGGCTGCGGCGGCCGAGGAGGACACAGAGCTTCGGGACCTGCTGGTGCAGACGCTGGAGAGCAGCGGGGTGCTCAATAAGATTAAGGTGGGCGAAGAAGAGCCTCCCGCCGGCGGGGAGCGTTGGCTGGCGCTGGCGGCGGTTCGTAGCCCTGCGGAGTGTGGGAGGACCGAGGCTTCCCGGGCTTCGTCCCCTCTCACTCCCGCTCCAGCCGGTGTTCCCGGCCGGGGCGCTCCCTCGGCGTCGCGGCCTGGCGGTGGCGCCTGCTTTCCCCGTGGTATTTCCCGGCCGCTCGTGGTGGAGCTGGTGCGAGGGCCCGGGGCCTGACCGTCGCACGGTGCTGCCCCGCGGCCGCGGGAATTCGGGATCCCCCGGGCGGGCCGAGCGAGGGGAATGCGGGGCCGCCGCAGGGAGCCCGGCCCCGGCTGTGCGCGCTCGCCCTCGCAAATAGCTTGTGGCCGCAAGAGCTGCCTTGCTGCTGGCAGACTGGCTGGAAGCAATGGGCGGCCAGGTGGTGCGGGACGGGGTGGGTAAAGTTAATTCCTGCTTCAATACGGAAAGCCCTTACTGAAAATTTCAGAAGGAAGTTGTTGTGGGTCGCTATTTAAGCACTTGTTCTTCTTGAGTGTGGGTTGCTTCTGCTGTGCCTTGAAGGCTTGCGAAGTCTGGAAACTCTCTGGGGATGCTGCCGGCTTACAGATAACAAATAAAGTTATCCTAAGAAAATATACGGAAGATAGTGGGGCACACACTACTTCTGAGTCTGTGGTGCAGCCTGAGCTTGTGTCTGAAAGGGTAGGAAAATTGGTTCCATGTATTCTTGTTCGCATTAAAAGTTCCCAGCAATAATTATTGTGTATAACAGAGAGCAACACAGGCATGGAAGCCTAAAAATAAATGCATTTCCTTCCAGGCTAGAGGAGTAAAGAAGTGTAGCTTTCAGATCAGGGTTGTTGAAGTTTATCCACAGTGCTCTCTTTTAAGTCTCCAGAGGTGCATGGTTGTTGCTGATATTTCAAGAGCAGTTGAACAGCTGAAGTGGTTTACAGAAGTTAGAGCATCCTTGTGTGTGTACTTTCAAGTCTACTGCATTTTGAACTAGTCATACTTTTCAACAAAATACTATTCAAAACCATGTTGTTCATCCCTTTCAGATGAGTGATCCTTACTGAAGTTCCATAAGTGGATGAAGATTCTAGCTCACGTAACTGTGTTTTGAGTTGTGAGACCTTTTGCTAATATATGTCAAATAGGCCTTTTAGACCACCTGTTAACCACTCACATACTACTAAACAATGCAAGTATGGTGACAATAAAATTATAATTTAAAAAAGAATGACAAGACAATTGGCTCACACTGAGCTTGTGAACTGTAGTTTCTTAGTTCCCACCTTTGTGTAGTATGTAAATTTTCATACTATGGTTGCCAGTTCATTGAGTTTTATGTGAATAAATTTATTGTAATTTATGTGAATAAATTTATTGTAATAAAGTATCATATAATGCTTAAACTGTGGTATCCAATATTGTTTAAGGTGCCATTAAAGCAAGCTAGCAAATGACTTAGAAGAATACAAAATGCAGCCTCCTTGCCTGATTAGGTCTCTTTAATACAGGGCGTTACTGTTTAATAACTAGTATGCTTATGGCTAAGGCTGTTGATCAGAGGAATTCATGGTGGTTTTTTTCTTAGCTAAAAAACCTTAATTGGTATGTGAGTTTGGTGAGTGTTGATAGACGGTGTTAATGACTTACAGATTTTGTTCTACTATTACCTGACAAAAAGCCCATTGATGGAAGAATTAGGATTGAACAAGACTTCTTAAACTGTCATATTTTAATTGAACTTAGATTATACCATGCATTTAAAAAGTTGCAGTCATCCTTTTATTTAAATTAATTAAACATAATTTTGTTAAATAGTAATTTATCTATTATGTGTCAGTTTTTATTATTATGTGGTAGAAGTGAACATTTACATTTTTTTTCAAAACTGTTGCTTATTTTATACTTTAGAACGAGTACTGGCCATTTTTCAAGATGGATGAGGCTAGAAAGCTACAGTAAAATCCTTGTGATTTATTGAAGTAGCTACATTAGGAGAAAAGTATGTTGTCAATGTATAGCTGCATTGATATGAAGCACTATAGATAAAGACATCTCTGGAAGGATTAGCATTCAAGGGGAGTGGGATGTATCAGAATGTCATACATTTTGTAACATAATGAGAGTAATTTTTAGGAAGAAACTTAGCATAATTTAGTTCTCCACTAAAGCATGATTTTATAATGGATTGCAGTTTATTAGTTTATTCGTATTTTGAGTATAATTTCTTGGGTGCATTGGTCTTGATGTAAATTAATTAGCTGAAAAAATGTTATTTATATGACATATTAAAAATTTGCTCATTATTTTTATGTTTGTCTTAAAGTTTGAGCACTGGAGTAATTAATAAAGTAATCCTGTGAAAACTGGAAATTGTATAAATGTGTTTGCTGCATGCAGTTGAGAATTTCCTGTATTCTCTAAGCTGCAATACGTGTGTGTATATATATATATACACATAAATATATATATTGTACAGATGTATACGTTATGCAGTTTGTTAATCATTGGACTTAGTCTCATGAATAAGACAGCTTTCCAATGAATTCTGTAAACACACAGAATATAATTGTAGATATTTGTAATTCAGTGAAATTTTTCACTGTTTAGGTGTGATAGTGTACAAGTAGGGATGTTCTGTCTTGAAGAGAATGTGCTCTTTCTCCTAGGGAAGCTGTCGTCATCTGAGCAAGAGGAGCCATTATGCTTCTTGTGTGTTTCTTTGTTATCTTATTTTGTTTTGGTTTATATCTTTTAATCTTTTGGTTTGTAATAATTTCAGCTTTTATTACCTGAATTTCGCATCTTCTCTGGAACTTGCTGTTGCTACAGTTATACGAGGGGGGTTAGCATCACTAAAGTCATATGCCTAGTAAAGCTCTTCGCCAGGTGGTACTGCTGATTTCTTACTAACTTGCTTCAAAACCTGGACAGCTGGTGTACAGGCAAATAATGTGATGTTAGAGAGGATAAAAGTACTATTTTTTAAGATAAGCATGTGCACAGGTCAGTTAAAATTGTCCTGTTTACTTTTACATCTTCAATCCATGTACTATAATGAACAATGTCTCAGAATTATTAACTGTCACGATGAGCATGCTGTGCACTAGTGTAACCTGTTTTCTGCATGTTGTGATGTGTTGTTTGTTTTAAAGTAGTTCATGCCAGAAAATCAACTAATTTCTTGGATTCAAGGAGAATAATTTTTTTTATGTAACATCTATTTCTTTTTAGTTTTGTAAGTCAAGTGGAACATGGCAATTTTTAATTATTTCAAATTAACTAACTGAAATTTAACATTTAAATGTCAATGCAGTCCTCATCATATTCTCAGAGAATAATCTAAGTATGACTGGTTCCACACCTAGTCCCAGACTTAGTTTGTTTATGTCTAAAGAATTACTTGTACACAGTCAATCTTTTATGTCACCTAGCCAAGAAAAGTTTAGCAGGCAGTGGGGGAGAGCAGACCCACCACACGCTCAAGGATGAGAACCTTTACAGATTTTGCAGGTGAAGATGACAGGGAGATTACTCCTGAGTAATATTGGTAGAGAAGTTGCTGGTTATGGTATTTGAATGACTGTGATCATGTTCTTTTCCTTGAGAAATTCTGTGGTTTTGAGTGTAGTGTAGCCTTGGATTTGTGATGTGTCTAGACTGGTAGAGGCTTTTATCCCCCTGCACACAGAGATTTAGCCTGGGTTGATCACCAGCAGTTGAACAGCTCAATGTTCTGTCATTTCTCTTTCCACAGCAGTATATCTGCTCTGTATCTTCCAAGGTGTATGGCAGTTCTTTTGGAGTTAGGAGGTGGAGATGCTGAAAGATGTGCAGAAAAGTGCCCATGTACCACTACATTTTATAGATGCAAAAGATTGTTTATGCTTGGGCATGCATGGGGTTGTTCCACAGCACTGAAGCAGATGGCAATTACACATTCCTGTGCTTTAGCTGGAAGATCTCTGAGCATTACCGGGCAAAATCTTATGCATTACTTTAATCATTTCACTGCCCTAAACACACTTTTAACCACACCATCCACTGATGCACATCTTGTGAGTGCAAGCTTGCAGGAGATTTTGCACCTCCAGCTGGCCTATTGCAGGTCTTTGAAGTAAGTGTCTCCCATATTGACACATGCTGAACTTGCCTCCCTTGTTTCTTAGGGAATACACAAAGTTGCCTGTATGGCTTCAAAAACTGTGTGTTCAGATGCAGCGTGGGTTGAGAAGGGTGGTAGCACATGCATTTAGCAGGCTGAAATTTATATTATGGTTTCTCCTGATGGGTCTTGGATGAAAAAGGAATCCCAGGACTTCCTCTACAAAAGCTGCAGAACTCTAAGGGTTTGTATAAATGTTAAGAGATGCACAAAGCAGACAGCAAATTGCTGTTTCATTGACATGAGCTCTTGCCTGATCAAACTGCTTAGGGAGTAGAAGAGAATGAGTATCTTTCATAGTATAAGAAGGAAGTCTGTAGGCTTGATGGATGTAAAAGTGATAGACACTCATCAACATCTGTCTCTGTTGACATAACCCTGTTTTATTGAAGACTTAGAAAGAATATGGGTGGGGAATTCAAGTATCAATCTTTGGTCTGCTTTACTACTAGACTATGAATAAAATTCTTCACTGTGTATTTTGATGATGTTGAAAACTGCTAGCAGAATGAGGCAATGTGGAAAATGACAAGGGCAGATTGTAGCAATGCATGAAACACATATTGGGCTGGTGCCAAAGGCTACTAGGGTAAAGACAAATGCAAACGGTTCATACTCATCAAAACCAAAAGACCTGTGAGAAGAACACTGTAAGTGGATTAATCTGTGTGTGTAATTATATAAATCTTCATATCTGCTGGTGGGAGCAAATTGCTGTGGCCATACCTGATGATGATGATCTCAATCTCTGCTATTCAAATTCTCTGTGACTGGCCTCAGGTCCTGAAAAACCTATATAACATTGTCCATCCTACTGGTGTAGTATGATTCATCTTGTAGTAGGGTGATTATTCCTGTGGCCTCAGCTTTGTTATTGTTGCTTTTTACTTTCTTCTGCATGAAGTTGAGAATTACTGCTTTAACCTCACACAAATTCTAGTGTATGGTTGGTTCTTTGTCAAATTTATTGAGATTATATTTGAGAATATTTTGCTATCACTTGAGCAGTACCCACCTCAAAGGACGAAGGCCAGCATGTTGTTGTAGTAGTGTAAACTTTCCTTGTGGGGATAGTACAGGAATGTGTAACTTCAAACATTGCACTGCTTGCAGGATTGGAGGGTCGATTGTGGGGTTGTGTATCTGTGGAAAGGCTTTAGGGTGGTATTCTAGATGATGCCGGTAAGCTAAAGGGAGATGTACATACCAGTGGCATTGTCTTCTGGTGATCAACTCCTGACCTTAAGTTTATTAATTGGGCACTAAAAGTACTAAAGTAAAAAAAGGTTTATCAGCTATTCACAGGGAATGGCAACACCTGGGAGAAATTGACCATATCTCATTAAATAAATAATATGAGGAAGAAAAGCACCACTGTTAGTAATTAAAAGCCATTGGATTGGACCTAGATGAGTGGAGCAGGCAAACAATCCAAATTAAGTGGGGAAAAAAAACAAGATAGTTGTGATATTGTTCCAGAATCTCAAAACAGATTAGCTGATGTACTGGCAACTACTTTCAGACAACTTTATTCTCCAGTCCCATGATCCAGACCCCTAGAGGGGTTTACCCCTACCGTTGTGCACTGACTGGTGTGTTTTGTTTTGAACAGTTGTAACAGCCAGTCAGGAATGCTTTCTTATTTTTATTATCCTCTTATGTAAATATATTTGGGTTCTGTGGCGTAAGTGACAAAGAAAGCCTTGCAACCATTTCAGATTTATCTTAGCAACGTAAGACTAAATAAACAAGTTATTGGCTGTTGGTTGCAAAGTTAAATGAAAACTGATTTTGTAAGAATAATATTTAAGTTAATGGGGTGTGTAAAAGGTGTTACCAATTGACAACTGTTCCCCAACACCTCAAAAGAAGGCAAGAATAATAAATTAATTGCTTATAAGAGGATTTTTCTGATTGAATGCTGTATTCCAGCAACTGAAAAAATGTGATTACAGTGTCAGTATGACCATTGCATATAATTGTTGTAAGCATTTTACTCTTCTTTTGGTGAGAAATCCTTTTAGCTTCTTTGCATTGTTTTTTGTTCTTCAAAAAGGTGCCTAAAGAGGAGTTTCCTTAGTAAAAGAAGTGTTTTGTTTTTCCCATGAAAGGTGTTTGGGTTTAGGTTTTTTGTTTGGTTGTTTTTTAGGTGGCATTTTTTGGGTTTTTTGTTTGGGTTTTTTTGCTTTGTGGAGGTTTTTTTGGGTGGGCAGTTGCTTTTGGGGTTTTTTTTGGTGGGAGGGAACAGTTACTTCATGTTTAGTTACCTCTTGTAATATATATGAGAAAGTCCAGACTTCTTCATATTGATCTCATTCTTAGTTATGGAAATAAATCGTTCTTTTAAATTCTGCTCTTTTTTGCTGTTCAGAAGACTTTAATATGCTGTCTTTGATAGTTTATTACTGTAGTGTTATCTACTGACTTACATCAAAATGTCAGATTAAGCATTGGTTAAAGTGGCCAACTACTTCATCAAATGTATGTTATCCATTTGACACATTCAGTGAAAGAAGTAGAAGCAATGTAGTGCTTACAAAAATTTTTGAAAAGTAGGCAAGGCTTAAGCTTCAATATTCAAAGTAGGCCTTAGGAGAATTCTGATTCTTTATAATAGTATATTTAGAGTCAGGTAGGTAAGCCATTACTACCAGGAGTATTTGAATGACTCTGATCATGTTCTTTTTCCTTGAGAAATTCTGTGGTTTTGAGTGTAGTGTGGCAAGAAGTCATAGGAATTTGTATATCTTAATGTTTAGTTTTTTAATGGGTTATTACAACCTATTTGTTCATGTTTCCAGAATTAATTGTAAATGAAGGGTAGGCATTTTGAAGCTGCCTGAAAGAGATGGATGTTTAACTCTTGGAAGAAACTAATAGGAGATAATGTAGGTACTTTGGAATCTTTTTATGTACAAAGAAATAACTCAGGAAGTCTTGTATCAAATTATGCTGCCCCCTTTCTTGTTCTCAGACTGGAAACTATTATTTCTCTGCCTCAAGTAACACTGCCTGTAATGTTAAGTGTTTTAATTGCATTGATACAGATTACAGTCCATGCCAAGTTGCTCGAGGAGGAACAAATAGCTGTAAAGCTACTTGCTAGCTCTTTGCATCCTATTTGCTTAGGAAAAAAAGTGCTTGTAGAAATGTTGTTTGTTTTTTATTTGGCAGGCAGAGTTACGAGCAGCTGTGTTTTTGGCATTAGAAGAACAAGAGAAAGTGGAGGTAAGAGAAATCAGAAAGAAAAAAACATCTTTATGCAGAATTAAATACAATAGCTGTAATACTTTCTATTTGTGAAATGTAACAAGATAAAAAGATGTGTTTCTGCATAAGAGCATGATGCATAAAGAACACAAAACAAGAGTATCAGGATGTTCCCTGATGTTTAAAAATAGGAATTGTTAAATAGCGTTTTGAAAGTACAATTTTAAGTTTCTGTCTCTTCTGGGTTTATATGGCTTCTCTCCAGTTGACCAGAATAGCTAAATATTTTCTCCATCAAATACATCTTTTAAAAAAGATATCTACTTGACTGATCGGGATTTTATCAAATTATTTTATCAATAATGTCTTTTGAAATTGAAAATATTATGCTGGGGTTTTCTGACAAGTGTATTGTGAAAACAGTTTAATGCAGTAAAATGCCAAGTATGTTAATGCTTATGGTATTTCCTATAAGGATGTTGTAGGCTTGCATCAGGATAATTTGCTTTGACACTTAAGGATGAATTCTTAATTAAGAGATGGACTCTGTACTGATACTTTGTCAATACAATAATATTAAGGGACTGAGATACTCTCATGATTCCATAACATATGCTGTGCTATACAGATACCAGTTTTGTGACCTCTTCTACTGCCAACTTTGCTTCACTTCCTCTGTCTTTCCATTTTCTCAAATTGGGGAGTAGAGAGTGCTGTATGTCCAGCCTCACTGCTTCAAAAGGAGATCAATGGAAAACTTTTCTAGTTCTCTACTGGTTAGATGGTTGTGCTCTTTCTGGAAAAATGCTTAACTGAAACAGACAATATTGGGATGTTAGTAAGGAGGGGAAGTAGTTATTCTATGATATGAGATTCCATATTCCAGAAATTTAACATAAGATAGCTGTGGTGGAAGGATGATATAGAAGAGCAGTGCTATCTCTTTATGGGAAGCTTGAACATATTACAGAGCACCCAGAGAACAACCTCCCACACTACCTGGAGAGTAACAGCAATAGTGCAAGTAACTGAAGAGAGATTTGCTATAGTACGTTTCAGCTCACCATTTCTCAGAAAGCTTACATGAATCATGATATTTTAAATTTACACTGTAGACTCTGGTACCAAATGAATGCTTACCACTACTCTGAATTCCTAAATATTAAACAAGATTTCCTTTTTTACAGTTGCACCTTCTTGTGTGTTAGCATTTGCAATTGTAATAGTAAATACATATAACTGATCCTTTTCTCACTCAGGATACATCTTCTATCTTAGCAATGGCATTTAGAATTTGTTTTGAAAAATCACAGAACAATTTTGAAAAACCCAGACATAGCATGTTGATTTATTTCTGTTTAAAAATTGAAAAGGGTAAAACTTACAAGGGAGAAAAAACCATTTTCATAGTATTTTTGAAGGTCTTTTAATTAATAGAAGATTGGTATTGATTTGTGTTCTAGTAATTAGCGTGGTCCACACTTCATCTGGAAGATTTGTAAATTTCCATTTTTTAAAAGGCTGGACTGAATTGCCCTAAACTTCCCACTATATTAGAGGAGCAACTTGGCAAGTTAACTGCTTAGCTTATCTCTTCAGTCATTAGATAAATATAAATTGGTATGCTATTAAGAATTTTGGTGAAATTTCTTGAGCTCTGAGACAAATTTAATTTGCCTAAATAAATTTATTGTTACATAGCTTTTACTTGTAGTTCTAGCATTAATACAAAAGTAGATTTTTAAGAAGTAAATTACATGGGCAGGACATCATTGTGGAGAAGAGTACACCAAACACTAGCTTGCTGTGGTTTTCAGTTTCTTGCAAGCATGTAGATGGCATTAATTGCTGTTTGGTTTTTGCTTTTTGACAGAACAAAGCACCTCTGGTAAATGAAAGCTTGAAAAGTTTTTTAGGTACAAAGGATGGTAAGTTCTTTGTTTCTACTTCTCAAGATAATAAAAATAAGAGACAAAGGATTAAATCTTTGAATCTTATTAACAGTGCAGTCTTCATGACATTCAGTATGCTTTTGTTCCTTTCAGATGTCCTAATTACTACTCATTCAGAATGGAATTAAATTTATAATTTTTAATGTTAATATTGCTGAAGTTGTATTTTTAATTAGGGTGATTAAGGCATTGAAGTTAATATTTCATGATGTGTTATGGTTGTGCTAACTCAGAGACATTCTAGACCAATGGAAACAATAACCAGTGAAAACTAGGAGTAGAGGTACAGGAGTGAATGCACATATATGACAAATGTCAAAATGACATTTTTAAAACAGCTGAATACTTAAAAAAATGCTGCACATGAATTTTGTAAGCAGTGTGTATTCTCTTGCAGTATTACTGACTTAAATGATTTTGATACGACGGCAAAGTTTGAATTTAGGGAGTTGGTTTACAGATTTGCTATGAAGTGGTAGTTTCTTGAATGTCTAAACTATGTCCATACTGAAGCCATGTGTGCTGATGTTAATGTTAAATCTTTGAAAGAAGTTTTGTTTCTGTCTGGTGTATTTTAACTCTTCTCATTTTCTTTTTAGGTCGCTTGGTAGCAGGTCTTGTTGCAGAATTTCTACGGTTTTTCAATCTTGATTTTACTTTAGCTGTTTTTCAGCCTGAATCAAGCACAGTAAGATATACTGGTTTTGTTTGTATGCTATTCTCACTGTTTGAAGTGCATGGCAATGAATGCAGAAGCTATTGCAGATTTGTTTAAACCACTTAATTGTTTTTATTAAAAATAATTTTTTTACATTTTGTCTGTAAAAGGTACTTAGTGTCATAAAGACACATTTTTCAGGAAAGTGGGCTAATTATGAGTATTTGTCTTAATCAAAATAAATGCCAGATAATAATTCAATTTTTTATTAACAACTTGATAATTTTTGTGGAATCATATAATAGTACCCCTGCAACATCTTTTGCCACAAACTTTACTATGTCATAATATCAAGTTAGTATTCTTACATGAAAATTAAAATAGTGTCAGTCATATACTCTGAGAGAAATTTCAGTGACAAAAAGGACTTTGTGCAAATATACTTGACAAAAGTGGTTGAATAGAATAGTTCAGTTGGGAGGGACCTACAGTGATCATGTGGCCCAACTGATTACTTTAGATGCTGAATTAGAGGATTTTCGTCATCTTTGTCAATTTGTCTCTTTTTATGATATAAAGGTTTTAGTAATAATTTTGAGTTTGAAGCAGTTCGACTGCAGAATTCCTTGTTACATCTCAAGTCCTTTTTTCTTCTTGAAGTTGTATAAATAGTTAATATATTAAAAATCCAATTTTTTCTAATCAATCAATTAGTTGACTTCTATTTCTCAGAACTTCACGTTTTCATTTTAGGAGCTTATTCAAAGAAAATCCCATACAATTTTGTTCTTTGCCAAATAGCCTTAGCTAAATGAGTTGCTCATTTCTTACTAGAACACATCTGTACAAAGATTTGTGTTCATGCTACCAAATAGAAACAAATAAAAACAGCCATGCTTTGTGTTGTGTTGCCACTCACTCTTGGGAGCAGTGCTTCATTTCCATTGTAAAGGCATCTCATGCTCTTTGAAACACCCCTTCTGTTTTCCAGTAAATGTGTCCATCTCACCTATTGCAGTGCATAAAGGAAATTGGGCTAAAGTTAAGTGAACTGGCCAAGATTGTTGTGTATAGTGCTGAGAGATTTGACTTTGTCTTTTTCTACTAGCCCCTGCCTCAGAGCAGTTTCTTGTACTGTCTCTTTAACCAGCATTTCAGTGTTCTGGACTAGTGGTGGCTCACTTCAGTACTTGCTTGACCAGTGTTCTGATAGGAAGTGTTGCTGCATGATCATAAGAGATCACGATGAATTGGTGCCCTTTACAGTGTTGCCACTGGGGTTGTGCTAACCAACCTGGGTTTGCTGTAGCATTCTGCTCCTGCTATACTGTGAAGTTCAGTTTGAAAAAGTGTTGTTGGGGTGTTTTTGTTTGGTTTTTTGGATGATACTGAATTGCTTTCATTCATTTTTCTGTCCAAACCCATGTCTTTTTTAAAGTGAAACAGAGACTGGAAGTAAGTGTTGAACTCAGCAAGTGTAGTTCTGTATGCACAGGAATGGCAACTCCACATCATCCACGAATTTGCTGGAACCACTGGCTAGGTGTCCTTTTATCCACTTTTAAATGTGATAGGCTAAAGTAATGTGGCCATATAAATTCTTAAATCCCAAAGCATGCTAATGATGGCTTCTTGCATATTTAAAACAACTTCGCATGATCTGTGACAAGTTCAGGTACAGATCAGAAGTAAATTCTGCAATACATGGTATTTAAAAAAGGTGTAGATGTGGCACTTAGGGACGTGGTGTAGTGGAGGACTTGATGATCTTTAGGGTCTTTTCCAACCTGAGTGATTCTATGATTTTATTACTTTAGTCCACAAGCAACAAGATGTCATCAATAATCACTGTTTAGTCAAAATAGAGCTGTGTTAAGTAAGAGTCTTTATATTACAAAAAATATATATATTGTTTTCTGACAGCTATTTCTGTTGTGATTCTTTTTTTCTATTGTCCCCCAGCTAAATGGCCTTGATGGTCGAGAAAACTTAGCTCGAGATTTGGGAATTACAGAAGCAGAAGGTACTGTGGGTGGTCCCCTGTTGTTGGAAGTTGTTAGGAAGTGTCAGCAGAAAAAGATTTCAGGTGGTGGAGAAGTAAGTAACATTAACTTGCAATTTCTTTCTTTATAATACTTTATTCATTTTTTTTTCAGTGATGAAAAATAAACTGGAATTACGAACACTTGGCTATTGCTGTACTATTATACTGTTTCAGGTCTTTATTATGCCTTCAACTTACGAGAGAGATAAGAGATAAACTTTATGACTTTTAACACTGCCATAGGGCTCTTTTTTAATGTTCTGCTACAACATAGTAGCACAGAGTGAATCTAGATAAATGACACAAAATACTGTGTCACTTATTTTCTAATTTCTGGTGTGGTTTGGTAACACTTTCATCTGTACTTGTTTTCCTTGGTATACTTCTAATTTTAATATGACCTGAAAAGCCTTGAATGAATTTTGTCAAAAGCTTTAAAGCTCTACTGAAAATGTATGTACTTAAATATATCAAAGTATTGAACTACTTGAAGACAATGACAGTAGTATTTGAATGGAATAGATAATTAATATGTTGATTAAAGGAACTAAACCCAACCAATAGCATTTGATTGTGACTTGAAAGAAAGTTCTCTACACCCAGATGTATTCAGTGAATTCAGTGTCCCAGAAAAAGCTTAAATTCGGAAGTAGTTGTCATAGGCTTCTTAACATAGCAATTTTCTGTCACATGAAAGGGGGTTCCTTTGAGCCCTTGGTATTGGATCAGTCTGGGAATGCCCCAGGAAAGCCAAGACCCTTGTGCCTGGCCAGTCTGCCTGTGTCCTGTTATGGGAAGTCCACTGAGCAGTCCCCACTGTATTGAAGAGTGTTCAGCTGACTTGCTAAGGGATGTGTGCCAGCACTGTATTAGAGTCAAATCCCTTAGTACAATTTAGAAGAGAGAGCCCTTCCTCCCCTCCTCACTCTGTGATTTCCATATGTGACTGTAATTTCCCAGTTTTCTCTAGTTCTACCCTCGGCTGTCTTCCAATACATGATGTAAGGGTTTGCATACTGTGTGAACGGTGAGAATGGTAGCCTTGTTTCTTCTTGGATGCAATTATCATAGGATCAGAGAATCATCGAGGTTGAAAGACACCTTTAAAATCATCCAGTCCAAGCATCAGCATAGCACCATCACTGTAGCCCCTAACCCACAGAACCCACCACCAGATCCAAATTCCTCTTGAACATGTCCAAGGATGGTGACTCCACCACCCCTCTGGGCAACCTATTCCAGTGCCTGACCACCATAACANACAATTTAGAAGAGAGAGCCCTTCCTCCCCTCCTCACTCTGTGATTTCCATATGTGACTGTAATTTCCCAGTTTTCTCTAGTTCTACCCTCGGCTGTCTTCCAATACATGATGTAAGGGTTTGCATACTGTGTGAACGGTGAGAATGGTAGCCTTGTTTCTTCTTGGATGCAATTATCATAGGATCAGAGAATCATCGAGGTTGAAAGACACCTTTAAAATCATCCAGTCCAAGCATCAGCATAGCACCATCACTGTAGCCCCTAACCCACAGAACCCACCACCAGATCCAAATTCCTCTTGAACATGTCCAAGGATGGTGACTCCACCACCCCTCTGGGCAACCTATTCCAGTGCCTGACCACCATAACAGTGAAACATCTTTTTTATAATACCTTGTCTGAATCTCCCCTGTCTCATCTTAAGGCCATTTCCTCTAGATCTCTCACCGCAGGCATGGTTAAAGAGACTGGTCCCCACCTCACTACAACCTCTCTCCTCTTGTGTAGATCAGCTCCCTCAACCATTCCTCTTAGGACATGTTTTCTAAATACTTCATGAGTCTCGTTGCCCTTCTCTGGACATGCTCCAGGACCTCAATGTCCTTTCTAATGTTAGGAGCACAAAACTGAACGCAGTAGTCGAGATGCAACCTCACCAGGGCCAGTCATTACAGAATAAAATCTATTTTTTAATAAGTGCTTATTTGAAACTTCTTAGGTGGCTCCAGTTCTAAGTGACAGCCAGTGTCCCACATCAAAATCATCTGATGGACGGTCAAGTGCACAGTCTATACCAAATAAGGTAGGATTATATATAATGAAAAGTTTTGTAACATACATGAGATGACTAAAATAGAGAACCCCAATGAAACTGCAGATATGACAGCATTCATTTACATGATCTGGAATTTGAAAGTATTTATTCCACTTCAGCAAAACTTTCATATATGATTCCAAGCAAAGATGAACAGTTGTGCTTATACTTTTCTGGGATGACACAGTAGCAGTTTGTTCCCTCAGGGCCCAGAACAGAAAAGTAGCTGCAGCTTCCCTTTTATTGTAGCCAGGCTATCATTAAGCTCTTAATTTTCAAAAACAGTTCTGTACCTCTAGGATAGGAAGTTAAAATATTTTTATTACGAACACTTGTGGGGTTAAGTACTTCTTCCTGCCC
>VZTR01017668.1:755646-809062 GCA_013400775.1 Chaetops frenatus
GTAATTTTTTAAAAAGTGATGATAGGTGTATGTTATGTGTTGTGCACTTACATATACACTTAGAGTACTAGGGGACATGAATACTTACTCCATTCTTTGTCTTTCAAGGCTGCTGAAAACACTCCTAGTGATACAAGTGTCTCATCAGGGGAAGCAAGCAAAAGAAGTATTCATTTTCTACCTAATGAAACAAAACTAGATCCTCAACTAGAAAACCAAGACTTGAATACAAAAGAAAAAAGTGATTCAGTTGTGGATGAAGATGATGTAGAGGGAGATTCTTTCTTTGATGACCCTATACCCAAACCAGAAAGAACTTATGGCTGGTAGGTAACATGGATGTTATATTTAATATGTGGTTTATTTTGTTCTCCATATACTTTCAGACCTTTGAGCAATATTTGTTATTTGATTATTTGCATTTGTAAGTGTTTAGATCTGGAACATTTTATTTCTGAAATACCGATTTCTCTGATTCTGTTCTATTCCACGATTCTATTCAGTTCTATGCACAGTGTCCTCTTGGATATACTATGAGTGGAAAAACGGGTATCACTTTAAGATGCATCAGGGTATCTAATGTCCTCAGTCTGTTTCTTTGGTGGAATGATCATGTATGAGGCACAGACATAAGTGTTTTTCTTCTTGAAACAGAGCTGCAGTGGTCATCTGTACCAAAGGAAGTGGACAATGACAGGGACAGTGCATTAAATATCTATACACCTTTGTAAGGAATACAAAAATCATCCTAAACTGGCTCCACAGACTGTAATAATAAGGAAAGTTTTCTTACAGCTGAGGGTTTCCTCTTCACATTGCAACACTTTTTGTGTGCAGTTCTGTCTTTTCAGTGAAGTGTTGTTACTTCTGCATATGCCAATTTTGCAGATGCATCCAAAGTACATTTTTTATTGTTCACCTATGGAGTCTGATGACTGAAAAATACCATTTAAAACAAGAACTAGTGACTGAACTATACAGCAGCTTTGTTATAAAACTGAAAACCCTATCTTTGTGTTATCATGTTGAGTTATCCTGAAGCTTAGCTTAGATACCCCTATATTGAGAAATGCTACAGGGTCATTTCATGGTGTTCTTTTGCTGTGCTCAAGTAATGAGAGACTTTCTCCAGCTTAGCAGACATTTAGAAGAGGTTGCAGAATCCTTTGTCACTTTGGCAGCTGACTTTTCCCCATGCTGATAGTGGGCAGAGCAGCATAAGGTTTTTTTATATTACTGCTACAGTAGATGCTGAGTCTTAGTGTAGGATCCTTCTAGTGGAGCACAAAGTAATCATGCCAGGTAAACCAGGTCTCTCTCTAGTAAATTAATGGACTCTTTGTGAAAGATTATTTATAACACAGCTTTTGCTGGCTGTTTTTAGTTGGAGTAGTTGGATATTTTTAGTAGTAGGTTTTTTTTTTCTCAAAGAGCAATGATTGTACTCTGGACAATATTGTGTGTTACAATTAACCCTACTGTGGTATTTCTTTTGTCCTTTTATTGTAGTTAATACCAAGGTTAAAACTGTATTCTGAGTGCGTTTACTCCTGCTTACTCAAGAGCTCATTTAACTAGCCTTTAACCAAAGTAACCATTGTAGCAAGTAGTCAAAATGATAAGCTGGGAAAATTAGAAAAGTCTGTGAAAACTTTTGCATAATAATAATATTTACTGATTTCTTATATTTTGAGCATTTTCATATGACAGCAAGGGAAATTTACTTTGAAACTGGGTAAACTAGATTTCTTTTAAAAGACAATCCAAGAAACCGACTAAGTATTCAGTAAAACAAGGATTTTTTTCCTAGTAGAGAAACTCACTACAGAAAAAACTACTTCCAGATAATGTGTCTGTAGTAGAGTCACAGTCCACCAAGTAGTATTTTGTAGCACATAATATTATTTTTATGCAGTTATTCTAGTAAAATCCCATCATAAGGTTTGCCAAATATATTAACAGCAGTTAGCTAGAATCTATCTGTAGCTGAGCTGTGTGTGCTGAATTGTTGATTTTTACCTTCCTGACAACTCTTCTAGCGGGCAAAATCCTATATTCTTCAGGTGGAATCCCTTTGTGGTACTTTGTGCTGGTGTGCTCAAGTCCCAAGGGGTAAATAAGTATGACAGCTGGCAGCATTGCTTGCTTTGCACAAAGGTAATTTCCTTATGGTAGTCTTGCCTGTTCCTTTAAGATGGGTTCAGTGGAGAGAAAAGGAGCAAGCAGTTGCTAATGACAGTGTGAGAGATGATCCAGGCACGCATTGTCTCAGTCTCTGACCCATTGTTCAAAATTTTGAACATCACACTTTAATGTGTGATGTTACACATTATATTTTGGTGATCTAGATATAATGAATGATTCAAATTATGTCTATTATTAATAGGAATGGAATCAAAATAGCAAACAGTCCTGGCAATACTAAATGTGAAAATCTTGCTCTTTTAATTTGTGTTTCTTCATCCTTTACTTGCAAGTAGGGTTTCAACTAGCTAGTAGCCAAATGAACTTTAACGTGTGATGAGATCTATCTTCCTATAACAGAGAGGTTTTCATTCTTTAAACTGACTGTCTTAGAATTAATATCTTCATTGGATGTAATCTCTTTTAGATGTAAAACAAACTAAAGTACTGATTTATATCTGAATCTTTCTTCTTTTGGCTGCATTTACATGCGGGGATGATGAAAGGTCCCTAGACATAAATAGTGATGCTGATGAAGGTTCTCTGTCTGTGAGAGAAGACAGGCGGAAGTCTTTGCATGGGTGAGAAAGTGCCTTTCTCAGTGAATGTTGTGGTCGACACTTGTATCAGTGAACTGCCTACTGCTTTTAAGGTTGCAGAGTGAATAGTCCTTTTCCCTTGCTCTTTTTTGCTGTAATATTGCTGTTCTAGTTTTATGACAATTTAATAACAGAAAAGAAAGTAATTGTGCATATTTTACAGCTCTGTGGAGTGCTTATTCCTTGGGATTTTTTTACAGGAAAACTGAGGCTAATAAAGCAGGAGGTCTAGCATCCCTTTCTGATGCACCGCCTCTAAGAAGTGGGTTAAGCTCCCTGACTGGTGCACCTTTGCTAAAGGAGTCTGATAGTAAGTTTTCATCTGGTTTTGTGTTTTGATGATTGTAGAAGGTATTTCTGTAATGAAATGGATGAACTACATACAGATATGGAAAAGTGATAGAGTATGTGGCCCCCTTCTGGTTGTAATGGTTTTACAGTAGTGCTTTCCTAGTGTGTGATGGCATACTGGTTTTAATATGTTGTGCTACCACTGGGGCATTTTATGCTTTGGAGCATGAAATACTTATCTACATCCCATTTTCTGTGTGTGTGTATATAAGGCAGCGTATATAAAGGAGTATATAATTCTACTGCTTATTTTTAAACTGAAATTGTCTTACTCCTTTATATTATCTTAAATCATTTGTACCAGTTCTTTAGAGATATTTGTTTTCATGTTGTATATCCCTGAACAGTGGTAGATTATCCCTGTTTAGTCTTCAAGTTTTTAAATGTTATTGGAGTACAACTGTGAAAGTTTAATATGGTATTGCGATACTATACTATAAAAGGACATAAGGTTGATATAAAAGAACAGTTGTTATAAATGGTTGGTTTGTATGTGTAAGTGGGATCTTACTGAAGAGTCCGGAGTGCAATTTCTGATAGAAGTGCTTTTATTTACAGGTTTGGATAGGAATTCTGTTTTGAAAGACCTGCGGTTGGTGAATGCAAAGCTGGGATCACTAGAATTAGGCAAGTAGCTGCTAAACATGACGAAGCTCTGATATTTTTGGTTGGCCAGAGCTGCTAAATTCTGGCCCAGCTTCTTAAAGGAATTTGAGAAACTCAAATACACATAATGAAATCTTCAGCTTTTCCTTATGTCATTCTATTTAATATAGATTGTGAAGCTTAATGTAGTTAAAAGCAAGATGTGATTTAGAGAAATACAGAGAAGTGAAAATTGGTGTCCTGTGGATTAATATTTAACAAATGGAGCAAAAATTTGATACATTCTATGTGTGCATTTACTAATATCAAGTGATTAATTTTGTTGTTGAGGTTTCTATGAAAAGAGTAAGTTTATATTTTTAGTAAAAGATAGCCTGATAAGTATTACTGCTTTTCAGTGGCATATTTGGTTGCCCTCCACCTTTGAAAGTTGCCTTGCTTTTGATGCTATATGAAGAAGATATGATGGCAGAATTCTCTCAAAATAGAGCTGCCAAGTATTTAAGTTTTGTATTCAGCAATGCAGCTAACTTTCTGAAAATGTATGTTCAGTTTTGAAACAGTTTATGTTAATAATACTGAGATAAATTAATGACAAATATAACTCGTCTTTCTAATCTGTATGAGTAATTTAATATACTCCCACCTTTGCTGGTCATCAAACTATGTATTTTGGTGTGGGAATAGATTAGGGGGTTTTGTGTTTCCTAACTTGTTTGATTAATGGCTTTTAAATCATTTTTAGGAAATGGAGATGATGATGAATATGCTGATGACTTCAACAGGTAAGAGAAGGATCATGCCTCAGTAGGATAGTGCTTTATAAGCATATCCACAGGCATACTTGAATTATTTCAGTTTAAACTTCAGTTTGCTATTTAATAGATTTAGTTACAAGTTAAAAAAATAACCAAGCCATGTCTCTTTTTGTATAGGGATAATGAGTTCCTTAAAAATCTGCTGCTAACTTTAGGATGATACTATGTTGGGTTTTTTGTGGAAGGGGTTTGAGGTTTGTTTTTTTTCCTGAACCATGGGCTTAATAATGTTTTAGCAGTTAATAATAAAAGTTGGAAAATAAAGCACTATGAGTAGTCAGTAATAAACATTTCACAACCTCATGCTTATGATGTGAAGGAATTGGTGCTGTAAACTGCATGATCGAGGCCTAAGTATTTCTCAGTATTTATTATGGCTTCATTTAGATAGAAGACCTTTAGTTATGGGGTTTTAAGCAGCTTCACATCTAACTTGCTAGGAAGTGAAATTCCAATCAAATGTCAGGTATAAAGTAACTGTCATACCTGGATGTTTGATAAAGAAGTCTTGTTTCTGTGCTTATGGTGTTCTTTCTCTTTAGTACGAGTCATCGCTCAGAAAAAAGTGATATCAGTATCGGTGAAGAAATAGACGAAATTTCTGTGGGAACAGAAGAGTCAAATGCCAGTGATAAAGTATGCTTATTTTAAAATTGTTGTTCTTTATATTTCTCTGATCCTGTCTTGATTTTGTTTCCAACCTTCTGTGAAGTAATGTGCCATTATCCTTAGATTCTAGGTTGTATTATTTGTTATGTTCTGGTTTCTACACGTAGTGTCCTTGCTAAGTTAGATGCTATACTGATTGAAAAAATCCCAACAAAACAAAAACCCTACAACAGTTGTTCAGTAGCACAAGTCACTGTGCCTTTCTAGGTGTGTAAAATGTATTTGAAGCTGCTTCAGTGCCCAACATACAAAGGTTTCCCACAGTATTTCAAGAACTGAGTACCTCCTAAATGATTGTGTAATCTCACTGAACGAGGTTGAGGCTGAAAGGTATATGAAAGCATATGAAGGAATACATGACATAATACTGGTTTTGTGATTTCTGAATTTGCAATTTTATTTATTTTCTAGCTCGAAAGCATCACACAAGACCTTACCATTTCTCAGTTAAGCGACGTTGCAGATTATCTAGAAGACGTGGCATAGAATTGGACAGCAAAAATCTTTCATTGTGCTGGACTAGAAGACTGCTGTGGACTATTAATTTCAGACAATCACCTTTTGCTGGAATGTCCACTCCCTATTTGTGCCTTGTGTTACAAAAAGACTGTAGGTGAAGAAGGCTTTTAAATATTCTCAACAAGAACTAAATGAACTAGTGTGTTCCCATTTGAGTCTGATATCAGAATTACTTTCTTCATTTGATTCAGCCAAACTTTTCACAGCAGGAGATGGATTTCCTGAACAGAATGTCCATTGCTGGCAGTGGACATAATAAAAACCAACTGGTAAGAGAACACTGAGAAAGAGGCATGTGGCTTTATAGTGAACTTGCACTGTTATTTTAACAGTCAGATTTTTTTTAAAGATAACCAAAGCAAGAACCTTCAAAGGTAGTGGTTCAACTCACACTTCTTTTAACACAATCTTACAAAGTCAGCATGTAGTACATATTTATGGTAACTCTAGCCACAATACCTAATTTCTCCAGACTTACTTGAAATTGCTGTTTTACAGACTCTTCTGAAAGTTGGACTTTACCTTTTTTAAAGGCATATTAAATTGAGAGTATCTAAACTCTTAAACCTGAATTTAGCTGTATTTAGGAGCTAAATTTAGCACTAGTCTTAACTCAGAATATTCTTGTTTAAATATGTTTGTCAGACCATTGATGTTAAGACCTAAGTGGTTTTTATATATGATGATTTCATCAATGTTACCTGTTGTTAAATCATGAAAAGTAATTTTGTAAGGATTCACAAACCAGTAACTAAATCTTATGGGGTTTTGTTAAATTTTTAACAGTGTGTAATGCTTAGTGGAGCTTTCGAGGGCTCTTCTTGTGCTATAAGATCACTTTCATTCTTGAAAATATTTTAAGTAAAAATGAGCGCCAAAAAGTGAAACTGCTAAACATCTGCTTTTCAGATTCTGACTGCTGTACAAAGTTAAATGCAAATATTTTAAAATACCATACTGAAGACATTATGGACACTAAGTTCCAGCTAAGAGCAAATGCTTGTATTTTCGTCATGTTCTTGCAGAACAGGGTCAGTCATGGCAGGGTTGACAGTTCTTTGATACTGTTTCAAGTGGCGCTGCTATAATGTATAGGTCATAGACATTTGAAATACTGAAACAAGTCTTCAAAATGTGCACTTTCTGAACATTGTGAACACATCTGGAAAACAGACATGTAAGTGAATATAAATAATTTATTTTAACTTTTTTTCCTTTTTTTAGACTTCGTAATTTTCTTTTTCAGGCCGTCAGTAGTCACCACAGTGAAAGTAGCATGCTAAACTAAAGCCATTGGTTAAGCATATAAAGCTGCTACTAGCACTGGAACCAGACATAAATATTTTTTTGCACTGGGCCAGCAGGCCTGGAGCAGTGCTGGGAAGTTAGGCTTGTACATTACGTAAATGATTTGAGAGGAGACAGAAAAAGTGTGCCTTTTATTTATGTGCACCCCAAAAATAGCCGGCAAAAAAGCATCAGAGTATTTAGTCATGGTGTTAACTTTTAACTTTGTGCCATATTGTAGCAGCTGAACACAGAGAATTTTTTTCTTCCCAGAAAGTCCATGTGCCATAACTTTAAATAGAAACAATGTTGTAACATATTATATACTCTGTGTAAAAAATTCATTTAAGGATAGGGGAACCTGTGCCTCAAGATACTGTGTATGGAAAAGTTTGGATTGGACTTTTTTCCCCCCTTTCTTTTTTTTCCTTTCTTTTTTTGCTTTTTTTTTTTTTTTCCTTAAGAAGAACATCAGCATGTGTAAAGGAAATAAAATTCCACATGAACAGTTGTTTTCTGGCATTAATTTTTAAGGTGTATGGAATAATGCAGAGGCAGTGTTGTTTGCTTTCTTACATGCCTTGGGAAAACATGATGTCCCATTGCCTGTTAGCTGTAGGATATGTGGCAATTTATCATACCCAAGAAGAAACCAAAAGTTTATTAAAATATTTCTAATTGCATTTGAAGATGTGGCCTTTTCAATAAGTATTTAGATATTTTAAGTGTTAACATGACTTGTGTTAACAGCCAAGTGTTGTTCTCTTACCTTGGGATATAATTGGAGACCTTGCACTTTGGCTCTAATTGAAGGAAATACCAAAAAGTGGTAAGTCTCCATGCTGTTCCTCCTGTGAGCTTTTACTGAATTGTGTATAATAATTCAAATTGTAAAATAAAGCTATTGTGCTGGCTAAATCATGTTTTGAGACTTGTTGAACCAGAAATCTTAACATTTAGATAAATTAAGAAAGTTCTGTGGGATTTGAGGGATTTTCAAGAAAAATGCTTTTTTTATATAGTCTAGTCTGCAACTGAGAATTCTTTTAAGCCCAAAGAATCTTGCAATTCCGGATGATGAATCTGATTAAGACTTGACAGAATTACATTAGTGGTATCAGCCCAAGCTGTCAGATGGTTTATGATACAACAAAGGAAAAAACCCAACAGTCTTGATTGTCATAATTTTGTCTTGTTTACCATTTAAACATAAATGACAAGTTAAGCTCTCTTGAATGCTTGTTTCACTGTATGTATTTCAAACCATATTGTTTATTATTTCACATAGGCTTCTCCCAGAAGGACCAATGTAGTTGAGTACCCCACCTCAGATGTTAGAATTGACAACCAGAGCCCTGTCATAAAAGATGGGAACATTCCTGTGAGCAGAGAAGCAAGTGTCTGAGAGGGGCACTGATGACTGCTCTGTGCAGTTCTGTATCAACTAGGTCTCGTTAGAAACAGTCTATTTTGTTAAACATGCAGATGCTGAAAGCTTGGTTGCTGAGAAATTTTCCAGCTTTCTGCCTGTCTATCTGTGAAAGCTATACTTTCACACAGAGCACTGTCGGGGAACAGTGCTTTGGTGTTGTGAGGAAGGTCGTTGAAATCATGTCAACAGACTTTGCAGCTGTTGCTTATGTTACTGGCGTGAACAGTATTTTGAAATAGGCAATATAGTGCCCAGCCAATGCTGTTAAGAGGTGGATGGTCAAAGGTCCAATCACCTTATGCCATTCAAGTGAACCAGGATATATAAAAGACTTTGGAAATCAATATATATATATATATATCCTTTCTTCTCAACTGGAGTTATGCCGCTTTCTTGCTGTCCATGGGACGACAGTGACAGTTAAACACTCTGTAATTTTTTTAACAACTTCTGTGGTTTTTCAGAAGTAAAAAATAGACTGTGGCTGACAGTTTCATAGCATTAACATGGCTCTTGTAATAAGTATGGATTATAAAAATGATACCTGATACTACATTCCACCTCTTTTAAAGTTAACTAGGAAGCCACAGCACATCTCATAAAATATCTCCTTGTAAGTGATGCTTTCCCCAGATATAAAAAAATTACTATCAGCTTTGGTTTTGACAACATATAGACACTACACCTAGGTCTTGAGACAACTGAAACACCTGATTAGGTGTTGATGGTAAACATGGGGTTTACTACTTTGTTTTCTTTTTAGTATAGTCATTTTCACTGATTAAATACTATCAAAAAAGATCAGCCTTCTCTTCAGGAAAAAAAAATGCATCCATGGGTATTTGTAGATAAAAAGCTAACAAATTTCAAGTTTTAGTGTTGTGTAGGCAGTAGGAATTAAATCTTGTCAAGATGACTGCAGAACCTGGTGGTGCCAGACGCTTCTCTTTTGGCAGGTCCTTTGGTTTGATGTTTTCCCTGTAAGGCAGAGCCAAGAGAAATTGAACTGAATTGCAAGAGGTGTGGTTTTGGTAGATTTGTAAATAATCTCATCTATACTGAAGCTAAATCCTGTACAGGCTAGATGCCAAAATCTCCCAAAGCATCTCTATAGTCAAACAGTGGACAGATAGGCTGGATAAAAAGCAGCTTTGCAGAAAAGGGCCTGGGGTCAGCTGTGAAGAGTGAGAGGCTGGAAGCAGGGGTCAGTGTGCGGGCTGAAGGGAGTGGTTGTCTCCCCTCTATCCCCTTCCTTGAGGGATCAATGCCTGAAATGTGCTCAGCTTGGATCCCCGGTACAGGAGTTGCCAACAAAGCAGAGCCCCGTAGAGGGGCTAGGAGGATGGTGGTGGGGCTGGGATATGTGATCAGCGAAGAGCTGGCACTATTCTGCCTGTAGAAGAGAAGGTAAAGCTGAGCAGCCAAATCGAACATCCTTGCTTACAGTGAATCATATGGAAAAAAAGACCTGTACTCTTCCTAGAGATGCCCAGTAAAAGGACAACAATCTACAGCGAAAGTTGCATACATGAAATAAAATCTAAAGAATCACCATTAAAGTGGGCCAGGACTTAGAGCACATACCCTTAGAGATTGTCCCCGTCACCGGAAATTTTCAAAACTCAAATGGACAGACTCAGAGCCACCTGATCTAGCTCTGAAGTTAGGTCTGCTTTGAGTAGCAGACTGGACCTCCACCAAGCCCTTTCAACTTAGATTATTTCATGGTTCTACTGAAACAGACCTCTGCATGGAAAACTAGTTATTATGGGGATAGACAGACTGGCTGCCTCTGTGCATGCAAACCACCTTGTTTGCAGGCAGAAATAGTTTTGCTACAGTTCATTGGTGCACGTGCTTATGTGCTTGCTAACTGTCCCATGGAGAAAGGCCAACATTTGCAAATACAGTAATTTAACATTTACTCAGAGGTTTTAAATCTTACGTCCTCGAAGAAATCTATTAGGAAACGTGGACTTGGAACATAATTGAATAGTGTGCTGTGTGAATAACTGTAACTGATCCTTATGCTTGGATCTAAGTTTAAAATCAAAGTGTACGGTTTCTAAAAGTTGTTTTTCAGTTTCTTAACAGCTTTAAGTGTTTTGTTTCAACTGCTATATGCTATGGGGAAACCACAACAGATACAAGGTAGTAAAATCAGGTCATTCTCACTGTTCCGCTGTATAAGTGTCACATGCATTTTCACAGCAAGAAACTGCTTCAGCTTTTTTTTTTCTTTTTTCTGAAATAGACAATTTTCCACCTTGTGCTCACAGCATGGTCTGTTTTGGCTGACAGGTGTCCTTCAGGGCATGCTGTAACGGGAACTACAGGGAAAAGGCTGGAGTGTGGCACAGCAGTGTCTCCAGACGCATTTTTGGCCTAGGTGATTGTGGCTGACTTGCTTTTAAACTGATGTTCCCATTATGTTTCAGACATGTGATTCTGGTGGTTTGTGTTAGGTTATGTGATTAAAAGCTCAGCTCCACAAACGGAAAACAGGCCAGAGGAAGGAGGTAACTTGTGCAGGTGCAGCTGCCACTGCTGGGGGCTGCTGTGGTCCAGCAGCTCCTCTGCTGAGGTGTGGGACTGTGAGGCCACCCAGGTCAGCAAGCCCCTCAGAACCTGCAGTGGCAACAAGGCTCCTGTGCAGGGAGTGCTGCCCACCCAGGAGCTGAAACATGGCTGGGAAACACCATGTGAGGAGAGGTGACAGTGCAGCCCCCTGCTTTTTACATTGGTGAATATTTGGTTTGAGATTCTGAATTCTTACCAGCACCAGAGGAGCAAGGGCGAGGGGAACTGAACTGGAGCTCTTGAAGCTGAAACCCCTTGCCCTGTCTCCTTCCTGGGCCATCTCAGGAGAGGTGCCCCCAGGCAAGAGCCAGGGTCACCTCGTAGGCTGAGTGACCTACAGAGACACAGGCTGGTGGTGGGATGTTGTAGAAGACTGTTTGAGGGGTGCATAAATCCTGTTCTGGGATATTTATAGAGTCAGAACAAAAAGGGGAGAAAGGAGGGGTCATGGTGGAGGAACAAGTGTGGGCAGAGAGGGAAGGGGGACAGTTGTGGGCAAACAACTCTGCTGCTCAGCAGTGTCTGGCCATGCCTACCCCTCGCAGTGGTGTCTGCTCTCCCTGAAAATTCTTTCCAGTTCTTTCTAAACATTAATAAAATGCTTAAAACTGTCTCAGTGATACTGGCTTATGGATAAATTAGGGGTGAATTTAGCCAAAATCTAGAAGCTTACATTTCCTTGAAATCAATGTGATACTTGGCTACTTAGAAACGTTTGACAGAGATTGGGTTTTACAAAATGATTCTGGCAACCTTTATAAGAAAAGCACCTTTATGATGTTAAGTGGCTGACATCTTGACTGATGTTTTCTTCATCTCCTTTGAACTGCAAAGTAAGAGGTCTGTGCTCTGTTCATTAAAAGGAAACTGATAAAATTGAAAGACAAGTAGTTCAAATTCCAAGCAAGCCAAGATGAAATTATGAAATGTAAGTTCTGGGTTTCAGACACTAAAGCAATCCTGGAGGTAAGAATTATGTACACTTAAACTTCATCATTCATGGGAGAAATAAGTAGTATGAAATTTTAAATAATTCTTAAGGAATAAATTGTAGATTTATATAATAGACTGTCATTAAAAAGCAGCACACACATACACCAGCTATTGTTAGCTGTAGCACTGCAAACCTGGTGTTTGTCAGTTACATTCACACAGTAGACTAAGTTATTTAGGCCCTAGTGAAATTTGAAATCAGTCATCTAAACAGAAACTGTTAACAGTACACAAAGGTTTGAATTTTGAGCAAGTTTTGGCAGTGCAGGTCTTTTTAAGGTGTGGTCACAGATGTGGAGAGGTGGTGATGATCTCAGAAAAAAAGAGGACAAATTCTCATGGTCTTCTTCCAAGAAAGAGAAATTAAAATTAATTAATACTTTCACGAGTTTCTGGTTTCAATAAATGTGTGCTAATTTGATGGTATTTAATTTGAAGGAGTTGGAAGTTCCAAATAAATGAATGCATTTGGGCTGCAGGTCTCATCCAACCTGGGAAGCGAGATTAGGATACACTAGTGTGATGTTAATGCATAGGAGCTCTTCTGCACTGATTCCTTTAATGCATGCTTTTGCACTAAATATCAAAATGTGTTAAGATAAGCTGTGGAAAAATGCAAAGGAACCCAAAGAAGTACAAAATTATGTGCAGAAATCAGTGCCAAGTACCACTGTGAAAGAACCCAAGTCAATCCAGTTTGTACAAAGAAAATTAAATCAAGCACATGTACATGAATTGAGACTAGGCCAGAGAAAAATGAAGCTGAGAAAGCAACGGGTGGTAGCAGAGAGCAAGTTATGTAAAATTGACTGACAGTAAGAGTGCTGGCAGCCACACAAGAGCTGTGGCTTGCTGCAGGGAACTCCCTTTGCCTCGACAAGGGATGGCTGAGGCTCTGCTCCCTTCCCTGGGGCACATGGACGTGTTCTTGGTAGTGAAGCAGATATCAAGCTGGCCGTTTAGAACAGGGAGAAGCAGATACAAGGATTAATTTGGGTTAAAGAATTTGAAAATCTGAAGGAATAACTGCATCACATTACAGATTAACCATAAGGAGCACTCTGGTTTTGAAACAGGAAGTCATAATCCCATTTGTAAACAAAAATTCAGAAGGTGAACATTAGTTTTGGCTGCAGCCTGGTGTTGTAGGGAATGAGCTAGAAAATCCATTTGTTGGGAAAAGATTAAGAGATGCATGGCCAGAGCAGCTCATATAGACTACCTGATCTCACAGCTCTGCCCCACTGCTTTTTGTGTCACAGGAATACCTCGTAACGCTACAGCTCTAGCAGTACAAGCCGGGCAAAGAGCCTGTGAAACACACGATTTTTAGGGGCAGTGACTCTCCTCTCCCGTGTTGATGGTGGGAGCAGAGCCCAGAGGTTCTCTTCCTGCGGCACAGCGCGTTCTCCACCACATCCCACCCCGCCTGGGGCTGTGGCTCTGCCGAGCAGCTCCGGCTTGGGTGCAATTCACAGAGGTGCCTGGGGGAGGAGGCTGTTTGTCTCTATGCCTTCCTTTGCTGAAGAGCAGCATGTAAGGTTTGGTTCAGGCTTAGAGCCATGTGGAAACTAGAAAGCGCGTGGGTTAGAGAGCCGTGTACCTCATTCAACACTCAGTCTGTACCCAGCATTGGTCATTCCCCCTCCTTCAGACTTCAAATCGAAGGATCGAGTCTGTGCAGTACAGCTACAGACCTGAAAGAAAAATGGGGTCACAAATATAGGCCAATTGCCCATGCATCACGGAACAGGAAATCTTGCCACACAGCCTTTTTCACTTGCTCATCTCTCAGTGTAGTCAGAATTAAGAAAAAAAAAAAAAAAAAAAAAAAAAAAAAGGATGTATCCTGACTCGTGGTGTTGTATAATAAAAGAATCTGTTCATCATGGGAAGCGAACTGAACACTGTCCAGTTGTGTTGTCTTTGACAATAAATAGCATCTATACATTTTCTTGTCACTACTGTTTTTTTTGCAAAGATTACCTGCTTCTTTTTTTTTTTTCTGTATGATAGGGTCAAATTTTGATAATTAATCATTTTATATTTACTTGATCTTCTCATCCTTGAGGGGTTAGAGAAGGGAATTGAAACAAACTTTCAACAGGCAGAAACATAAAAGAGATCATTCAAATCAAGCAAACCTAATTGCTTGGAGCTTATTTTCTCCCTCCTTGGTTCCAACAGTATAGAAGAGCAGCTAATCACATAGCTAAAGACAGACTTCTTTCTTGAGAATGGCTGCCCTTTCCTCTCCTGATTTTTATTCTTAACCTAAGGGTTTAGTCTAAAACCACAGCAGTTTGTTGTTAGCTACCAGTCTTGGGCACACAGTTACTTGGAATGATTGTTAGTGACCTGTGTGCTTTATTTTTAGTAAATATGATATTTAATGGAATTTAAGACTCCATCTCAAGATGTGGCAGTGCAGAAAAGTCTTGTGTGGTAAAATTTGCGAACACTTCAGGGAAAACAGAAATTTTGTCACACTTCCAAAGGTATTGCCCACCAGTGCAAGGTGCTAGGAGGATGGTCCCCACTGCCCACTTGTCTGGGAAGAGGCAGTGACTTCTCTGTGCACAAGGTTGCACTGGGGGGTGGAATTTAATATTGCTGTGTTAAACCTACTGAAGTGAATAAGTGCAGGGACACTGATGTCTCTTACAGCCTTGTTTTAACCTCTACCTGCAGAAAACTGCACCTACAGATAAAACTACAGAAGCACAAATTAGATCTAGTCTCAGGCACTGAAAGGAGAGGGATAAAAGACAGTGAAGGATCCTCTGCTGTATATTTGGGGTTGGAATGGTCAGTGGTGAGGCAGTGTGAGACCAGTACTGAAGTCCTGGTGGAGCATGGAGAGGCACACTCTGGCTGTTTGGTGCAGAACATTCCTCACTTCCAGATTTGCACAGTGGTATTAGCAAGAAGTTGGGCTATTCTTCCTTCCCATTAGTGTGTTGGTTTGTGAAAAGTTGGAAACCTCTGATCTCAGAAAAGCCCTCTTCTTTCATTAGTCCTGAAGCCTGTCAAGCTAGGAGCTGTGCCAATCAGCACAGCACAGGTAAGCACAAGACAGTTACTTTAAAAAATCCTGTGGCTGACTGGGGTCTGAGGAGATGGCAACATGATTGCTCAGAAGGAAACAAAACCCACTCTGGTGTTGATCTGAGCTGTTAGAGCAAGTTGGAGGGGAGAAAGAGACAACAGGCCCTCATTGGGAGTAAAGACAGTACAACATAATTCTGTATGTGAGTGGGAGGCCTCACTAATATATTTGCTGGTCTTCCAGGGACCTGGAAGAAAACCTTGGGTTGCCTTGAAATCAAGCAGATTTGGTTGTCCCTTTAAGAACACTGTATAGTTCCTGAAGAGTTCAACAATGGAAGTCTGCACCTGTGGTGGTACATTAAAGCTGTTGTGTAGTGGGAAGAGATGCTGGAACCAGGCAGACTGAGAGGTTAAACCTTTGGGAGGGGCTGTGAGGCAGAACTGGGCACCTCAGAGATGTGTTTGAGTGCTCTCACACAGGGGCTGTGCTTCAGAACCTAGTCTGAGGTTCAGAGCATCAGAGTGGTATAGGGACAGAAGAGTTCCTTCTTGAGAGAACAGGCTGGCAACTGGCCCATGAAGAAGCTGTTGTTGACAGCAGCTTCAAAGGCTCACTGTGAGTAGGATGCTACTGTACTCTAACACAGATTGAAAACCACCCTGGGCCTTGCAAGAGTGCAGAAAGAGAGAAGATGAAAGAGCTGTCACCTCAGATATAACAAGATAACACTGTAAGCAGTGAGAAATCTCTGTATGTATGACTACTAGAAGATGAAACTCTAGTATTTTCCAATGACCCTGGTGTTTTACAATTATTAGAATAATAAGGCTTTAAATTCATTTTCTAAAGCCCTCTCCAAAAAAGCACCCTTACTTCATGACTTACAGCAAGTTGAACTCTAGCAAAGCTTCTTTCTTCTGTATTCAAACAGATGCTTTTTAATTAACTCTTAATCAGAGGGGAGCTTTTAAGAATAAAACCTTGTGCTACCTTCAGTAAGGAAGCATCTTCCTCAGCATAAGCTCAAAATAACTTTTAACCACAAATCTCCTGTTGCTTCTAAAAACGGTTCAGTCTAACATTCTGTCCTGCCTTTTTCAGTCTTTGTTGCACTTGGCAGTGATGGAAAAGGAAAATTAGTGTAAGGAAAAGTTACCTCTAAGTCATAAAAAGCCTTCAGGGAGAACTGCAAAATACTGACTCTTGCCCCACACCTCTTGTCTCACACTGGACCAGCCTCACATTCACCTTCCATTTCACTTAACCTGGCAAACTGACTACATTTGAGAGCTTCATTTTGTGCTCAAGGGCTTCTCTCCAGCTGCTGGTATGACCTCTCTCTCACCCTCTTGCACTCTTACCAGCCTCTTGCACTAGGAAATATCTACCTGAGTACTGAAACTTTGCAGCTGGTTCAGATGATGAGAAAATTACAAATTACTGTTGCAACACCATACCTTAAAAAGAATTTGAGGTTTGAGTCATTAATCCTGCTATTGGTTCCACTTCTGTAGAGCCAAAGTAACTTCAGAATTCTGAGGTGTAGGTAGTGGTTATCAGGCAGTAACATCTGAACAGCTGAGGACACGAATCTAGTAATTACCATGTAGCTTCTTTCATAGTTTCTCTTCAGTAATACAATTAAGTGAGGCATCACAAGGAAAGCTCTTTTGTTGTATTTGTTTGTATTAAATTCTTTTAGAGACCACACATTATCACTTCAGGATATTCAGGAATCTTGTGGCTGACTTCAACAGGCAGGAGCCCATCCTTTTCTCTAGCATAGCTGATATTCATTCTATGTGATGACATTCATCACATAAAATCCCTGGGCAAAGTGCAGTAAAAATCCCATATTAGTGAAAGCTACTTGCCTGTTTTAGCCCCACTGAAGTATTGACAGCAAGGATCCTTTGACAAGGATACAGGCCAGCCTAAAGCCTGAGGTGGTGTCAATCAGGTTGGTCAGACAGGTCTGGCAGCATCTGAAGTAGAACAAACACCTCTGGTCCTGCTGTCTACATTTGCTGTGGGAAGTGACACGACATCTTTCTCTTTTCCAGCCTGAAGGCTGAAACCCTGATGACAGGAAAGCAGATTTCCCCTCCATCCTCACTAAAGACAATAAGTAAAGTTTACATCATGTATCACCTGAATATTTCAAAAGGGGAAAAGGAAAACAAGCCCCTGGATGCACCCTGGCTGACAGTAGGCTGCTGGGTGAACCTGGACATGAGGAACACATCCCACTGTGGAGCAGGGTGATGAAGATATCCTCAGAGACCTGGCCTGACAGTGAATGCCAGCTTTGATGTCAGCGTAACAGAATTCTCTTTCTGTAGGACAGGCTGAAGGGCATCCCTGAAGGATGGGCTGCTCTGTGCCATCTACAGCAGGGTGACCCAGACATGAGTGGCCCTCCTGAGACATAATGTCCTGTCAGGAAGACACCATTTTATCTCCACAATCAGTGTAAGGATTAGGGTATCCTTTCCAGACTTTACATGTCACTGTGGGTTAATGTGGACAAACTTTGCTCACGTGGGTGAGACCTTCCCTCTTGGTGGCAGATGGGAGTGACAATTCTCACCAAGAACCCTTGCTCCACAAGCACAGGGAGGGGAGCTAAGCAAGACCCAACTGTGTTTAGGATCAAGGTCTGGGCTCTTCTTGCTGGCTTTTTGCCTGATCCTGAAAGGAGTTAGTTTGCTAAACACAAGGGAAATTCCACACTTAAAAAAAAGAAAAGAACATCAACCCAAAAAACAAACAAACAAACAAAACACACATAAAATGACAAAGAATGAGCATGAACACTTTTCTTTTGTTTTGCCAAGCTAAGACAATCACCAGGAGAGAAAGGCAGGTGCCAGAGCCCAGGAGAAGGTGTCAGTGGCAGCTGACATGTTGGCCCAACTGTCTCTTAAAACCAAACTGAAAAACACCTTTGAGATTATCCATGTATTTAGAAGCAGGCAGAGGGCTAAACATCTCACTAGTGTGAGGCCTTCCCTGGCTCAGGAGGGGCTGCAGAGTCAGTGCTGCAGAGATAAATGTGGTTATCTGTGGGCGTGTGGACCCTGTGCCTTCACACTAACATTGAGAAGTCAAGGAACAGATCACACAAACCTCATGTAACCAAAATTGCTTTGAGAAGCCAATTACCCTTTTGGATTCTGGTTTTGTATATTTGATACTAAGGTTGTCTGGTGAATGGTTCCTGTGGTGTGTGCCTTGAGACTCAGGACACTTAGTCCTGGCACTCTGGATTGAACAGGGAGCAGATGTGCTTGAGATAAATGGACAAAAGATGCAGAAGAGCAGCACCTCTGCCCCTACATCTGACAGCTGGTAGAAGGAAATGACTAGCTGGGCCAGGTCTCACTTCGGCATTTCAAGCAGCAATGGTCAGAGGTGTTTTGAGAGAAACTGAGCTTGGAAATAGCAAAAGGAATACTGTGCCTATGGAGTAATGAAAGATCAAGATTGCTGTCCCAAATATTACTAGCTGAGTTGTGATCCTGACTCCAAACACAGACTGGTGAGGTCAGTTGAACATGTACAGAAAGAATATTTTGGGGGTGAGAGAAAGAAACATATCTGTCCGATGGTCATCTTTTTAGGAGGAAGCAGATAGAGCCAAGACTTTGTGTGGAACCACAGAGAGCAGCAATAGGGAACAGCAGCAGATCCTGGTGAGGGCATCCCAATTAGCATTTAGGTGGTGATTCCTAGCAATAAAGCTTCAGAGTAGTGAGAGCCCACTGGGGATGAGAGATAGACCAGTGCAAATTTAGATGCCTGTCAAGCCTAGCCAACAAAGTGAGAGGAAGATGCATTGAAGCAGGACGTGGTTAGTACTAGTTCACTTTTCAAAATATCAGCAGTGAAGGCAACCAAAACATTCTGGGGAGAAATGACCATGGGTAGCTATCAGTTGCCAGCTTTCTCAGGTGTGTCCTCACAGAGACAAATGCCTTTCCCCCTCAGTAAACAACATGTTTGTGCCACACAACACAATCATGTAATTATAGAATCATGGAATAGTTTGGTTTGGAAGGGGCCTTCAAAGTCTAGTCCAATCTTCCTGCAAAAAGCAGCAACAATGCCATGAATAGACAAGCAAGGTACCTGGGCAGGCATCAAAAATAATCTAACTTGGAGAAAGATGAATAGATACTTTGGGGGCTGTACTTCATATGCAACCTGATCTATCTGGCGGCTTTGCACAGGGTAAGGAAGATACACTGAGAGACCTTCTTCATCTTGCTGCAGATGAAGAAGTTTCCTTGACAAAGCTAAGGGCCATAACCAAGTTTCTGGTTTTCCAGGCTATATTGGGTTTGTGTGAAAATGTTTTGGTAAAGGTAGGTGCGGGATGCTACAGCTTCCCATGTCCAACAGACCCAATGCCAGGTGCTCCAAGACAGATGCACTGCTGGTCAAGGCCAAATCCATCAGTGATGGTGGCAGAGCCTCTGGGATAACGCAGTTAAGAGATGGGGGAAAAAAATCTTCACAAGAGCAATGACAGATGAAGAAGAGAAGAATAAGAATATATGAAAGAATGTAAGAGTTCTAGAGATTCTCTTGATTCTCTAACATACCTGCCCCACATCATTTGCAAGTTCCTGTCTTTGTGCAGGCTAGTTTATATTTCTGGAAACAAACCCAACATCCCTCAGGAATGGAGGTAAACACATGCTTGCACACCCTGTGTAGCACAAAGTTAATCAACAGCGGTTGCCAATTTGTTGCTCCTGTGAGGAAACATTCTGTAATGTGCCTCCTGTTACTTCTTTGGTTTCTTTTTTTTTTAAGTTCTTTTACGTTTTTTGGTTTTTTTTGGTTTTTTTTTTTGTTTTTTTTTTGCCACCTCTGAAATCACAGTGGAAAAATCAATGTTATCAAAGTCCTCACCACCAGAGATTGCATGCATAAAGACCTAGAGATCAAGCGATAACAGCAGCTGCCCACTTGCAGAAGGGAAGTGAAAGGTTATCTATCTACTGCAATATGAATTCAGACAGATGTGTTAGCTGTGCACAGCAGAGGATCCTGTGTCAGCAGCTACTTTCCCTGTCATTTTCTTGGCAGAACACGGCACTGTGCATTTCCTTTCCCTCCTAATCCACACAGAAATTAGTGGTTATGCTCAATGCTCTAAAAAGATCATGGTGCAACCCTTCTGCTGTGAAAGTTAAGTGCCCAAAACATTTAAAACTTGTTAAAAGCAAAATTCTTTAAAAGTGCTTGGTTATCTCACTTATTAATATCTGACCATAGAGAGGATGTGTGATTAGAACACAACTTCCTTCCTACCCCAGCCTGCACAAGTGGCATCTTAGTGGTGACTCTATGGGAGCAGTATGGGAGCAGTAATTCCTCCTGTCCAGAAGACCTGGAAGGAGATTTTCCTCCTTGCAGAGCAGTCTTTTGTGGTAGTATCTCTCTGGGTAGCCTCAGATCATTGGTGTGGTTAGTGGTTACAGCCTGCACTATGATATAGATGTAAAACAAGGGAGTCACTGCCTCATTGAAGTGGCCAGCCAACACCTCCAGAGTGTCTTTGCAATCAGCAAAATCATAGCTCACGTGCTGAAAGGCACATACTGTAACTTGGTCCATGCAGCAGGAAAGAAATCATCTCTGATCTGTATCCAGCCAACACAGGGACTGCATATTGTGCAGGCACAAGTTCAAGTTTCATTCTTCCATTTCATCATCTGTGGTTTTAGCTGGGAGCTGGGATCACAGATGCCTTAAAACTTCCATACTGCACATCCAATTACACCATTAGGTACATAAACAACTTTTAAACTACCTGTAGCTCTTACTCAGGCCATAAAGCCTACTGCTGGAGAGATGGGACTGGGGCATTCCATGGTGTGGGTCTCTCATAAAAAACAGTCATATGAAGAAAGCACAAGTCCAAAAAGAAATCAGGTCACTGAATTCAACATATTCAGGTTAAAATGTAAATGCTTGGGAGTACAGAATGATGACAGGCTCTGAGAAGCTACTTTGGTAGTTATTTCAATGAGACATGAAACAGAGAGTGAGTGACTGAGTCAAGCAATAAAAAAATGTTACCACAATGGGTAAGGTCTGACTACAGGATCAAAAACATAGAAATTATGTCAGCAACTGCATACTTAGCTCTGCTTCTATCTTTGTCTCATGTGTGCAACATTTCTGACATGAAAATTCACTGGTCCCCTAAAGCCTAATGTAAATTAATCAAGCACTGGCAGACAATTCAGCAGAACTTTCTTGCAGTAGACCACCGACTGCAGAAAGCAGTTCTTTGGAAATATTTTGCAATATTTTGCCTTCTTTGAAGTTATATACTTAATTAAAAACAAATTTGCAACCACTTTAGCGAGAATATGATCGTAAGCCCTTACATAAGGGATTGTGACTTGCATTTCACATTCTTGGCATTTCAGGAACAAACCTGTATTTTCTGGTCTATAGAACTGTTTCTTGTGGGTTGAAAAGGTAGACAAGATTACAAGTGCCTGGCATCTTTACTCAATTGGCCCTTGGCAGTACAAGGACTGTACCGTTCTGTTCGTCACTGTAAGGGTTCATTACTTCTGGCATAACCTGGGGAGATGCTTTCACCAGAAATGGCCCTTTAAACTTTTTAAGATAAACAGTCAAAAGGGAATAGTAAGAAACAGATATACAAATACAGCATGATCTAGAAAAGGTTTTTTTCTTAAAGTAAAAATCCCATAATTTTAATAAGCCAGATTTTTCCTTCAGAAGGCCTTTAGCTACCCCAGAAACATTTTGGTGAAAAATTGAAGTGTGTTAATTGAAAAAGGCTGGTCTTATGTCTCATAGGAGTTGCTGTTCCTTATGATTTCTATTCCTTTTTCTCTCTAATCTGTGAGATCTTAGACCATGGAATGACATTACTCACTGCCTACTTTCTCTGTCCAAAGCTAGGAAACCTATCCTGACTGATAGGCTGAGACTACAAATAGGATAAAAACATAAACAAACATATAATAACTCAGCTGTGCATCTTGGTGGATTTCATAAACTAGCATTTTTGCTATAAAAATTTCCTGAATATTTTTTATTTAGAACTTAGGTTTATCAAGATTTTCTCCAATAGAATAAAATCTGTTTAACCAGCTTCTCTGAAGTCAATGATTATCAACAGGAGGATACATTTACTGCTCTTCATGCTTCTTTCTGGAACTCAGGCCTGCTATGAGCTCAGCTGGTTCTAAGAAGTGATGCAGCAGTGAAGTAGAGGAGTTCTCTAAGTATGACTGTGCTCCTCCTTCAGAAATTCCATGTTTAGTCTGACAAGAAATCACATCTGAATCTTTAACATAGTGAGCAAACTGTTTCCCATCAGACTGTTTTTCTTCAGTCTCACTTCATATTGAAGATAAATATTGAGTGCAGTGATGGAAGAAAAGTGATGGATTGTGATGCCTTACAAATGCAGTCATACCTTGGGCTAGAGGTGAGACCTAAGCACTGACTGTGCAGGTTCTTCTTCCCAAGTGCTCTGTTTACCCCAGCTATGATTTAAATACCTGAGCCCCATTTGCTTCTGTGGAATAAAAAAATAAAAAACCCTGTAGAAGGCCTTTAGGAGGGCTCTGTCTTCTCTGACTGGTTTGACAGAGGTGACCAATTGATAAAAACATTGATGGATGCTGGTCAGTGTGGGATGGATATCAGTCACTGACACCTCATAATGTGAGAGGAGGGCTGCATCTGGCAAGGAGATAATGGAAGCCCATGGGAGTGAGGCAAAATGGGAACAAAAATGATCAAAGGGGAAGGAAGTGAGGGGTATTACAAAATGTAATGCTGATGAGAAATTATAAAGACAACACAAGATGGGAATAAGAGAAATCTAGAAAAGCTGAACAAAGAAAGAGGAAGAAATAGGGAGAACAAAAAACTAAATACAGAAATATCAAAACCAGCAAATATGTTTGACAAGGAGTGAAAAGCCAGATGCAAACAAAAGGAGGAATTTTTGATAGAATGAATGAGAAAAAAATATATGTTGACAATGCAGGATGGTCATGATGAGAAAATTAAATAGCTAACATAAACAACTTGAAAGTAAATACATAATTTCCATTTTGTTGTTCAAAAGAATGATGAGGAGACTGGAACCCCAGCTGATGGCAAGGTTTTGAACTAGATTAGGCTGATCTAAATTTAACTGAAGGAACATGAAATCAGGTTGAAAGAGCATAGGGGTGCATGCTGCCTTGCTTTAAGAATTAAAAAAGGCAACATACTGTGTCATTTCAAAAGAAACATGTGGACGCTGGATCAACTCAGACAATGGCTTTGCTTTCCCTATCTTTCAATATTTTCTTTCCTTAATTAATAGTGGCAGAAAACTAACATGTGGTGAGATTTGAGAAACCACAATTGCCATAGTAGCTAAGCGACGGCAGATTTCCTTTCAGAGCTCTAACATATGAACCAAAACTAGCTAGCAGGCAGATTATCAAATAGTTGTGTGAAAAAGACCAAGCTTTTTCCACTTGCCACAGCGTGAAGGTGAGGCACAAAGCACCTGTAAAGAAGGCTGGCTGATTGAAAGAAACTGTGTTGAAAAGGTAAGTTGGACTAGTTAACTTTGGAATTCACCAGACAGTGAATTCTTTACCTTCTGAAAATCTGTTATTTTTGCTGGATATTGACTATATTGCAGACTAAAAGCACAAGACACATTTAAATTAGAAAACACTTGATTATGGAACAAGGTGAGCAACAGTTTTTGTAAGGATCAGCTAAAACTCTGATTTATTTTCTAAATAGCCATTAAAAATCTGGTCTATATTTTGATGACTCTCACTCCATGAAAATATGTTGATAATATTCAGCTTCCTCACAGGCTAATCTTGGTATTCTAAAGGTAAGTTGTTCTCTGAGAGAGATGTTGGAAGCTGTTACTAGAAGTGCTTGTCCTATTATGTTTTACAATCATGGTGGACTTGGTGATTTGAAGTCACAGATGTTTTTGTAGTGGAGAGGGATTTCCTACTCATTATTTGCTGGTTACATGACTGCCATGTGTTAGGTTTGTCTTTGTGTAATTAAGTTTGCTTTGCAAGACACAGATCCATCTCTTCCCTCCCAAAGTTATGAGAAAGAAGCACTAGTGAAATATCCCACAATGACATATCAGCAACTTCCACTGCCAGTGGAATATTTGCTGCTTTTAACAAGGTCTGAGCCCTTGTTTCAAACTATCAGAGACTGTGAACAGGAATCAGTGGTTTTCTTCAGACAGCGTTTACAGAAAGTAAGTTCCCTGTAAACAGGATTGAGGCTGTTCTACAAAGAGTATATGCACCTCATTTTATCAAGAGTAAAGGCACTATTCCTTGCAGCACTTGAGGGACAGGAGATTTCAAAATGAAGCTTGTGTTTTCTTTCTAAGAAAGTCCAGAAAATTCTTTACAAGCCTCATCTCAAATTAATTAGGTGATTTCCATTACTACAATTTTAATGCAAATGACAATTTAGCAAAACATCACAAAAATGTAGTTAAAAGAAAAGTCAAAGCCCCTTTTAGCAAAAGTTCAAAGGATGGCCTGAAAACCTGTGAAGTTTTAACAGTGTAAATTGTGATGAATTATAAAATTATAAATAACAGAGTGAAAAATACTTCACTATTTTGATTAAGGATGCCTTAAAAGATTCACAAGGACTTCTGTCTTTACCTCTTTGTCTCTGCACTGAAACTCACATATCTTCTTTCCTCCATGATACTGGGCTTTATAAAATCATTTTCAAATGCTTAACTATGTTATGGATTTAATCATAACCTGCTCCAAATCACTGATGACAGGGAGCAGTTTAGTCCAAACAGGAATAAGGAGGCCAAATCAATCTTATGGAGACCCTGCTGAAGTTATTTGAGTCACAGATAGATTTCACATTTTTTTGCTTTGTATGCATCAGATTGCTGTTCAACAGTAAGAATCAAAACATGCATGCACATTTAGGTAAAACAAGATTCTCATTTCAAGGCTTTCAGGTATCTCTGTGTTGTTCCATGCACATGTATTTGGTTATAGCTGAAGTCTTGGATCCTGTGAAAATGAGCCATTGAGAAAATTACATGTGCCTGCTTAGATGATTATGAACCATTATGACTTGGGGCTTTAAATGTTCCAGTTCTCCTTTTGATACCAGGCAGCATTTTTGTTCCATTCACTGGGTGTGGTGAATGGAACAGAAATGTTCCATTGACCCCCAAGCTTAAGCAGGTAGGGAGCCACTGCTACTGTGATATGCTCAGTTCAGAAAAAAAGGTGAGTGAGCAGAACATCTGTCATCCTGCATTTCTTTAGGTCCAGTGTTCTATTAATTTAATAATACCTTAGAATCTTACAAGACTGCCTGTATTTATGCCATGTGGCATCTCTACTGAGATGACAAACACAATTTCTAAAATAAATAAGGAGTTCAAAGAGGGGGGTTTACCAGGTTTTTTTCTTCCCCCCCTCTCTCCCCCCGTTTCCTGCTAATGCAAACATACAAGTTGTGTTCAGAACCAACGTCTGGAAAAGAACGATTTCTAGGTTTTAAAATTCAGGAATCATGAAATTAAATACTTCCATGTCTAGTTCCAAATAACTTTAGCAATAGATCTGAACAGCATGAACATGAACAGAAAATGTTTGTGCCAAACAGGCAAATACAACCACATTTTACTTATTTATGTGCATTTACACATTTTGTGTTAGTAGATCAGGACAAACATTTGGCTTATGTGAACCTTGACATAAAACAGATTACCATTTTTTTTCTTCTGAAAAAGCTGCTAATCAATTTGGTAATTATCACAGGTTTACTCTAGGCAGTCTTGTTGATTTAAATGATTGATGTTGAAATTACTCATCTGCATGATATTAAGTGCACCTTTTACAAAACCAGGTCATCATTCAGAATATGTTATGAGCACAGTGGCAATTAACACTCTGCTTATTATGATTCTAATTCTGGCTTGCTTGTTTTAAAAATAGTATCATTACATAGGTAGACTAATAAATAAATTAATAAAATATCTGTCTCCAGTTTGCATGTTTTCAGCATAGAAACATCTTCCTTTAGATAGAAAAACAGGTTATAGCTGTTGCTTGTGAGGAGGAAGTGGTGGTTATTTCAATTTAACTCTGTACCTTTAACTAATGCTGTTATTTCTTCTTTTCTAAATTAGAGTGTACACCCGTTGAGGCTGATGGTAAATGTGCTTGAGGCAGCCAAGATAGGCTTTAAAAGAATCACACATCCTCTTTCACCTGGCCGTCAGACAACTTTCAAATTGGGTGAGTACTAAAATAAAACAGGTAATCTATAATCTGTGTATATATGTGGCAAATGTATCAAACTGAACATGTAAGTGGAATTTTACTAACAAGGGTGGACTTTTCTTAAAAGTACTTAATGACAGAATTTTTTCTTCATAGAATTCTGTCTTTTTCCTTGGGTCTGTCTTTATTCTTTGTCCTTTTTTTTATATGTTTCAAATAGTATATTTGTTCTTAAGATTGTGGTTTAGTCTTACTTTTGAGTACTTGCACATTGCTTTTGTAGTGAAAATAAATGTGATGATGTAGATAAACTGGAAAAATAATGAGTTCAAAAATTCAAGGCTTATATATTTAATATTCAGNGTGCCTACTGAAACACTGTTAGGAAGATTCAAATCGAAAGGAAATTGTTTATAAGAGTTCTGATTCAACTTCCTCAGCAGCCAGTGCATCCTTTTAATAACTTCTGTGAATGTCATTTCAAATTCACAAAAAGAAGTCAGCTCAAGAGATTGAAATCAGGTCTAAATCTGATCTCTGCAATTCTGGTTTCAGCCTGACTCCTTTGCTACAACTCTCACACTAACCATCCTCAGGAAGCTTCTGGTGGATAGGGGAAGTAATTTTGTGAATAAATATGTGGCTGATGGTGCTTTTTGAATTCCTGTAGAATCAGGGAGAATATGCATCTCTCCTGTGATGAGTAGTTGTTGTTCCCCATATGGTCTCTGCTGAGTTCTTCTGTGAAATAAAGAGAATTTCTCAGTGATAATCTGAAGACATCTCTCTTCTTAGCCCTCCTTGCAGGCTGTAGGAGACACCAGTGCTCCCTTTCCTCTAAAAGGATTACTACCTTCAGCCACTCATCTTCCTTCTGTATGTTACGTTCATGTTCCAGAGTGGCTTTGTCTAAGTAGAATGAAGTTACTTTATTTATAGAGAAATATGCTGTCAGACTCTCTCTGTGTATTTCAACCACCTAGGTCTTTAAAAGCCATGAATGGCAGACACCTAGAGTGGTATTTTTCTTGCAACATTAAAATAACAGTTTTTAAGATAATAACCTAGACAGGTGCCCCTGTAATTCTGTCCAACTGAAGAGTTACTGTATCTGCAAAGGGCAACAAAAACACCAAGCAAGGTCATTGAGTCTGTGGCTGGATGAGATCAGAAAGTGTAAAGCAGCAGGCAGTGACTGAAATTGTGCAAAGATGGGTTAGGAGGCCACACCTCAGGTTAGTTGCATAACTTTCCTGCTTGCTCTATACACCTCTGCACTTCTGAGAGACACCTTCAAGTTGTTTGAACTTTGCTTCAGAATGTGCCCAAACTCTTTCAAGCTGTCATATTCCTGCATCTTCTAAAAATCGGTTTTGAAAGGCCAGCAGAGGAAGCTGGAGAGATGGTTAAAGATTTCTTTGAAGGGCAGGAAATCCAGATAAGCTGAGATACCTTAGCAACATCATATAGTTCAGGTCTTTACCCAGCCAACATCCCCACATGAGTCATCCTCATTATGTTTTTGGAGTGTGTTCTGTCCTTTTCTTCCCCAAATTTCCCCATTATATCTGGACTTCATCTGCCCCACTTTTGCAAATCCTCTCTCTCGTTTTCAACATTAGGTAATTCCCAAACAAGAATGTTTTGTTTTTGTAGACATAAAGCTGACCCATGTGTTTTTCCCAATTAGTAACATGACTGGCAAAAAAAGCAGACAAACTCTAGACAAAACTGCCCTTCACAAGCTTAACAAATATGGGACCTCATGTCATCCAGTCCCTGAAATTACTGCCTTGCTGATAGGTGCAGTTTTCAGACAGCAGCTAATAGAAAGAAGGGCTGAACTCCTGCAGGGGAATGCTGAGGAATTAAATCTCCTACACATGAGTTCCTGTGTGAGGTGGAACAAGTTGTTTAAACTCAGCTTCCCACATCTGGCCGCCAATGGCATGTTCCTCATTTTATTTTTCTGTATTTTTCTGTGACTCTAGACTCTGTTATCTGATTTGCAGAAGTCTGATCCTGGATGCAAACATTCAATGGATTTAATCCTTTACCTAGCTGAAGACTTTCATCATTTTAAGTACTTTTAGAAGTGAAGTTGAGGGGGATATGTGTCGCAAACTGAACATCTCAAGTGGATACCTAACTCTGATGACTCAGATTCTCCCTTGTAAATAAAGGTGGTAATAGTTCTTCACCACAGGGTGTTGTGCAAATTAAGTAAACCCCATTTTTAAAACAGTTAGGTATCACACTGATCAAGAAAACAAATTGTTTTCATAGGGTGCTGTCTGAACTGTACCCTGAACACAGCAAATCTGTGACCAAAGACAAAACACCAGTGCTCAGTCTGTTCATACGTTCTGCACTACCCTTTGCACTATAAGAACCAATTCTTCTGGTGCTCTTCATTTACCTCACTAGTGTAATAAAAAAGACAAATAATGTGATGTTGAAAGTGCTGAGACACACTGATGAAGTGTCCGAGTGGGAAAAGAAGATAAAATGTTGCATTACTGTTATGAAATATATAAAGGGAGTGCTGTTTATCTTTTCCATATTTCCCTCAATACATGGATTGCCATTGTCATACAGAAGTTCTTGAAGTAAAATTCAATTTATTCTGATTTCTCGTGGTGCAAATTCAATGCAAAATAAGTCACATATTGTCATATATCACTTATTAGCCTATGAATAAACATTCAATATGCAAGTCTGTGCTCTTAATGATAATGTTAAAACCATTCACTTTCTACAATTGCACATTTTGTAGAGATGTGTGATTCGTTAACATGCTCCAGTGATGAGATTCTGTTTTGAGTAGGTTTTATTTCAGATTTCATTTTTCTACTTGTTTACACTTCTTGTGCTGCTTTTCTCATCCAATCTACTTTATTATCTTTCCAGAAATACTTGGGAAAGTATTTTAAAGTCCTTCTGAACATATCTGAGAAACATACTGCCAAAATGAATTTTGTAAGTACCTATTTGATAAGCAATATTAGTACATCAATAAAGTGATGACTCTTTAAGACCCAGGTCCTTGAGGCTGCAGATCCAAACACCATAATTCTAAAAGTGATAATCTGAAGAGTTGTTTCTGACAGCAGAGTTCACTGTCAAAGCACACTGTTAATTGGATTTGCACAACAGGTTTGGTGTTTGTGGTGCAGGTAGATGTGTCTCAGGCCTACTATCATAGACTGCCTGTCTAGCTGAGTAGAGAGAAGTAATCATTTTTGGGCTAGATTTAGTCAAGAGGCATTAGTCTGAAATGCATAACACAGTAGAAAGACCTGTTTGCCTTGCATGATAGTAAAGAAAGACTAGACCCCTAATTCAAATTCATTGTACACTATAGAGTTTTCTGTGACAGCAGACTTGTCCTTTCCGCATAATGTATTTAAATATGAAGGCCTTTGGGACAGCCTAAAGGATTATTTCCACACTCATATTTTAAGTATGATTTTATGAAATTTCCTAGATAGTTCTTACAAGCCTTGTTTGTAGTGTTAAATGCATTTGTAATTGGAATATGTGGTCAGTTATCTATCATGTTTCTACTATACAGGGATTAAACATTAACATCTGTGTGTTAACTGGTGTTCTCCTTTTCTACAGACAGACCTTCGTTCCACAGATTACCCCTACTATTCAGATTATGCTTCTCTAATCATGCAACCTTGTTCTAAGTTGGAAGTCAGGAACTTCACAAAAACATTTCTGCCAGTTGCATATTCATTGATTTGTATCGTTGGCCTCCTTGGTAACATCTTTGTGGTGATGACCTTTGCTTTATACGAAAGAACCAAGTCCATGACAGATGTGTACCTCTTCAACATGGCCATAGCGGACATACTCTTTGTCCTTACTCTTCCACTGTGGGCAGTGAATTACGCTGCTGACAAATGGATTTTTGGTGATTTCCTTTGCAAAATGACTAGAGGTATCTATGCAATCAACTTCAGCTGTGGCATGCTGCTTTTGGCCTTTATCAGCGTGGACCGGTACATTGCCATTGTACAGGCAACAAAGTCTTTTAAACTCAGGGCAAGGACTCTCGCATATAGTAAACTCATTTGTTTGTCTGTGTGGATATCATCAATTTTGATCTCTAGTTCCTCTTTTCTATACAGTGAAAGTTACAGCTTCTCCATCAATGAAACCAAAGAGATTTGTGATCACAGATTTGACAGAATGTCTGAAAGCACGACACTGAAATCACTGCTGCTGTGGCTACAAGTTGCATTTGGATTTTTTATACCTTTCATATTCATGATTTTTTGCTACACCTTCATTGTCAAATCCTTACAACAAGCTCAGAATTCCAAAAGAAACAAAGCAATCCGTGTGATTGTTTTAATTGTAGCTGTTTTCCTAGTTTGCCAGGTACCTTATAACATTGTTCTTCTCATAACAGCTGTCAACATGGGCAAGATCGACAAATCTTGTGATACTGACAAGATAATGTCTTATGCAAAGTACACCACTGAAGCCATAGCATTTTTACACTGTTGTGTGAACCCTATGCTCTATGCATTTATTGGAGTGAAGTTCAGAAGTTATTTTGTGAAGCTAATGAAGGACCTATGGTGCAAGAGATACAAGAAAGACAACAAGCGTAGCTCAAGGACAAACTCTGATACTTATCACTCAAGACAGACTAGTGAAATTCTGACTGACAATGGATCATCTTTTACTATATAATACAATTTGAACAACATTAGTACTGAAGGACTCTTCTCACCAAGCACCCAAACCAGTGTTACTGTGCCTGTAAGGGAGTTCCAATGATCTACAACATCTTTCAGAAATGAATTAAGATAAAGTAATAGTAAAACTAAAAAAAAAACCGTCTGTAAAACTAAAACCTTATTCACTTAATGCTCTTCTAAAATGCATTCTCTTGGAATTATAAGTAAAGTGAAGTTTACAGAGGAACCCTCCTCACTGTGTTAAGAAAAATTGCATCTCATCTGTCCTAGAACACTGAAATACCCCCAAACTAATATGTAAATGGATAAGGTTATGTCTAGACTCTTTCTTACAGTTATGTTGTTTCTGTTAATTACTTTTATCTAGAAATCCTACTGAAGCATAGGTCTCCACTGTGCTTTTATTGCAGACAGGTGACATTGTGACAATGCTAACCCAAAGAGATGGCATTCTGAGCAAAGCATGACAAGGAATGCAAACTGAGAAATGAAAAAACAGGCTCAGGACAGCTGACACAGCTGGGCTGAGGTGTGCTTGGTCTTGTAAATCTTTGCCCAGTGCTATTCTGAACAGAGAGTGAAGCTTTGCTCAGGAGTTCCTTCTCTTTGTTTGGCACAGGATTCAGGTGCTGGAATCCAACAAAGCTGATAATCTGATGAATATCTCTTCATGAAAAGATATCTCTTTCTAGCTGAAATTCACACTCTACTTTTTAAAAAGCAGCTAATTGTCTGAAGCTGTAGTTATTCCAACACAATTTGTTGGAACTTGATTGGTGACAATATATGAAACATTTCTTTCTATTTAGCTGCTGCAAGCAAAGATTCCTTAGGAATATATTTACTAGCTCAAATATGAATATATGTAGTTTCAGAAACTAGTTAGAAATTATTATCTAAAAAAGACCAGAATCTAATTTAATTCAGCCACGATTTTTACTGAGTCAGTATTTGACTCACTATGAATATAGGAATATTTATAATAAATGCAATTAGTTTTACCTAGCCCTGACTCTTCAGAAAATCCTCAGTGGATTTTCTGCTCATTGAGTGAGCTTTACCACTGTAGCAGTCACTGTGGGGCAGTGAGATGGACAGAGCAGGAGCTGAAGATCCCTTGAAAAAATCATTAATATGGCAGAAGAAACTAGTACTGCCTTAGCTGATGCAATCCATCCTTGTTCTCACAGCAGTGTCAGGTTTTCAAATATCAGTGCCAGATATGATAAAGATTGCATATATTTATCATGACTGAATAGCAATTTTTCAAGAATATGATAGCTATGTAAATATGGATGTATGCCTTTGCTGTACATAGCAACGATGATTTTCTGGAAGAGAATTCAGCAAATAAAAAATTTAACTGAAAAGGAAAAAATCCCCTCATAGCTGAGAGTTCCTTGCTACATGTGTTGCCATGAAACATTCTCTTATTCAGTGCGAAATCTCCCATATCTGAACAGCCTGTCCATTGGCTGGAGTGTGCCCCAGGGTGGGAAGTTCTTGGGCAGAACCTCCCAGGGCTCCAAAGTGTCTTCCCCAGCTCCTGCCACCCCAGTGCCACCCCTGCATTGGCCTTCAGGCACTGAACAACCCAAACGCTGTCCCAGCGGGGCTCAGGGCCCAGACAGTGGCCAAGAGCAGTCACTGACCTGGCACTGCCACTGTCCCACCAGCCATGACTTGCTGACAGACCCTGGGAGAGGGCAGGCAAAGCGTGCCACAGCCCTCCTGAAGTGGTTCCTGGCTGAACGAGTGTCCTCCCTCGGGGGTGAGGGCAGAGAAGGAGAACAAAGCAGGGTCCTGCAGACCTGCCTTCCCTCGAGAGAGGAGTCAGCCTGGGGCCTCGCAGGTCGCCAGGCCCTCGTAACTGTGAGGGAGCCAGGCAAGCTGGACATCTGCCTCAGGCAGGAGCAGCACAGCTTCTCAGCTGCTGGGTGTTGAGAGGGTAAAATGCTCACTGGAAATGACACTCAAGTGTAGAAAATGTACCCAGCTGCTGCTCCCCAGTGCATATGGGAGAGAAGTCCTGCTGAGGGAAAAGGAATATGGTACACATTTGGGATTAAAACAGCACCTGGAGTACGAATTGTGCTGGTGCCAAGGCCTGGCCAAAATCTTCATTGTCATGAATGAGTGCTCCATCCCTAGGAAAGATGGGGGTGAAGGACGGGGTGGATTCCTGTGATGGTTTAACATGTCTGGCTGCCAAGTGTTCACCAAAGCCTTGCTATCACTCCCCTCCTCAATTGGACAGGGGAGAGAAAATGTAATGACAGGCTCAGGAGCTAATATAAGGTCAGAGAGAGATCACTCACTGATAGCCATCACGGTACTTGGGGAGGTTAACTGAATTTATTACCAGTCAAAACCAGAATAAGATCATGAAAAGCACAGCAGAACTTAAAAATGCCTTCCCCCTACCCATCTCTCCTTCTCAGACATAGCTTAGTTCCTGCTTCTTCACCTGCTTCCCCACAGCTAGCAGGGAGATGGGAATGGGGGTTACAGTCAGTTCATCACACGTTGTTTCTGCCACCACTTCCTCCCCAGGAAGAGGAGTCCTTCCCCAGCCCTAGCCTGGAGTCCCTCACACAGAAGACAGTCTTCCATGAATTTCTTCAGCAGGAGTTCTTTCCATCAACAGCAGTTCTTCACAAGCTGCTCTAGTGTGAGTCTTTTCCTATGGCTTACAGTTCTTCAAGAAAAGGCTGCTCCAGCTTGGATTTCCTGTGAGGTCAAAAGTCCTGCCAAGAAACCTGGCAGCATGGGCTCCTCTCTCTGTGGGGCCACGGGTCCTGCCAGGAGCCTGCTCCCGTGTGGGCTCCCCACAGAGTCACAAAGTCACAGCCTTCTTTCAGGCATCCACCTGCTCTCACATGGGGCTCCTCCAGGGTCTGCAGGAGAATCTCTGCACCCCTGTGGAACTCTGCAGGCTGCAGGGGTACAGCCTGCCTCACCAGGGTCTTCATCAGGAGCTGCAAACATATCTCTTTTCTGGTGCCTGGATCACCTTCTCCCCCTCCTTCTTTGCTGGCCTTGGTGTCTGCAGAGCTGATTCTTTCTCATATTCTCACTCCTGTCTTCTCTGTCTGCAATTACTTCTGTACAATTACTCTTTCTTTTTTCTATTTATCATTACTATCATGGCTGATTGTCTCAGCCTTGGCCAGAAGTGGGTCTGCCTTGGAGGAGCCAGCTGACATTGGCTCTGTTGGATATGGGAGAAGCTTCTAGATTGTTTCTCAGAGTAGCCATCCTTAAAGATCCCCCACTATCAAAACCTGACTGCACAAACCCAGTACAACTCCCAAGGGGCTGCTGTGCAGGGAGAATTGTAGCTCCAGCCAGTGGGATGCTGACTTTCTTAGGCACACATTGAGGGTAACTACAGGATGGAAGGATGGGTAGATAGAAATTCTATTTAGATGTAAAACCTTCCCGATATTTTTTGTGAAGTCTACCGTAAGGTAAAAGAGAAAGAGCAGTTCAGAGCAAAAGCAGTGGAAGAGAAGGATTACTCTGCACTATGGCAGAAGGAGATGGCCATAATGGCAGGTTGGCCAGTGGATGTAGCTGATGGGCTCTCAGATATTCCATCATTCCTTTGGTGGCCATGTCAGCAGAACCAACTCGTGAGTTGGGGCTGATATTGGTGGTTCAGGGCATGAGAAGAGCACAGTTTTAGAGGGGCCTGGGAACTTGGTGTTCCTTTTAATGCTTATGGAGCAACATTTCAAAGCTTACTATGCATACTGCATTTCATTATGATTTTCTTGTTGTGGTAGCTACGTGTGAAAAACATATGGTAAGACTTTCTTTTTTGTTGCAGGTATTCCATTGGGGATTTTTGGAAAGATGACACTCTGTTTTGGACAGGTTCTTGTCTCCCACCATATATAAAGAGAGAAGAACACATGCAGTGTTACATTATGTCTTACACAGAGAAGATGTGGCTGATAAGCTTCAAGAAGTTGATTCATATCTTCCTCCAGCTGGGGACTGGGGCTGGGTTGTGGTATTGGCTGCAAGTACAAAGTCTCCCTAGTTAGCAGGTTCCATTCTGCTTTAGGTGGGTCCATGGTGGCCCTGCTTGCTGCTTCCTCTTCTGGCAGTTCAGAAGGACGTAGGTCATCTGTGCACACTGTTAAATAAAGACACAACACCTCAGTGTAGACATTCTAAAGCTAAATCTGTTTTCTGACATCTGTGTTCATGAAAATGGATCTGATTTATTATTCATCTCCCCACAGCAACTGACAACTTCCTTCACACAGTGAAATTTAAATTTCATGTGGTGTCTCTTCTGTTTATGTATTACATTTCTTAGAAGAGTGATCACTATAAACTGGTGAGCCTGCAAGAGAGTCAAAGTGGACAGATAAGATCAAAGTCATCTGTGCCTTACTTCTAGCAAGGAAGGCAAAGGAAAGAATGAAATTTTTATGCCAAGGTAGATAGCATTTGGAGATGATGAGTGGAAACTGAAGGGAAACTTGAGAAAACAGTCTAGAGAAGAACACCTTGCTATGGAACATTATTAATAATGGTTAAGTACATAACAGAAATAACTCTGCTTTGGATCTTTGTAGGGCAGTCTTGTTATTTATAATTGTGGAAATTCTGGGGAAATTTTCTTGCTACAGAAGTAGCAAGGGATGGTACTTGAAGCCTTAAAAATATGGACACAATTGAAAAAAGTTTCAGATTAAGCGAAAATGATAACAGTTTGGAAACGTCAAAACAGTTTGTCTCATGAAGCATCTAAAATATTTTGACACTTCTGGTTAGTTTTAGATACTATAACAAATGCCAAGGAAATGATGTCACAGAACCACTGAAAGTGGTTCCTAATCTACTTTTTGATGCTGCTGCCAAGTAATCAGGGTATTCCCTCCAACCACCTCCTATGGCAAGGTATACCAATCCTCTGTCACCCCTTGTGAGTGAAGAGCTCATACCCTCTTTGAAGCAATCTATACAAAGTACAGCTAAAAAGAAAGGTGAAAATTTCACCCTCATGTTTTCCTACACTGGTAGATTTTACTTCTCTGCTGCATGTCCTTCAAGCTAAAGAGGAAATTAAATGACACCTCCTCTACTGTGGATGAATGACACAAGACCTGGTGGTAATGATGTGACCACTGAGTAGAGTGTTGTTCTCTTGGCCACTTGGAGCATAGTTCAGTTCCTTTTATGATGAGTTCCCCAAAACAATTTCTTCATTTTTGGTTGAATGAACACCATTGCTTAACCTGAGCCAAAAAGAGTCTTTTATTTACTCTAGAAAACAAAATCTAGTAATTAAAAAGCTATTTCAAAGGTAAAAATTCTTATCCACCAAGTCAGGGTGACTTTCCCCACAAACTGAAAAACCCATTGAGTGTACAAATTTCTAGCTGATATCCATGGTCAGTTTTCTTCAAATTGATCTTATCGTGTAACTCAACTGTAAATTTTGATGCACTATTCATATTTCTAATGAAATCTTCATATTTCATTTATTTTTACTGGTTTTTTGTCACACATATGTATTGAATTATTGCATTATCAACTTGGTCTACATATATTAGGCTCAGTTAGACAAGTCAAATTAATATTCTTCTACCAAAAGCTTTTGCAGCTCTTATTTCATTTTAATGTAGCTTTATCATTCCCAGACATTTATTTTAGTTAAAAACATATTGATTTAATAATATGTATCATATGTATTTAATGTATTTAGTCTGTAACAACTGGAATTTATAAATTTGTGATTCATTGAGGATTAGGGGAAGTACAGAACACACAGCTTCTTCCATAAGAAGCAGTGACTGAACGCTGAAATAAAAGATTTTTTCAAAATAGAAAATATATGATCTGGATTTATGCCAACAACAGACAGCTGTAATGCTTCAGTACAAAGCGTGGTAATATTATTTCCAAAGAATTTGTGCTTAGTCCTACCTAGTGGTTAGGAATTATAAACTAAAAAGTATCTAATTACCTGAAAATTGGTGATTTGTTTGTTTGTTTCTTACCCTGGATTAGATCATCCAGTTATTGTTTTTCTTTTGATTTGTGGTCCTGTTTCTGACAAACTTTTACAGAAATATGGAGCCATTAAAATATCTGCAACTGGAATTCTAATGGCTATTCTTGATTTTCTCTGCTCATCTTTTTGCTGTTCAGATTCAAACCTAAGAATTTCTTGTAGGTATCAGACCAAATTTTGCTTCTAGTCCATGTAATTTGTTATTATTTTTAGCTAGTAACAAGAATGTTTTTATAAAAACAACTTCTAGGTACTGCATTCAATTACAAGAATACAGAATGGAAGAGAATAAATAAGAGTAAGATACAGAAAGTGTAGAAATGAAAGTATAGAAAGGGTAGAATGCATGAATGATGTGTATTTATGGTAGTTTGATTTCTAAAAGAGACTTCTTTATGGAAGTTAGAAGAGTCTTATTAATGTATTTCAGGCGAATTATTATGTATTTTAACCATCTGTCTCATAAGATTATAATAGAAAACTGTAATAGCTTTGTATTTATTTTTTGGATTCATATTCAAACCAGATTCAGCTCATAACAGTGGTAAAATAGTACTCTGTTCAGAAGCTTTTTGCAGTCTATGGTATTTTCAGACCAGTGGATGTATGGTTTACATTTCAAAAACAACTGCTTGTGAGAAAGACCAATATCAGCAGACACACTAATAGTGAAAACAGAGATTGAAGAACCTGGTGTACTTTTTGCATTGGAGTTAATTTGGCATGAACACAGTGTTTGTTATTGAAAGTACTATGTGCTCTGGGATTTTCGTAAAAAGAGGGAGTTTTTAACAGACTCATCAATGCAGGAAACATTTTTTACTTTTTTCTCATTAAACTTTTGTTCTTGACTTAGGCTGCATGAGGCAGCATTCATTAAAAATTATTTTTAATTGTTGTTGTTCTCTCAAGAATTTTCATCCCTCTCAAGTTTTCTATAAATATCTGTTGATTTGTAATTTGACTTTAAAATATGTTACTGAAGAAAGACATGGAATTCATGGTTTTAAGACAGTTTTATTCCTTGGACTAGAGGGTTTAATTCCTGTTCACTTTTTCTGTTTCTTCTTTTTATTTTTGTAAAGGTACAAATTGGATTTTTGTGGTAATGATGCAACTCCGCAGAAACTCATTAGGTTTATGCAGGTGGATCGTGCAAAAACAGCACACTTGGGTGAGGTTCTAAAATATCTTTACCTACCAAGGGTCCTGCTGTCGAAGTAATACTGCTCATGCAAATCTGTTTTGTCAAGGAAGTAGGGGTTAGTGGTAAGTGGCAGAAAGTCAGTTTTGTCAGTGTGAGCTGTGCCCACATTATTGCTATTGTTGTCTGTTACAGCTGGTGTAGCTGCTCAGACAAAGTGCTCTTCTTGGGAACTTCACTCAAGGCGAGCTTCACTCAAAATGGAAAAGTGGATTCCATGGTACAAAACAGACTGGGTAAATTATGTGGTATCACTTTGTTCAGAAACAGAAAAGTGCTCCAATTTAAAAACTGTCTGCAAATCTTTGCTGCTGTCTTCTTGATGCAAGTGTGAATGCTTGGATGTATTTGGAAACCGTTTGGGCTTTTTAGCTCCAGACTCATCCCAAACTCAGGATTCATTTTGAGTTTAGTAGCCAGTAGATATACAGAAGTACCACTGTTCCTTGAGTACAAACTTTTGAAATTTCACATCTAATATAATAACTTCTGTGAGACACTGCTATTTTCCTAAGAATCTCTTAAGATTTCTTCAGGGAGCATACGTTTCTTTTAGGCCTAAAATTATTTTCTTTGTTGCACTTCTAAAAATCATCTGTGTGCTTCGATTTTAGTCTACTTGTGTACTCAGACTGGTGCAAGATTTCCCTCTACTGGTTACAACAAGCACAAAGGGTCTGAAAGTGTAAGGTATTATCTCTACTATCCTAGAGGTTTTTTTGTCATTTGACATCAAAAGGATGCACAGGTATGTCACACTTTAAATAGCTGTTTTTACTTTGTAGATGTAATCAAAGTTTCTTTACAGCTTGAATGAAGAGAATCACGTCACAGGGCACAATGTAGTCCCATGTTTTATTTTTTCCCCAAGTCAGATCTTTTTTTATTGTGGGCTGAAGTTGTCTTTGTGCAACAGAGGATCTGTACCCAGTTATTTCAGCACACATTACCAGTTACTTCAGCTTTCTCCACAGACAGGAGAGTATTGTCCAGTTAGCAGAAATCATTTTTGTCCTTCATAGTAGATAGTAGTGTGTTTTAAATCATCATCTCTTTTTCACCTTATTTGTAAATTTCTGTTCTTCTGAGACAGAACAACATACAACAAAAGGGACAAAACATCACAGGTCTGCTTCAGGCTCATTTGCCGGGAGCTGTTGGGTGAATTTTTCTTCTGTTTAGGATTAATTTATAGAAATGAAAAATAGGGGAGGAAGTTTGGAATCCATTCTCAAGCTGCTTTTAATTACTATTTTCTCTTGGTGATAAATTATTAGAGTCACAGAACAGGTAAGAACGGAAGAGACCACAGTGGGTCAGCTGGTCCAACCTCCCTACTTATACTCAGTTAACAATGTTTATTTGTTTTGTCTTAGGGACAATATGAATGTATTTGGATACCAGAGGTTTGCTACCATCTCACCATGTTAGTCTCACATATACATAGGATGAGGCAGCTCTGTCACTGCTCCGCTCTGGGACAAAGGGTTGTAAGCCTGGATAAGAAAGAGGTAGTGAGAGAAATGTAGCACATGTATAACAGGAGACCATAGGAAAAAATGTAGGGTACTTTTAATTTCCAGAGAAACCTTTACTAGGACATGCTGACTGATCTTGTTTAGCATGTAATTTGGGAACACCTTCCACATTTGCTTTCAATTCCAGCTTAGCTTTTTGTTGCAGATGAAAGTCATGGAGTGAGATAAGATTGCTTTGAGTTTAATTTTCAGAACGTTGATTATATTTAACCTTAACAGGTAGCTAAAAACATCCTAAGTTTAATGGAGGCATGATGTAGAAATTAAAAAAAGTTCCAAACCAAACTGATTTGGAAGTTTGCCACTGTCACAATAATTCTGCTGTGGTGAAACTTGAATGGGCAGCATAGAAGACAACAGAAATCTCTCCCAGGGAGGTTTTACAGAGGCCAAGACAAATTATATGTAATTCAAGCACCCTGGAGTATTCTAAATGGTAGACAGTAAATGAGCCGTGCTTAAGTGAGAGTAACTCATGTCAACTAAATTATTACACTGCACTGTGGATACTGTTACTAAGTTGTTAGTAGTGTACACTCAAAACCAGTAAACAAATCACAGTAACAAGTTACTAATTCAGGAAGAGCAAGCCCTCAAGCTGTGCTGTTGCAGCTCGGGGAAGTCATGAGCTCAGTCTGAAACAGCTTATCCAAAAAGCCAGAAGGAAGTACCATAAGGGTGTGTTTGGAGGTCACACCGATGTTGTGTGCTTCCTCAGTGTAGGGCACGCTGTTTGGGGCAGACAGCTGTCCATGCTGCCAGCATCTCATTGAAAAGGAGGGATTTTACAAAATAAAGAGAAGAATTGGTCTATGCTGTACCTTGTGGCTGCTTCTAAGGACTCCAGCTTGCTAGTTAGGCAGCTGGCAGCATCCCACAGGAGGAGACCTGACATCCACTCGGAGAAAGATTAAAAAATCTTAGGAACACCAGTGTTAAGGTGTGCACACTTTGCAGAAAAGTGTTGCAGCAGGCCAAGTTCAGCCAAGCTGCTCTTAGCTGGGAGTGAGGAACAGTGTCACTCCACTGCACAGGGAGGGCTCCAGTGCTGCTCCTCTTGACTTCAGTGGCATGGTGGATGTTCCAGTAGCAAATATTGAGGCAAGTAACACATGCAGGACTGGCCATAGATTAGAAATAATTTGTCACTCTTTGATGTCAGTGATCAAAGCAATGAGTTTTATCAGTCATCAAAGATTAGCTTTCAAATGCATCAACCAGGCATTGTGGCCAAGTAAACAACTTTATACAAATAAATAGATATATTCCTAACCTTAAGCAAGTGTATGATTTCCTATTATATCATCAAACAATTGTATATTATATAAGACTAAATCTCAAAGTATAATGAAGTATAATGAAAAATAAGCAAATATAAGTATTTCACAAACCTGTTAATAACTTTAAAAATCTTGATCAACCAATACACATTCTAAATGTATGTCAGCCCATCTCTTATGACAAAAGGCTTGAAGAATATAATCATATCCTAAAATTAATTAATCCTAGCAATTAAGTGGAACTCCATTTTGTTTAGTTTACACCAGTCTTGCTTTTTGCTAAAATCACTATGAGATAGAAAGTGGTAGGTATTCCTCTGATGTAACTGACACCTCTGTTTTTCTCTATAAAAGCAGTTGGCTAGCTAAGTATTTTTGGAAATTGTTCAGTATTATTAAAAGAAAATATTTAATGCGGTATTTCTGTTTGTATATGGCATTTTTCATTGTATCAGTTTAGACGTGTCCCACAGCATACAGAAGTTAATGCAAATTAATGCCAGACTTCATCCATTTTATGGGTTTTTGGGGGTTTTCTATTGTATAGAATCATAGAATGGGTTCAGCTGGAAGGTACCTTAAAATTTTAAACCTCCTGCCGTGGGCTGGGATGCCACCCACTAGACCAGGTTACCCAAATTCACATTCAGCCTGACCCTGAACACTCCAAGGGATGAGGCATCCATAGCTTCTCTGAGCAACGTGTGCCAGTGCCTCACCAAACTTAGAAGTAAATTATTTCTTCCCAATATCTAATCTAAACCTTTTAAACACTCTTAGCTTAAGGCCATTCCCCCTTGTCCTATCACTATGTGTCCTTGTCCCTCTCCAGCTCCCAGGCAGGCTCCCTTAAGGTACTGGAGGGCTGCTCTGAGGTCTCCCCTGGGAGCCTTCTCCAGGCTGTCTTTACAGCAGAGGAGCTCCAGCCCTGTGATCATCTTCATGGCCCTTCTCTGGGCTTGCTCCAACAGTCCATGTGTGTTAATGTTTGCAGAAGGCAGATATAACCAATGAAGCTTCTGCATACTTATTTGCACTAGTAGATAAAATAAGGTGTTGTCTTGTTAAGGGGTTCTACGGTTTTCAACAGAGAAGGATAAAGATCTGTGCCTGGATTGTTAGGTATCAAAGCAGTGAAGATGAAGAATGATAAATCATTCATCAGATTTTGGAGTATGCAGTGAACGCAGGACAAGTCCAGCACTTCAATGCTTGTTGAATATTTTATAGTCTGTGCTATTTAAAAGAAAATTGTCATACTGATTTACATCTCCTTGTTCTGTTTATACATATGCCTTTAGTTTATGATTGCTGCTTCACTGTTAATAATATGATTTTAAATGTCAAAGGAGCAATTTATGAATAATAACTTCTCATTGCTGTCTCCAGTAGGGAGAAATTTGTGCAGCTTCTTCAGGGTTTAGGAAAATTCTTCTCCCAAAAATCCTTCGGAGAGTGGAATGGGAAGGATTCCTGGGTGCCTCATCACTGGCAGTTCTTTTGCAGGACTATAAGTCTGACTGTGAGGCTTCTAGCTGAGATCTGCAGGCCTTGGTGCATATGGTTAAGTTCCTAATGCTGGTTTTGGGGATCTGATTAAAACTGTCAGGGCTTTCAATTAGATTTATGCTTTTGTTTCAGTGGAATTTGTGGGCTATTAGCAGTGTTAAAAGATCAGGCATTCATAGACATATCTACTTTGTTAACATGTCGAGTTAACACATCAAGTGTTATACAATTACCTGGGCTGAAGGCCTGTGAAAGTGTAAAGTATTTTACTTATTTACTTTGTCTAATATTTATTAAAAAACTACCTGAGATAAAACACATTGCTCTTTGTGATAGTTTATAAATGAAAAAAAATTTTGTTCAAGCAGAGATTCTTCACAAGACAATCATCAGCTTGTACCACTATTCCTTGTTTGCTCCTGCTGGCTGCCAAGGTAGTGGTGCAAAGGTACTTTTAACACACAGGGATCAGATTTGACTTATTTGACCATATTTACTGAGGAACTGCTGCGTTGCCTGGAGCAGGAGTGACTTCATGTGGTTTTGACTGAGAGGTGCAGACCAGGAAGAACTGCAGGGGTCATGGCTTTAGGTGAGAGCTTCTGTTTATTCACCAATTCCCTGACAACCGGAAACCATGAGAAAGCAAACATTGAAAAGGTGCATGACAGAGTAAGTTTTAGTGTTCAGTTTCTATACAAACTAAAGACAGTTACCAGCCTAAACAATTTCCTATGTATGAAGCCTCATGCATTAAGAATACATCCCTCACTTTCCTGTACTTAAAATATATTAAATGCATAAAGAGGATAAATTATGGTGGACTGTTACTGGAATTTCTTTTATTTCTGCTGGGATAAAAGTTGACACTGTCACATTTGCCACTCAGACACCTCCTTATCAATGCCAAGGTTGGAACATAATTTCCTTGGTGATGATGACAAGAAAGTGGCTTCACAAAAGCCAGTGCTTCATAATGCCTCACTTGAGGTGCCTAAAGCAAAGTATTTGTGGAGAGAGACTCTTGGCAAATGTTTCTTGTTTCCAGATCCGTCCATTCTTCCTCTTTAGATTGAATTTCCTTCATTTATATTTCGGAAAAAGCATGACCAGGACATGGAGTCTCCATGCACCTGGTACAAAATGTGATGCCAGTGGGACAAGTCACCAACAGGCTTTGTACTTGTACCTTATTATGGACCATGACCTTTATGTTGGTGGCTGACAACTGCTCAGCGTTTGAACTTGTAGCCTGTGAACAGTTCAGTGATTTTTTTGTGGGTATGTGTTGTTTCCTGTATTTAAAAAAATAAAGTACAAATACCCTGAACAAAACAACCACCAAAATCCTACCCAAAAATCACAACCAACTTGCATAGTGTTGTGCTCAGAAAAATCACTGTCTGGTTGGAACTTTTAGCTCCTGTTGAATTTGACCTATAGTGGGGATTTGTAGAATCAAATTATCGTATCCTGTGCAATACTAGGACACAAACAACACTCCTATTGAGGAGCAGAGGAATTGAAATAATTGGGAATTTGGTGTTCCTTCTTAAGCTTTGAAGTGAATTGCTATATAGGGTCATGGGCTTTGCTTCTTCTTTAAATGTGTTTTGTTAGCCCATTCTTTCTGTCCTGTCCCTGTCCATTCTTTTGTCTTCACTACACCTGCTTCCATTTTATTTTTCACTCTTCTTTCAGATCCATTTTGTAGGGTTCTTATCTTAGTGTACAAGCATCTGCCCAGACAGTCTTGACTTCTGTGGGTTTAGATTTGTAGATTTCCAAAGGTTTCCAGTGGAATTGTAGATGCCTCTAAAGGGATTTGAAGATTGCAAACAACATAAGGTTTCCTAGCTACACTTGATGGATCTGTCAAAGCAGGCAACAAAGCTGGTAGGGTGTGTAAACATCTTAGGCAAGCCAGTTACATTAGAAGAGGAAGAAGGCATTAAATCTTTTTCTTGCGAGTGAATGGAGTTCGTGGAGACTCCACACTTCTCAAAGAATGGAAATAAAGTACCTTTGAACCAAGATGGGGGTGCTCACCAGCTTCACCTGATGAAATAAATACCCCCTCCCCAGTTTTTAAGGTAAGTAACAAAAGCCTGGCCCCTGCCCTGGAAGGGCTGGAACAAAGTCCCTAAAGAGGGGAAGCAGACTGTGTTTTGCCACAGGTCTCTCAGACTTATAAGTCCCAAGGAGAATGGATGCAAACTAGTAGTGTAGCAGTGTTATTTTATCTTTTTGAAATAAACATTCTTTTGAGCTACTTAAATATCAGGCAGTTTTGTAGTGGTGTTTTTGTTTGGGTTCTTTTTCCCCGTGTAATATTTGTTTTCTCCTTTTCCCTTCTGTTGTCTTCATTACCTGCTTTCTGCTGTCATCCTTCATCATGAAGGACATTTCCGAATGTAAAGGATTTTATAGGGGTTTTGTATTGCATGTATACTAACAACATTTTATATGTATTTATATGTATATCAATATATTCTTTTACATATACATAAAAACTTATATGCATGTTTTACAGTTTCTGGAGTCTGTATGCAGCCTGGGCTAAAAAAAACCAAGACAAAAACAACAACAATAACAAAACCTCTCTTGGATAAAAAAAACAAAGGAAAGAAAGAAAGAAAGAAAGAAAGAAAGAAGGAAACAAAGAAGGAAAGAAGGAAAGAAGGAAAGAAGGAAAGAAGGAAGCCACATAATTTACATCAACATTTACATCAGTTTGACTCATTTGTTCCTGGTGGTTTTTGTCACACTTTTCTACCATGGATTTTGGAAAGGAGGGCATGGAAGACACTTTTAAGGAGGAAGACCATCCATCACAGCAGACTGTCAGTGATCTGACAAGCATTGCACCATCTTCTGGTATAACTGAGAAGGTTGTACCTTCTTTATACCCAGGCTGGGTTGACAATAAGTGTGAGTCCTCCAGCCAGAGCTGTTCACTTTCATTTTGCTCAGAAGCCAGTGGTCTGATAAGCAGCAGTAATGTCTCAACAGATAACCTGAGCCACAACCAAGCTTTTCAGCAACAAAAGCAGTTATCTCATTCAACCAACTCTGATTTTTTTTCTCAGAAGTTGACTTCCAGTGTAAACCAGGCTGGAAATCATGATGCGAGTGAGACCTTGGAAATATTCACTCCTCTGCTCCCTGCCTCAGAGATGAACCATTGTGTTACCACATGCAAAACTGTGGAGCAGGTTGGTTTGCTTTAAATAATCCCTGATATTTTAACTGAATATTGTGTATTCCTGACAGTGGACAAATCTGTCCAGAAAGAAAGGGTCAGTAACTTTCCTGTCTGTATATAGGTAAGAAGCTTTATTGGCAAGGCTGGGAAGTGCACCATAACCCTGTGTCTGATGCTGTTGCCCTAATGCATCCATGCAATAAAGCGATTTTCACAAGAGACTATTAAACAATCTTGCTCTTATTCCTCTTCTTTGATAGTTATTGATATCTCCCTCCCTCTAGTGGAAAGGATTGCATGTTCTGGCTCCACATTCTTGAGTCTTTAATGGTTATGGGGCATGTTCACGCTCATTTTCCATATGACTTCTTATCAGTTGTCTTCTCATGCTCCGTATCCTTTATATATTTTTTCCATTTCTGACTTTTTCCTCTTCTTAAGTTTTGACAAAGTGGTGCACAGCAGTAACTCCACAGTATCTCTTCCACTGAATGATCAATCTTCTTCTTATAAGATAGTAAACAATACAGTGCCTTAGTTGTATATTTTAAAGAAACTATTATGTTTCCAACACAGTTGAATTTATTACTTATCACATATCTATGCTGGCAGTTCTCAATCCTTTCTCTACTGGATGTTTACCATTATTTCAACTTTTTTTTTTTTCCTAAGGAAGAGGGCAGTGCTTTACATATAGGGGCAGAAAATTTGTTATTCCTTCCTTGTTGGGAAAGTAATAATGTAAGTAAGGCTGCATTTGAAGATAATGTCTTATGAGCCCCTGCTACTTCTGTTCTCAGATGATTTAAACCAGGTCATTAAGTTTAATGATTAGAATGTATCCTGTGATATTGTAAACTCTCAACAGCTGGTCATAAAATCTGATACTGGGTCTTAGGCATTCTTTGCTCTCTGGTGCCTTCTGATGTTTGACTGTGTGAATTACTTGAAGTCTTCTTAAAGGGTTCAGTGAAGAAAAAGTGACCTTGGGCTTTGCTTTGGTAGAAGGTACTGTCGAATAATACCAGAAAGAGAGACAGTAGAGTGAAAAGGATGCTTACAGGTAGACTGCTGGGAAGCTCCTGACACAGGAGCAACAGGAGAGGGTTTTATGCAGCAAGTTTTAGCTCTGGGACACCTCTGGTAATTCACAATAAATAAATAAAAGAGAAGAAAAAGACCTATCACTTGCACTGCTGATCTCTGGTACTTTTTCTCAGTGGACAGGACAGAAAAAACAGATAACTTAAAGAAGGAATCAAAGAGACAAACTAGTAAACTCAGAAAATCAAGACAAGTTGGATAGGTGTGAATCTGTGGGGAGTACCTGGCCTGCGGAAAGGCTGTGGAAATAGTGACAGCAATTTAGTCAGACTGAATCATTCTACCATCCTTTCATTCCTGTTTTCAAACCATACTTGTATTTCCTACTACTTGCAGCTCTGGTCTGTGGATATTGACTTCTGAAAGCTCCTTTTCATCAATGATACCAGTAACTTCCATATATCATTCAGCAATAAAACTTTGAATCTTGGCACCCTTACGTTTTAGAGTGAAGCTTGATGTGATGGTATCATCTCCTCTGATGCTGTTCTAGCACCCTCTTGGTGTGAAATGCAGGTGGACGCTACTCTCCCTTTGGTGCTTTAGCTTCTGTGGGAAGGAAACCCCAGCCCACAGACCAGAAGAAAATGCTGCCTGATGTGAGGCTGAGTAGCCAAACCTGGCAAGGCACATGCTGCCTGCACAGTGCCAGGTACACTTTGAGTGCTAACATGGCAAAAAATGCTTTAAAGATAAATATCAGAATTCTTCATTAAAATTAATACACACTCTAAGAAACATGTATCCCCAAAGCTCAGATATAGTGATTCTTTCTGATTAAAATCCACGCAGAATTGTAGTTTGATACTGTTCCTGATATTTTCAGGCCCCAGGGCAGCAGGACCAGCTGATGAAGCAGCAGATGGAGCAGCTGCAAAGGCTGGTGGCTGAACAGCAGAAAATCATCACACTTTACAGCCCAGGTACTCAGGGTATCTCTCCTGGCACTGTGGCACCTACACCTGCTGCTGCTTGTACTGTAGCAGTGAAATGCAGCAGTTCTTTCAAGAAAGATAAGGTTTTATAGTTGTTTCCAGAGTCTGGGGGCTCCTTCTCTGGCAGCTGGGCTAAAATTTTCTCTTCTTTACACATATGGCATACAAGCTGTAAATTCCTGAAAATACTTCTTTCTTCTTCTGTATACTAAAATTTCAGGAGAACATTTATGTTTAATAACAGACCTCCTGTGTAGACTTCTATTGAAATAATGTTGAACAGAAAATTATAGTATGGTGGTAAAAATTACAGAGAAGCTGAAATCTCCTTTGTCTTCTGTACCTATATATGAAAGTTCCAGATTTGCATGGATAAAAGAAAAGGAAGAAAGTCATTATACCATGCAGCTGTTAATAGATTCTTACCTCTAATAGTGCAGCTTGTTCCTAACAGCATGGCCCAGCTCCTCAAACAGTTTTATTTGACCAGTGGCATTGCTGGAAAACACCATCTGCTCAGCAAGCAGAAAAAGAGGAGCCCTCACCCCTTCCCACCCTGTCCACAGTAGCAGCACATTCTCCTCAGTGATCCCAAGGTGAAAGAAGAATTTAGGGAAATCGTGTAGACTTGAGAGAACTTTGGCCTGGCTTTAGCAGGGCTGCTTGTGCATAACATCAGACAGGGAGTATCCAGAATTGCATAGGAAGGCCAGGTGATCCTTGGATTGATGCTGCTTCTCAGGCAACCTGCTGGAGAGGCAGCTTCACCTAATCCGTGAGCTAAGGCCCTAAGCAGCCTAAGGTGTGCCCTGCCTGCATCTGTACATTGATCTGGTATTAACATTTTTCACAGTCTAATGTCAAGTTTCTTCGTCCAGTTGAGGATCTGTGCAAGAATCTCATTAGGTGTAGACCTCAGAAGAGAGTTAGGAGAACTAGGTGATGGCACCTATCTTGCTAGAATTCAGTGTAGCCTAATGAAGTCCTATAAACAACTTTTTAGAATTGAAAATCTAGTTTTTTTTTCAAAGTGTTCTTCCCATGTTCTAATCATACAGGGTGAGACTAAAGTCTCACAGACAGACATGTCTTTTGTTGTTCCCTCATGCACATATAAAAATACTTCATAGCACATCTAGTTTGACCAGTTTGGACAGAATCATTTACAATCAAAATTCTATTTATTTCAGTTGCCATATGAGGAACATCTGCTTGCAAATGTTCACTCAAGACAATAAGAATTACTTCAGGCACATTTAGAGAAAATAATAAATACTAAGAATTTATGGCCATCCCCTTATATTCTGTCCTGGAAACCCTTGGATTTGGCACTCTTTTAGGGAAATATGACCTTTCGTTATTGCTTTCATAAAATATGAAATTTTAGCAAGTTTCATCTACCTCACTAATAAATATAAAACCTGTTCTTAGCTAGCAAAAATAAAGGGGGGGTTGGTCCATTCTCTCTCAGCCTCATGGGTTCAGAGAACCTTCAGTAGGAATGAAAAAATGTTGGGCTGGATAAACAATGGAGAAGCAGATCCATTGCACCACTGGGGTGCAGCAGATGCTGTCACTGAATATGTTCACAGCAACTGGAAAAGCTGTGTGGCTGTCAGAACTGTGGAGCAGTATGCAGGCAGGAGGTGAATGCTGGGGTAGATGTGCCAGGTGGGAAGAAAGGTCCAACCCCCAACACCACAGTGACCACCAAAAGCCAGGTTTTCTGCAGCTTGGGTTGTCTGCTTGCATTGCAGGGCCCTTTCTGAGCTTCCTGATAATGCTGGCAGTGCAAAGAAATATCAGACTGAAGGGAAGGAGAAACTTGAGAAAGAACACAGTGTCAGATCTGTTTGAAGGTCTTGTTTTCAAACTTGATGGTGTGTGACAATCAGGGTTTTTTGTGGTGGGGTAAGCAGGATTTCAACCATTGACCCCACCCAGAAGCTGAGCCAGAGGAGCAGTGGCATGAGCAGGCTTGGCTGTCATTGTACCAGATCTCCTGATGGAGCTATGCCACTGTGAACTTGTTGTCAGGAGCCACTGCTGTACACTAGGGAGACAGCCTGAGAAAGGGAGAGAACAGAGACTAAGGCTGAGTGAATGAAACCTTCCTTCATCATCCTGCTCTTTTTGCCTCAGAGAAAAGGCTGGTTGGAATGGCAGGCAAAAGCCATCAAGCTGTCTGCAGTGACCAAGTGGAACAAGTACACAGTCTGTGGCTTCCAACTTTTCTAATCAAAGCAAAACTGCCACGGAGCAATTATGTTGCTCATAAATCTCTGCTGAAATGCCACAATTAGCAAGGTGTTTGCTGTTACTTCCAGCATTTACATCAGTGGGAGCAGAACTGTTCTGTGGCTGTGCCCCTTTTTTTGGGCTCTCAGGAAGGGCTGAAACATGAGAAGCAAAGTGTCTTAAGTCTGCTATGCTTAATCATACAAATTCCTCTTCCCCTGCCCCAGTGCTGGGAATCTTTTGATGCATTTCTGAAGAAAGCAAATACAGTTAGTACCGTGAATTCAGGATAAAGCTCATACAGTATTCTTACTGCTCATACAGTATTCTTACTGCTTAAATTCTTCTTTTACTTCTTAAATATATATCCTATATACTTGTAGGATTCTCTTTGGGTGTATTTACATCCAGCTATGTTTAGCTAACACGTAAGACCACAGACAAAATGCTGACTTGAATTAAAAGGAAGAAAAACTCACACTCAAAGTCCTCTTTTATTACTGGAGGCAGTGAAGGTTTAGGATAGCAAAGGACACTGCATTCATTTGGTCTCATTAAGCTTTAAAGACATAAAATATGAAGAACTAGTAGGGCTATGATTTATCTTATTATGATAAAGGTAGTTGCTTTAATATTGCCATGTATTTAAAGAAGTAATACAGCATTCAAGAGTTAGATCAAAACCTCATTGAACTACAGGTTGTCATTTTAATGTCTCATGGAACACACAGAGAAATGCTGGCTGTATGGTTAAAGCATCTGCCCAGAAGTAGGGATCTTCCTCAGTCAGTGCCAGACAGGTTTCAAATCCACAGGTCAGCCTTCTTCCAAAAAATGCCTTAACTGTGTGGGGTGAGGCATTTTCAGTCTCAGCCATTCTCTTTCTACTTGTTGAAATTAGGTCACAGGACAGATAGGATTAATGGTATAAAGAAACAAAAATAAAAAGCAAACCTAATTTACAAAGGGTTTTTTCCCTGGAAGTAGTGAACCTGGACTTCGGTCCTTATGCAGAACTGCTTATGTTTTTTGCACTGGTAAGCCTACAGAATGTGTAACCAGCCATCCAGATCTAAAAGGAAAACCTTCCCCATTTTGCACTAAGGTATGCCTCAGAGATGTTTTGAGATACATAACTTTTACCTCCTAGTGGACTTGAGGAGTCCTAGGGTAAATGGGGGTTTTTTGCATGCTTAGGAGTACTTTGTATGTTCTCTTTAATTCAACATCCCTGTATAGTATAATAATTTTGGTTACAACCGATGATTGCAGCAAGCAAGTTTTACAATTTAAATAAAATGATGAACGATTTTGATTATTTCATTCTGAGCACAAAAACCACTGGGAAACATGAAAGCAACATTGTTTTCATGTCACACCAGTTTAACAAGAAGTTTCTAGTTCAGTGCAAAAATACTTCAGTTTCTCTAATTTTTCTTCTCTGGTGATTATTTTTAGGCTTTTCTGTTTCTCCTGGGATTCCTTCTCACTTAGCAGCCACGATGCCAGCCCTTCCATGCTTTCCAGCTACTTTCATTCCTGTCCAGTTCCCATCACAAAGTTCTTCCCAAGCTGAGAGCCTGGAATTCTCACAGACATCTCCCTTGGCAATGGGCTCTTCTTGGCAAAGCAGATCCCCAGAGTTCATGTCAAATGAGAGCAGTTCAGAAATCTCAGGAGAATATGTGCAGCTTTCAGATTCAGGTAGGCAAAAAATGCTGGAAATCTGAACCCAAGTCCATTGTGCAACTCCTGTGAATTTTTGCCTCTGCTAGTGATTCTAACTGATTTTATTACAGGTCAGAGGAAAGTGCTTTCATTTTATGGTGGCTTGTAATAAAAGCTTTTAAAGTATTTTAAACTTGATTTTTTTTTTACTTCTTAAATCACTTCTTAAATCCTGCCTCTCATACTTAGAGAAGTTGCACCTTGTAGATTAAAAAAAGGAGAAGAAAGTCATTAAGTTGAGAAAGCTAAGTTATATGAAGTAGGGAATATGTTATATTTAGGGGGTAAAGGCTAAGTAGGATGTGGCTATAGCTTCCAAAGGTGTGAGAACATGTTTCTGTAGCTAAGAAGGCCTGCTCTCTGTCAGCAGTCTTAGTTTTTCTCGCACTGATACAGAGCTGCATTGCTGAGAGTTAAAACAATGTAAGCTGCTACTTGGTGTCTTCTCTTGGCTACACTTTGCCAGCTTTGTCTTCTGTGGGAAAATACCAAAGAGTAAGAGAGAATAAAAGAGCAATTTGCAAGAAATCTAAAGTTGATTTAAAAGTGGGAGGAAGAAGAGCAAAAAGAAGTGGGAATAAACAGCTTAAAAGGGAAGAGAATGTAAATGTATTCCAGACATGCATCCTGGATTCCTTTGAACTTCTATGGTGAGACCTGACAGTGATGCTGTGAGCCACTCCCATAGTACAAGAGAGATTTTAATTTCATATTCTTCAAGCTAGCTCAGGACAAGTAGTCTCACTGAAAGAGTCTGGTCTCCTTGACCCTGGAACTACTATTTTCTTGCTGGTTTACATTGAACTTGGATGTATTGCCCAGTGAATTTTACAGTAGAGCTTCAGAAATACCTCTGACAGTACAAATGAGGGGATTTGATTTGAGTCTGTGGGTGGATGAATCACTGAATCACAGAAGCACAGAACACTTAGGGTTGGAAGGGACCTCTGGAGATTATCTAATTCAATCCTCCTGCCAAGGTAGGGTCATCTTGAGCAGATCACACAGGAACCCATCCAGGTGGCTTTTGAATGTCTCCAGAGAGGGACATCCCACAACCTCCACAACCTGGGCAGCCTGTTCCAGTGCTCTGCCACCATTACTCTAAAGAAGTGTTAAGGTTGTTAACCTTAACAAGTTAAGTTAAACAACACTTGAAGGTGTTGTGTTTCTGTCCATTACTCCGTGTCCTGACTCTGGACACCACGGAACGGAGTCTGGAACCATCCTCTTGGCACCCACCTATGAGATGTTTGTATTTATTGATGAGGCCCCCTCTCAGTCTTCTTTTCTCTAAACTAAACAGGCCCAGCTCCTGCAGTCTCTCCTCATGACAGAGATGCTCCAGAGCCCTCATCACCTTTGTGACACCCCTGCTGGACCATTACCAGTTAATCCTTGCTTTTCTTAAACTGTGGAGACCAGAATTGATCACAGTACCCCAGGTGTGGCCTCCCTAGGGCTGAGTAGAAGGGAGGAGCATCTCCCTCGACCTGCTGGCCACACTCTTCCCAG